>ML675625.1:12573753-12634919 GCA_007922155.1 Mesoclemmys tuberculata | reverse complement strand
CAGTATAAGTTGATACATGTTACACCAGCCCTGTGGGTGCTTTAACTTATGCCAGGAGCCAGTTCTAGGATCAGGAAAGGTAGTAAAATGTAGTTCAAAGCCACCATTACTCACCTCCTCCCATACTACCAGCTGCACCAATCTTGTGCTTAGTGCCCATGTGAATTGACCCATAGTTTCCTAGATGTTTGGATCTGACTCATAATCAGACATGTTAAGGAAGAACATTTCCCAGAGCAAGTTCTCAATGAATCCTTTTCCTCCTGTAGCTTCCTTTTTGTCTCTAACTGCATGAGAGATCATATTCATCTCCTCTCAAAGTCCAAATTAATAAAGTCTCTCAGGTTTGATCTCTGGTGCAGCTGATTATTGCCATGATTCTTTTGAGCTGATACTGCACATGAAATACAGGGAAATCCAACCTAGATGGAGCTACTATAGGGTGGCTGCATAACTGGTTGGAAAACCATTCCCAGAGAATAGTTATCGGTAGTTTGCAGTCAAGTTGGAAGGTCATATCAAGTGGAGTCCCACTGGGATCAGTTCTGGCTCCAGTTCTGTTCAATATCTTCATCAATGATTTAGATAATGGCATAGAGAGGACAGTTATAAAGTTTGCGAATGATACCAAGCTGGGAGGGGTTGCAAGTGCTTTGGAGGATTGGATTAAAATTCATAATTATCTGGACATTCTGGAAATGGTCTGATGTAAATAGGATGAAATTTAATAAGGATAAATGCAAAGTACTCCACTTAGGAAGAAATAATTGGTTGCATGCAATGGGATATGACTGCCTAGGAAAGAGTACCATGGAAAGGAATTGGGGGGTCATCGTGGATCACAAATTAAATATGAGTCAAAAGCAAACATCATTCTGGGTTGTATTAATAGGAGTGTTGTAAGCAAGACATGAGAAGTAATTCTTCTGCTCTATGCTGATTAGGCCTCAACTGGAGTTTTGCGTTCAGTTCCAGGCACCACATTTCAGGGAAGAGGTGGACAAATTGGAGAAAGTCCATAGAAGAGCAACAAAAATAATTAAAAGTCTATAAAACATGGCCTGTGAGAGAAGATTTAAAAAATTGGGTTTGTTTAGTCTGGAGAAGAGAAGACTGAAGAGGGACATGATAACAGTTTTCAAGCACATAAAAGATTGGTTCAAGGAGGAGAGAGAAAAATTGATTTCTTTAACCTTTGAGGATAGGACAAGCAGCAATAGCCTAAAACTGCAGCAAGGGTGGTTTAGATTAGACATTAGGAAAAACTTCCTAGGGACATTGTGGAATCTCCATCATTGGAGATTTTTAAAAGCAGGTTAGACAAACACCTGTCAGGGATGGTCTTAGATAATGCTTGGTCCTGCCATAAGTGCAGGGGACTGGACTAGATAACCTCACAAGGTCCCTTCCAGTCCAACATTTTTATGAATAGGAACAAACAGTTGAGTTTTAAAGTTGTCATGCTCTTAAAGAAGTCGGAGTGATTTTAGATTATTCTGTTACAAAGTCTTTCAACAGTTTGGGGAAACTTAGCTATTCTGTTCCTGTCACTACGTATCCTGTGAGGGCTGTTTCAGTTTCTTTCTATTGCCATTATCTTCCCTGTAGCTTTGAACTTTGTAGTAGGTATTTAAGGGGCAAGACTTTTCACATAAGTTCAGATAGAGGCTGGAACTCTCTCATTGTAAAAGGTTACATAGCCCCTTGCCAGGCTTTTATTCTGTAATTATTGCATGTCACCATTGTGGAGGTTAGGGAGAGTCGCTGTACTGCAATACACATGCATGCATACACACTTACATTTTTTTCTGTGAATAATAAATACGTTTGACATCAGGCAAAAGTGCAAAAAGGTGTCAGATCTCTACCCAGAATTACTGATAAGTTGCAGAGTGGAGGTGTGATACTGAGAGATGTTTGCCACCTCTGTGTAGTCAGAAGGGGGAAAGAATTGTTTTCTACGTTTCAGTAAGATGTAATTGGAAGTGATAGGATGACATTGAGCAAAAACGAAATTTTAAATTGGACATCAGGAAAAATTGCCTAACAAGTCAGTTAGAATCTGGGATGCTTTCCCAAGGGAGTCTCAATCCATTTAGCTCTTGCTGTAGAGCAGGGGTCCCCAACCACCGGTCCGCGGACCAGGACCGGGCCGTTGTGGGTTTTTTGCCAGTCTGCGGCACCGCGGCTATGTGGCTCTTCAGCTAGCCGCTAGGCAGTCTGGAAATGCAACCGGTTCGCAGTGGTTTACCACTTTAAGAGCGAACCGGCTCTTAAAATGGTAAATTTCTGTGCTGTGGGCCCCACCCTCCATCTCTGCCGCTGAAATTGACAAGGGTGAGTCAATTTCACGGCGGAGAGTGGTGTGAAGTGCTGCCTGCTGGGATGCCTGCCCCATCCCCACCCCGCCCTGCCGGGCCATGGAAAAATAGTTTAGCTTGAAGCCGGTCCCTGGTGCAAAAAAGGTTGGGGACCACTGCTGTAGAGAACACACCCTAGTACTCTGTCTAGATAGAAAGTGCAGTGGGAAATGAATTTGCTTTCCTAAGGGAATTTGCTTTGTCCCTAACTATGGGTGCATCTAAATGACTTCAGAATGAATCAAGACAAACCTTGAAGGAGACATTATTTTTCTGGTGCTGTTGATGTAGACAGCTCTATACGATAGGTAAGATTTGCCAGACACATAACAAATCCCACTCCTGAGAAGTTTAAGGTGTAGGTGCAGTAGTTACAATACAAACATAGGGCTCATCTACACAATTCATTTGCAGCGAGCAAGGTGTTCATCTGCCCAGCACTAGCTTGCTAAAGAGTGATTATCCATGTGGATCCTACTGCTGCACATTAACAGTTCATTTAGTTCACTTTGATTCAGTCTTCTTTGATATGGAACTAGATCAAAGCAAAGAGGACTAGATCAAGGCAGACTAATGAACTGTTCCTGCGTGGCAGCAGGGTCCACATGAATACAGCAGGCTAGAGCTGGGTAGATTCACACCCCAGCTTGCTGTGAAATAAATGCTCATGTAAATAAGCCCATGGTCCTGGTCCCATAAAGTGGAGGATTACGAAAATGAGGGTAAGGGAATTTAATATTACGCATCTCATAGTAGTCAGAATGTTTCATAGAATAGGTGGATTTTTTCAGATTCTATTTTAAAGGATGGGGGCGGATGAAGCGTGGTCAGGATTAGGAGCGTAAGCAAAGCCCACTGAAGTCATTGGGAATCTTTCACTGAGTTTTGGGCCAGACTGTTACTAAGAAAAATGTTCTAAGCACAGAGGAAAGGCAGTAGGAAGTCTGGAGTGGGAGAAGGAGAAAAAAGAAAAGCTAGAAGAGAAGCACAAGCAGATCACCAGGACCAGGAGGGAGGAGTAAGAGAAGAGGAGGATGGCATTCTGGAGGAGGTAAGGAGAGCTTCAAAGAGGAGAGCTTATAATTCTCCTTTGTGTACACAGCTATCTTCATACAAATAGCACCTTCCTCCAGTCTCTACAACCCTAAATCTTAAACCATTTCTCCCCATTGTATAACTCTCCTTGGGCTGTAATCAGATTGATAAGAGAGTAGTGAGACCATAAAGATAGGGTCATTCATGCCATTTAAACCCTTGTTACAAAGTTCGTCATGTGGGAGTGATACTAGTGAAGGCACAGAGTGCTATGGGAACGTGTGTTTAGTCTTCCATGTTTTCTTTTGCACCTAGCGTTGCATTAGTTACATCCAACAAAGGATGACTATAGCCCCCAGTGAAAGAACAGTTCAGAATTCATAGTCAGAGATCTAGAGGGGGGATGCACTCTTTCATCCAAAATGAAATAAAAACCATTTATCCTAATACCTAATGGCTTGCACACAATTTCTTCTCTTCATTGTAGTTTGGCCTTACATTCTAAACTGACTTGGTAAGTGGAAGCTGACCCACTTTTATCTACCGGCCTGCATGAATGTGCTTTTGTGGAAGCCAATTATGATATCAGCATTGCACTGTGGAGTATTCCCAGCAACTCCTCAGTTTCATAACAACAGTTGCACAAAGGAATCCATTTAAGTAATTATACACATTTGCTTAGCATGATTTACCTGCTCAGCTAGAAGATCACTGGAGTGAATCTAGTGCATGCCTTTAAAAATAGTGTATTTCCTTTTTAAAGAACTTGATGTGGAATAATTATTGTATATATTAACATATAAAATGTTTAACCATTTCCTAAGAAAAATGGATTGTCTGAGTTTGTAGTATTTCCCCTTCAAATCCTGCTCTTTCTTTGTTGTGCTATTTGTATGGCTCAGCCATGTCTAAAAGCTGAGTTTGCTTTGTGTAGGGCTAAAAAGCCTTCTTTGTATCTCCAGTTCCCTTTCACATAACAGTTCTGCATGTGGAAGGCTAGGTTCTCAGCCCTCCCTCTGGCTGTTTTGTGCTATGCAGGGGGCACTGGAGATTCCCCTATTGTAAGGACATACTCAGGTTCCAGGAGGCATGCCACTTGCTTCCTGGATCCCCTTACTCCTCTGGAGTAGGATACGTTCCACAGTAGGCCAAAGACAGGAGCGGTTGTGACCAGGACTTGCTGTAGACAGGCTGGCAGAGCACTCCCTAGGGTTTTATTCCTGTCAGCATAATGATTAGATTGGTGGCTGAGCTGGCCACAGGATTAGAGAAGTAGAAAGATTGCTTAGAACCTGCCTTTTCCCACTGTCCCTGGGTCCTGCACTCTGGGCAGAGCGCATCTTGGCTGGACCTGGGGAGCTGGGCCACAGCGCACAGCACACTTTTTCAATAACTGGAAAGAACACCCAGTAAGGCATCCATCTGCCTGCCCTTGTGATGCTCTGCCTCTGTTCTAGTTAGCAGAAATTAATCCTGAGTTACTCAGGAATCTAGCCTCAGTAGCAGTGTAGCACGTGTGCCACGTGAACTGTCAAGCCAGCCAGAATGGAGAATATTTTAACAGTAGTCTGCTCCAAAGAGTTTCTGAGATCCACTGTAAATTGTGATTGCTCAGTGTCTCATAAGATCTGGTCCTTCATCTATGATTAAAACAAGAAATGACTTGTTCACAAATTTAAAATAATGAGGTACTGTTGACAGTTTGCAGTCCCTTATTGAAAATTAAAGTCTCAGTGATTTCCTAAATGTTGTTTTCAGGGATTATCTATCTGTTTCTTATTGCAGCATGTGATCAGGAAAGCAGTGGGGTTGGGAAGGAATTTTCCCCCAGGTCAGATTGGCAGTGACCCTGGTGGTTTTTCAGCTTCCTCTGCCACATGGAGCACAAGTCGCTTATAGGTTTAAACTAGTGTAAATGGCGGATTCTCTGTAACTTGAAGTCTTTAAACCATGATTTGAAGACTTCAATAACTCAGCCAGAAGTTAGGGGTCTATTACAGGAGTGCGTGAGATTCTGTGGCCTGAAGTTTGCAGGAGGTCAGACTAGATTATCATGATGGTCTCTTTTGATCTTAAAGTTTATTAATCTTTTCTGTTTAGCCAGAAATAGCCCATAATAAAATACTCTGTTGATAACCATTATGTTACTTTTATAGGGTTTTACTGTTGACCTTAAGTGTTTCAAAGAACCAAAATAACATTTGTATCTCTTGTTAATTATGGGATGTGGTTTTGAATCCCTTTCAGTAAAGATAGGAGTGAGTTGCTCCAAAGTCAATATAATTCAACAAAAAAAAAAACCCCAACTCTTCAAATAGTCTGACATGAGTAGCAGTCTGGTGCAGGGGACAGCACGCTCAGCTGACAGTCAGGCAATGAGGGTTCTAACCTCAGCTCCATCACTGGCTTGCTGTGTGACCTGAGGCATGCAGCCTCACCAGTCTGTGCTGCGCTGCTTCCTTTTCCCATCCTTTGTCTTGTCTGTTTAGATTGTAAGGTTTTTGGTGCAGGGGTTCTCTCTCATCGTGTTTGTACAGCACCTAGTGCAATGGGAGCCAGTTGCAGTTGGGACCTCTTGACATTACCATAATACAAATACTAGTAGTCTTAATAAATTAATTATAGAACCACATTATTTAAATTCTGCCATTGAGTTAGATTTTCATTCATGGTCATGTGTTTTTCCTTCCCACTGCTGATTTAGTTGACTGTAGCTAAAAGCGATTTCACTGTGACATTAAGAAGCCTCCTAAATTTCATCTTCCTGCCTGTAAGTTCCCCTTCATTCATCTTGTAATTTTAAGGTGTGAATTATATGCAGTGCTTGATGAAGCTGAACTGGATCTCAGGAGCTTCACAAGTCATCAACCAGAATAAAGTCCAAATGGAAGTAAGAGTAGGAAGTATTATTTCTGTACTGATGATTTGGAGGAAAGGAAACTGGATTCATCCTTTGTTGATAGAGAAGTCGGTGGGGTGCACAAGAGAGCAACAATGACCACAAAGATAAAGGGTTTGGAAAATAAGACCTGTGGGGAAAGGTTAAGGCACTGGACATGCTCAGTGTGCAGAAAAGACAACTAATGGAAGAGAGAACTGGCCACAGGGATCTAAGTAGAGGTACATAAGAGAGGATCCAAATGTTTTCAGTCAGCAAGGACAGAAGAAGAGGTAATGAGTATGAGATAGAGCATTGTTAAATATTAGAAGAAACTTGGTATCACTTGGGCAATAGAACAAACTGCCATCAGAGGCTGTAGAATTACCTACACCGGAGATACACAAGGGAAAACTAGAGATGTATGGATTGTGCATGATTCAGCAATAATTAAATCAGTCCTGCATGGGAGGGTGGACTAAGTGATTCATTCCTGCCCATCCAAAGGATTTTGCCATATTATCCTGATCAGTCCAAATCCACGAGGGAGGTAGTCTTGCAGCTAGCTAATTGATCAAAGCTGGAGTTGCCCCTTTCACTTTACTGCCTGTGGGATCACATCCCCTTCAATAAAAAAGGAAACTCCTGAGACACAGGAATGCTGAGTTGGGGCTCAGTCCTGAAATTCATGGGCTGCATGGAGAGGTCTCACCTGATGAATGATTGGTCCCTTTTTCCAAAATAAAAAAAATTGTCAATTGAAAGAGAGATTCACGGAGGAAATAAGCGAACTGGATGAAAAAACCTGCTGGGAAGGTCATAGCTGTTTATTTCTGATTGGAGCCCCAAGTAATGACTTTGAATTAACATCGGTAATTGCTCTAATGGCAGGAAAGCTCTGAAGCACAATAATGCAAAACCACTTGATGGTGGCAGGGAATGGGGATGGAAATTAAGACTTTGTGATACGAATACAGAATACAGCATGCCTCTGCCACCACTAGGGTGTTATGCGCATGTTAAAGGAGAGTAGCTTCACTGAAGAAATCCAAGATATTATTGTCTGCCTGCTTAAAGGAAAAGTATCTGTTCCTTATACATCTGCTGCTAGATTTGTGTTTTATAGGTAGTGCCCAAACATTGCGCCAGAGAGGAGATTCTTTGGGCCTTTGTGGAGTGATATTTTAGGATCACTTCTCTATAACACTGAAGTTGCCCATTCAATTGTGGGCTTGGCTTCTCTAAATCATGGGCAGCAGACACTGAATACCACACGGGGCGAGAGCATGGCCAGCTAAACAGGTGGCAGTGGGCACTGATGTAGCAAGTTAAGTGGCACTGTTGCCTAAAGAGGATAGGAATTCCTCTACTACCATTGTATGAAATGAGAAGTACTAAAGTTATTAAGTTGATGGTTTTCAGGCCACACTGCAAAAGTCACTTATTTCAATGTGTGTTCTTTGGGAGTGCATCTTCACTGGAAGTGCGTCTTCACATTAACTCACTCGCTGTAAGTGATAAGAGGTTAAAATCCTAGTGAAGACAGGGCGGTTTGCATTTTTGACACTAGTTATCAGGTCATTGTAAACCCTGGCCCCTCACAGCAGGTTGAGATAGATTGAAGGGGAGCTTTGTGTTTACAATGACCTGCTAACTTTTGTTAAAACTACAAACTGCCCTGTCTTCACTAAGATTTTACCTTGTGTTAGTTACCGTAAGTTAGTTAATATGCATTAAGAACGCGCCATTTGTCCTAGTGAAGAAAAGGGAGAGGAAGCGGTGAAAGGGGATGTTTTGTTGCTTGGATTTATTGGCTAGCTGAGTTAATCCATTATTTGAAAGTGATCGTATTTTTCCTGCTGGTTGGTCATCATTTGGTACTAGGCGCCTATTGACTTGTTTGGGCTCTTTGTCTAAGTAGTTTTAATTGTTAAATGATGCGCCAGTCAAATACAGAAAGTTGTATTTGTTTCCCTTAGTGTGAATGTGTTCTAGAGCAGATAGGAATGACAGCAGCTGCCTTAGCTGTATTACTGCTCACGGAATGGGCGTTAGTGCTTAGAAGCAGGTTGAGGGTGCGTCGCAGTATCCTCGGGGACCATGCCACAGAGTGCGCACACAATCTCTGTGTTGTTATTGTGTTGTTATGTTATTTCTGAGCATTTGTGGTTTGTTCTGAACTTCTCTCTTTGGCGCAATTGTTCAGTGTTTGTTTCTAAAGAGTTTTGCTCAGTACCTACGTGTATTTATTCAGCAAATGGGTCTATTGATACAAACATGCTTCTTGTAGCAGAGCCTTCCAGTGACTTTCAGAACTTCTCTGCGAAGATTTTAAATGCACCAAATTAAAGTAATTTTCCCAGTTCACGTGGAAGGAGAAAGCTGGGCATTTCTTGCCTTCTCTCTGGGAGATGAAGGAAGCAGAGTATAAATTGTCCTGGGGCACACATTGGGGCACTTATATATTGTAGTTCCCATCTTGACATGTCAACATAATCATTGCTGAGTATGTGGAAAAGTCTCTCTCTACTGATCTTTCGTTTTTCTACAGATGAGTTCTTCTAAGTAGGAAATGTAGCTGGTCTGTATATTTTCCTAAACAAGGTTCAGTCAGATGAATCAAAATGATTCAAAATTACAGCTTTCTTCAATATAAGAGATGATACTTAGCAAACTGATTCTTAATTTAAATCCATGTAGTTACATTTTATTAAATTAAGTAATCTTAAGAATACTTACCTGGCAGTTTAATTCAGACCTTTTTATTCTCTTATACCCTTGGAAGTAAATTTATCCTGCTTTACAGATGAAGAAACTAAGGACCCCAACCCTCTGCAAAGGCTTAACTTTACCTATCTGAGGAATCCCATGAGATTTCGCATGTGCTTAATGCTAAGCAGGTGCATAAATCTGTGTAAGGGGCCTAAGACACATATTTAGCTTGCCCAAATCCACAAAAGGTGTCTGTGTCCAGGCCAAAATTACAACTCAGGAGTCCCTCGAACCCAGTCCTGTGATCAGACCACCAGACATAAAACAAACTCTTGAACTTTTTTTAAAAAAAATTAAAGCACACATTGAATGCAGAGAAACGAATCCTGGTTGGCCAAGACGGTGCAGGATCCCCAGGATCCCTCTGCAATACAAGCACTGGGTTGCTGTTTTCTATTTTGCTATTATGCAAATAGTTATGTAAATTTCAAAGGAAAATGAAAACTTTGTTCCCATACCCCAGAAGCATCTCTCTTTGGGAATTGAGGTGACTGACTCTTCCTCGTAGAGCTGCAAGCTGGTTGTAAAATATTTTTTCACTTGAGAGCTGTTGTTGGTATGTGGTTTGTTTTGTTTTGTTTTGTTTTTTGTTGTTTGATTTAGAAAATTTCGCAAAGTTCCAGTAAGTCCTGGAGGCTCAGATCTAGGAGCCTCAGATAGAGAAAAAGTAGAATTCTTCTCAAGACACATTAAAAAATGAACAGGGGTTCCCAGTGACCATCGATTTGGTTCAATAACACACTTCCATGTTTTTAAAATGAACCCTTTTCTTTTGCTTTATTACAAGTTTGTTTTATTTTTTTCCTTGATACCTAATTCAGTGATACCAAAAGGCTCTCCAGGTAAGTTTTAAAATTTAATAATATGTCAGGGTTTAAATAGAGATTGGATGGCATCAGAATTTATCTGATGTTGGGGGAAATTATTACTGTCACAGTCCAGCTCCCATTGACTTCAGTGGGAAGTAGATCAAGCCCGAAGGGTGCAGCTGAACATTTTCTTATGATCTTCTCCCCAGTTCCAGAGGTCTGGAAGGAGTATGCCTTTAAAAGCTACTGAGATATACACTTAGGCCCAGTCTACACTTACCTTCGGGATTCAGAGGCAGTCGACGGGAGATATGCAAGTGATGTAAATCACTTGCGTATCTCCCATCGACTTCGCTGCGTTTGTTCCGCGCGCCATCCACGCTGCACTGCACCGACCGGAACAGCATTCCCTTCGACGCAGCACTATGCCACTTACCAGGGTGGTTTTCCTGCGTCGGTTGCTGGATCGACAGAGCAGGTCTACATAGACCACTCAGTCGATCCAGAGCAATCAATCTGACGGCGGAGAATTTGCCGCCGTCAATGTAGACCCAGCCTTAGTCAGGGTATGTTTACGCTGCAAAGAAAAACCCTCAGTGCCACGTCTCCATTGATGGGCTCACAGGGATTGGACAGCAAAACTAAAAATAGCAATGTAGATGTTCCTGCTTAGACTGAAACCTGGATTGTGAAACCCAGAGATCTTGGAGTCCAGGCTCTAGCCCAAGCAGAAACATCTACACTGATATTTTTAGCCCAATGAACCTGAGTCATTTGGCCTGGGCTCAGAGACTGTTTTTCTTTACAGCGTAGACATACCCACAAGGAAGGGAGGTAGAGTTCTCAAAGAGGTTGCTTCTCTCCTTGTATTGGGTAGGGTGAGGCTATGATTAGACATAAGGTTGCCCTAGTGGGCTAATGGAGCAGTATTCTGTAGGGAAGGAGAGTATTAATGGAAATAACGTGCCAGCGTTTTAGGGCTAAACTTCACTTTATTGCCGTGGTTCCAAGATTTGGCTGCAATGATGGGCAAGGTACGAAAAGATAGTTAGCCATTAGTGAAAACTGTCTGTCTCGTTGTATTGTCTGTGGCATGGTGGCAGCGTTCTAACAACTGAACATAAATAACTTGCAGAAATGGCAGTGTGTGGAAGATGCCGGTGGGAAGCTGAAGTTGCACAAATGCAAAGGGATGGCTCACCTGGCAGCCACGAGCAGCAGCAGCAAGGGGCTCTCCAATCTTATGCCCAAGTATTACAGCAGGAAAAGCGAAGACTGCAACTGTGAGGAAAATGAATACAAGCTGAGCTCTATTGGACAGAGAAAGAAACTTTTCTCCAAGAAACGTAAGTGACCATGCTGCTTTTTCTGCCTCTGCGTCATTGAAAATAGCTTGCTCTTTGCTCATGGCAACATTCTGAAGCTTGGGTGCCGAATGAATCCATCTGTAGGCATCCAAATAAGAGATCTGAGTTTCAGAGATGTTCAGAGCCTGCAGCTGCCACTGAAAATAAGGCCACTGATTTAGGTGTCCAAATACAGATTAAGATATTTAACGTTAGACACCCAAATTGGAAAATGTCCTCAATCTTTGGAACACAAGGCTTCTTGGGGAGTCTTCTTGATGCAGGACAATACATTGGCTTCAGTGGGACCAGGAATTGTGCCCTCCCCTCCCCCGATGTTTAGTAACTGAATTTTTTTGATCAACCTGTCTGGGTGGAGTATGTATTTCGTGTACATCCAGAAGCTTCTTTTGGTAATGGAGTTTTACTTAGGGATGTGTTTATGGCTTATTAGCTCCTTGGATGCATACTGTGGCATGAATGAAGCCTAATGGGTCTGACTTCCCCCTGCCTTCACCTTGTTTAGTCACTTACACCCATATAAATTGGATATAAAACACAACCATTTGGATTCGGCAGGATTTGTCCCTTATTTGCATAGGTGCAGCGTTTATACAAGGTGTAAGGCAGTGAAGAGGCAGGCCCATTGTACTCAAGGTACATCTACACTGCAAAAAACAAACAAACAAACAACCCCCCCCAGCCCTGCTGCAGCAAGTCTCAGAGCTTGGGTCAGCTGCTCACAGGGCATGCGCTTATGGGACTGAAAATAGCAGTGTAGATATTCGTGTTCAGGCTGCAACCTGGGCTCTGAAGCCTGGTGAGGAGGGCGGGTCTGAGAGCCCAGGCTTCGGCCTGAGCAGGAACGTCTACACTGCTATTTTTAGCACTGTAGCACCAGCCGTGCAAGTCCAAGTCAGTTGACCTGAGCTCTGACTCAATGCCACGGGTGGTTTTTGGCAGCGTAGGTGTGTCCTCAGAAGGACTGTGTCAGTAATACACCGACCGTTGTCTTCCCTGGTGACATCTGAGTTTGTGCCCATGGGGGAAAAAATCCGTTTTTAATCCATTTTAAAAAAGAATAGTAATACTGATGAAGGTGCTGTCCTCACAGCTCTGAGAAATAAAGTTCTTTATATACGCACCAACCAGGAAAGGCACTCAACACTCATGGCTGGGGGCCAGCAGGGAGAATAGCTTTATGCTTTCCTGCAGTCAGGCCTCCTGCCCCTACTCTGAAGAAAGCACCTCCAGGTCCTGTCTCATCTTGATCTCTCTGCAGGGACCGCAAGTTAGTTCTAGTTGTTTGCGCTTTCAGTGATGCGAACACGTGTCCCAGTGGAGATTTGCACTGTGACCGGTGTCTTGATTTTTATTGTTGTTTTTTTTAAGAGTAAAACGGTTTAAAAAAGAAAAATAAAACAAAATTCAGCTAAACCATTGAACATCAAAGTGGCTATGCCCTCAGGGTCTATACATTTTCAAATGGCATCCTTGAGGCTATGCCATATGTTTTCTTTACTGCATAAACTTTTTCAGAGAAAAGGTATGTGTAATGACCTTGACTCTTATCTACCTCTGCCATGAGTTACCAACAGAAAATGAACCTGGAACCTTCAGCATTAAGAGCATGGGCCTCTATCACTTGAACTAAAAGAGTAACTCTGTTAGCAGTAGTAGGCTTTTATCCTCTTCTGTGGACCAACTGCTAAAGTGGGGGAACATGTAACATACTAAACCAATAGTTTATAAATGCTTAATGTGGCCATTAAATACTATAGTATTCTACAGCAATGATGCAAATGGTTCCAGGTTACAATAGTTACTGCGGTGCTTGGTGCAGTTACTACAGTAATTTATTTTTAATAAGGGGGTGTACCCTCTTTGTTCCAGAAACTGCTTACTTCTAATGTCTTTTCCTCACGCTTAACCAGTGGTGCCAAGGTTGACTCTGAACCAGGAGATTGACTCTAAAGGGGACAACGCCATTTCTAGTTTCCTTGGCACATATCAGGTGCTTTTCCACAAAGCCCGTTCCACTGGCTCTGGTTTAAACTTGAGTCAGACTAATATCTATATTTGAAGAACATAGTCTAATTATAGATTAAAGAGGGAAACGACAGCTCAGAATTATTATTCATCTGTAATGTTTCTTTCGTCTCACTCCACAAATGTAGAGCCTTAATTATTTAGCAGATTAGTCTTTCTCTATAATGACCTAGCACAAGCTTCAAACAGAGTTTAAATTGATTTTCTCCCATTATATTTGGCTTGGAAGATGATTAGTAACTACTAAGCTGATTTTTAGGTGAATAAAATTATTGGTTCCAGGATGAAATTACACAGCTGCACTTGCTGTTTTACTATGTGGCACAGCAGATAATCTTTAAATAATACTATAAGTTGTAGCTCAATTAACTTTTTTTAAAGACACAAAAAGAAAGAGTTCAGTTACAGAGACTTGAGAATAACTTATAGGGACAGGAGGAAGGCTCTTCATATGGAGAACAAACCAATTATATTTAAGTGGGAACAAAATAACACTGTGTAGTAATATTTACCACTTATTAAGTACATCTGCACAGTGCTTCGTAGACTTTAATCTTCACGACATCTCTATAAAGTGGTTATATGTGTAATTATCTCTATTTTACCTGTGAGAAAGATGGAGGCAAAGAAGTTAAGTGAGTTTAGTTTACAAAGGAAGTTCATGTCAGTCCTGGTATTACAACATCTGAGTTCTGGTTCCCAGTGATACGCTGAGAAGAGTGAGTGTTCTTACTAAACGTTAAGTAATAAGACGTAGTTATGAGTTAAAGTTAAAAAAGGAGAAATTTCAGCTTGCTAACAGAAAACACTTTTTTCAGGCCTATGGAGGTAAGTGTGTTATGGTTCTTAGGAGGTGTTCAGAACAAGACGAGATAAGCTAATGGAAGGAGTAGAATATGATCTCCCCAATTCAAAAGGGGATGATGGACAAGTTGAAGTTAATTAGATCAATTCTGAATCAAGAAGACTACTGCACTTCTTTGTTAGCTAAGTGTGTCCTGGAATAGGATATAGAAACCAAGTTTAGGAACATAGGCCTCCAATCAGAAAAGCACTTAAATATCTGCTTAACACTTTGTTGAATTAGGGCCATAATTGGTGATTATTTTTCCCTAAACTTGTCTTTATTAGAAAAATAAACAAACAAATAAAAAACCCACATGATTTTAAGTTCAGATATAGTTATTGTTAATACAAAAGAATTTTTTTTAAAAAGTGGAGTGGGATTGTGGAACGGAAACTCTAGTGACTTCTCAAATAAATGGGATCATTATTAAGTGTAAGGCCATTTAAACTGCTGCAGGTCTCAGGAAGGAAGCACAGTGAATATGTTTTCAGAATAATCAGCCTAATGAGATTAAAGACTTGTCTACACCACAAAGATAAGTCGATCTATGTTAGGGCAACTTACAGCCACCGCATGACTTACTGCAGTGGCTGATGTCCACACTCCTTTCCTTGGGTCGGAGGTACGTATCCTCACCAGGAGCACTTACACCAGTGGTTCCCAACCTATGGCCTGGGAGTCAAAAGTAACATGCAGGTTCTTTCAAAATGGCCCACTGCTCCCCTCCTGCTGGCTGAAAAAGGGAACCGCTGCCTAAGGACCCAGGCGGAGCGCGTTTCTAATGGGCTAAAAGACCGGTGCAGGCGCCTTGCTGCAGCCAAAGGGATGGGAGATCAGCGCTCCCCTCCTCCTGGCTCCAGCATAGAGCAAAGCGCTCTGCCTGAGTCCCCAGGTTCTGGGGTCCCTGCTGGAGCCAGAGGGAGGGGAGCACTGATCTTCTGTCCTGGCTGCAGAAGGGAGCCACTGCCTGGAGACCCAGGTGGCGTGCACAGGGGTACAGGACGCATGCCGTTTCCCTGTTGCAGCCAGGGAGACGGGAGCTGAACTCCTTCTGTCTGGCTGCAGTGGGGGCGGGGCCTGCTGGCGGCCCTTCAGGGTTGTAAAAATGATATCTGTGGCCTTCAAGCTAAAAAGGTTGGGAACCACTGACGTACACCTGCCTAAGAGAGGCAATGTGGGGAGTTCAGAGTTGGGTCTGTCAGCTCCCTTGACAGCTCCCTGCTGAGAACTTGGTTGCCCCACAGGCTCCTGGTGGGCTGCCCCCACTCCCCACTGGGAGCCAGAGTCTAGCCACTCAGAGTTCTCCAGGAGTGTGGGGGGCAGCTGGGCTCTAGCTGCCTGGTTTTGATCTTGATGTCATCTTATAAAACCATAAACTTCATATCTTGTCGCCTTGCCTACACCACCATAAGTCCTACACCTCTTGTTGAGGTGGTTTTATGATTTCGGCACAACAACGTAGTTAGCTCGGTGGGAGGAGCATTTCAGTGTGTACACAGCCAAAGTTTTGTTGAAAAAACTCTAGTGTAGACCAGGCCTAAGATAGGAGCCTAATGATCAAGTTGCCATTGTTTATTTCTTGAGTAAAACAAACAGACTCCAATGCTTTACTTTTCTGCACAGCCAGTCTTAGCAGGGCGTGGAGTTCAATAGAATGGGTTAATTACATATTAATTATCTATTAAATCTATATTACCTATTATTAGCTTTTATATTATTACCTACTATATATTATATAAATTATATACTTATATATAATTATAATATAATTAATATTAATTATATATTATATATGATTATCTATTATATTACCTATAATTATACATTAATTATCTATTAAATCACACTGTGAGAGGGAGTGGGCACAAAGTGACACAGGTCAGTGGAACTTTCCAGGTTGTTATTTTAAACAGCCTAAGTAGAAATTGGCTTATTGGGTTGAAAATTGTAGGGCAGGAGAAAATGGCATACCCGAAAATGGAGCGTTTTTTCCCTCCAGACTGGTAATATACTGTAAAAAGGGTGATCCAGATGCTAATGTTGGATACTTGGATTTTTATTACGTTTCATGTTTCTTAGGATGGGAACTGGGAAGAATATGTACTCTTTTGCAGACTGTGCTGGACTGGGTAGAACATTAGATCATGAGGAACATTGTCATCTGATGGAGAACATATACAGGACCTACTGTTGGGTGCCCAGGGCATATAGGATCAGGCTCCAAGCCCATTCCAGAACCTAGCAAATTCCATTCACTAAAATGGAGACCACAAATTAAAAAATTGAACTAAGAGTCCCAAACTATATTAGACACCAGACATAGCCCTGTCAGCAAGAGCAAGTAAATTCTCAGTTAGAGAAACTCAGCTGCTAGGCCTAATCTCATGCTGTGCACATGCCACATGGGGCCACCTATAAATTTATTGCTGACCTGAAATTATTTTATATATTGGGAACAAGGAAAAAAGGACTTTCTACAGTGTGTGTTCTCTGAATGTACCTGCTTTTTAGTGTTAGTCAGGGGATGTTCTTTCAATAATTTTGTATTTCTCTATTTAATTTCCTTTGGGTTCTAAATGGTTTGTTTTTTTATTGTTTAAAAAAAATGAAACAATGCTCTCTGGAAGTAAGAGTTAAAACATTGTGAGATTATAGTAAGCTATATTATACAGCTGTTTTATAGTCTATAATGCTACTTTATATAACAAATGTGGAATAGATCTGCCCCTACTGTGATGCTGAAATGCATACGAAGACTGGCAGTTACAAATATGCACGGTTTAGTTCACTTCTCTGCACATAATTTAGTAAACAGGAAGGAGAGAGCGTTGTACAAAATGATAGTATATTTTCGTTCTCCCTTCCATGAGGTTTGTTTTGCTTAATGGTCAGATCTCACTGCTATGGCAAAATACTCGTGTTTTAAGACAGTCTGATAGTATTAGAAAAAAACCCATCTGAATATCAATTGCTTAGAGATAAATGATTTGGGGTCAAAATTTTCAAAAGCACCAAAGTCATTAGGAGCCAGATTTTAAGATATTTAGGCCCTTAAAGATGCAAATAGGTGCTTAGTAGAATTTTCAAAAGCATCTAGATGCTTAGCTCCCATGGAAAATCTCATTAAGCGTCTATCTGCATCTTTAGATACCTAAATAGTTTTTAAAACCTGGCATTCGATGCCTAAGGCACTTAAAATTTTCAAAAGTACCATTCTGCAAAACTCTGAAAATAGATTGATCGTGATAATAGGAAACATTTGGCTGATATCAGACTTTTTTTTTCCTTTAAGGCACATTCAAATAAAATAAATTCCCCATGGTTAGAATCCATTAGCAGAAAATTTCTCATAGTAACAATCTAAAAGACTTTTTCCGTGGTCGTTTATGAAATGGAAAATGCATCATATCCAAACTACCTATGAAGAACAGGTAGCTGCAGAGAAGAGCAAGTGTTTTCTGCCTTTCGCTAATGCTCCTGCTTTGGAGAAGTGGCCACATACAGCAGTTTCAGTACTCAGTTATCCTTGAGAGAACTATTATTCCTAAGTGATCTCAGTGCTAAATCATGACTTTGGCTAGTGGAAACTAGTAATAAGGCTAGAGTGATAGCTGGAGGGAAGTTAAGGTAAAGCTGAGTGCTGGGCATGTTTATGCCAGATATGAAGTTTATGGTTTTATAATAAAACATTACCTCGTTTCTTGATGTAATTGAATAATTATTCCAGGTGCTGCAATGCATGCTCACCACTTGTTGCTGAAATTTCAGATGCTGCTACTTTTTGCTGTAAAAAAAACAAAACAAAACTCATGAAAGAATTTACTTGTTTAGTAAACCACTGAGGTGGTCCTGGCTGGTACTTTGTACTTGGCTGTAAGTATAACAGAGAGAGGAGATTGGTGTTGAGGAACACAAGAAGAGAAGTATAGCAACTGTGGAGAGATGGTGCCACGATGGTTCCTTTAGCATAGATCAACTTCCCCAAACTCAGTTTCTAGATTCAGCTTTGAGGATATAAATATATAGTAAGACAGGCAGGGTATCAGTTGACTTCTGAGGAGCAAAGACAAGGAGGTGCAGGAATCCTGGGCCTTCCTGGAGCAGAGCCTCCTGGTAAGAGACTTTTGGTAAGAGAAACCTGGTAAGAGAATTTGGATGACAAGGGAGTGTAGGCATTTAAAGGACAAACATTCATAGGCCCTGCACCCCCGCCGTGTGTGTGCGTGTGTGTGCGTGTGCACAAATGAACTGGAAAGAACTTCAGTTTTGGGAGCAGATAAGGTGGCTAGACATATAATTGCCAGGATTTGTCCCCACAATTCACTTTGCAAACAGAGAGGCACAGTTTCAGGCCAGCTGAAAATTCTTCACTTAAAATGTTTTAACCATTCCTTTTGGATTAGATGGCATTTGGGATAAATCACAGTATTAAGTGCTCTGTTCCCCCACTGCGGATAGTGAATCATGTTAGCAAGGCCACAGCCATATGACTTGGTTTATGAGCTGTCTCACACTAGATCAAGTCATTCTTCATCTGGTGAGATTGGGAATTGACTGAAGTGGAGACGATCTCTCCTGCATTTGAGTGTAAGAGGATTCTTCAGGGACACGGGTGGGCTGTGGTTCCCTGCAGCTGCTTGCTAAAGGAAGTGCATGCACCAGGGCCAGCCCTAGACCAAATGGTGCCCCAGGCGAGGAATGTCTTTTGGCGCCCTCTTCCCCTCCATTTGTTAAACTTTTTAATACCTTATTTTTATTGCATTTGTATCCAATTTCACAGAACACCTGAAACATTTTACTTCGAACATTCTATTTTCCCTTTTGCTGCTAAAACAACCAAAACAGCACCCCAAGCCTGGCACCCCAGGTGATAGGCTCCTGCCCCTAAATCTGGCCCTGAGTGCACCAGGTGGGTACGTGAAGTTCACAGGGAAGAGAAGCTCTTGGCTGGCAGAGACTAATAAAATGAAATAAGAGAGCAACTAAAGGAAACGAGAGTTTGCATTTTTAGTGTAATTGTTAGGGTGTAGCTTTTTGGAACATCCTTCTGGTATTGAAAAGACAGGAGTTTCTTCCTCTTAGTCATACATTTCCTGAATTGAAGCCTAAAATGTTTATTTCTTAAGCTATGAATCACCTGGCTCAATATCAGCAAATACATTTTAAGCCCAAGGTGGAAAAAAGTGCTGAGCTAAACCATCCAGCTGGTATAGTACTTTCTGTAGTGTATCAACAGGAATTAAGTGCCAGGAACCAAAAGCTTAGCTGGGAGGAGAGATTTGTTTCTCT
Organism: Mesoclemmys tuberculata; assembly: GCA_007922155.1. NCBI lineage: Eukaryota > Metazoa > Chordata > Testudines > Chelidae > Mesoclemmys > Mesoclemmys tuberculata. The sequence goes on along the minus strand of ML675625.1, from coordinate 12,615,534 downwards.
TGCTGTTGCATGTCCACCAACATTCCTAAATAGGTCCTCAGGCTCCTGACTAACTTCATCAGGAAATCAGAGATGGGCCTCCAAAACAGTCAGTCCTGTGTCTATTATAGGACATCACTCATTTGAACAGTCCACCTTTTTGGTGGGACAACACATTAGTTAATGTTTCCCATTTTTTTCTCCTCTGTGGGGATTTCCCCTGGGAAAGGGTCTGTCTTGAGCACGTGCGACTAGTTTCTTTTCATGCCACAGCAGCAGATCTCTCTTCATCAGACTGCAAAACAAAAGTCTCATTCTTGTGGGGTACACGCTGCTAGCCTTCAGTTTTAGGCAGAGAGAAGGAATCCAGAAGAGCCAAGAGACTTGATACCAACAAGGCCCAAGACAGCCATGAGGCCCTTGGTGCTGAGGAAAGGGTCAGGCACCAGCAGGCAGAGGGGCTTTTCCATGGTGGCTTCCAGTCACTTTGTGCTGCTCTCACCCTTTTTTCTGTAAGGGCAGAATGGCTACTCTCAAATAAATGGTATGTGAAAATTTATCCATCTCCAGCTCTGGGATTGAAAGTGTAAAATAGGGAATTCTTAAATAGCCTTTTACGAATTAGGGGCCATATGCTGCCACTCTCACTCATGCGGTGTGGTTTTGTACTTTGCAAATTATCTAATTGAAATCATTGGCACAATGTGAGTAGGGGTGACTGGATGAGGCCCTAAGTGAGGAAGAGCAGGAACTCCCTTTCTCTTCCTTGGCAACAGACAGGCCAAATATTGGCCGAATCCAGCCACTTCCAAACTTTGAGAAAGTTTGGATCTGGATCTAAACTTGGAGCCATCTCTAGAATCTCTTGGGTTTTGAGTGGGGAAGGAGAATCTTGGAAAGCAGCAGAACCAAACTGATTGATGGTGTGGACAGTGAAGTTGCTATTGGCTCATAGTGTGGCATAGTAACAAGCCCTGCAGTGTGCGTTTGAGTTGCGTATGGAAAGGCTTGTGTTGATGAGGGACCATGTGGCATTGGAGACACTATAGAATCAGGCAAACGGAAAGATATTGGCAAACAAGGGAATTTAGGAAGAGAAATAGAAATGAAGAGGGGCCAGGAGGGATTGATTTGAGGGGAGAGATTACCAACTAAAATAGCTTGTCTGGAAGGAAAAGAATGAAGTTGAGAAAAAGGATCAGGCTGGGAGCTTTAAAGTAGACTAGAAAAAGCCCAGGACCACATGCTGAAGGGAGAACTCTGCGGTGGCCTGCATGGGTTATTTTTTAAGCTTTTGCTGCCACCTGGTGACTCTCCTGGTAAAAGCAATTTTTTTAATGAACTGTTTTGCAATAACGTACAAGTGCATCTTCCTCCTCTGCCTTCTCTGTGTCCATCTGCATTATATTTGCCCTCACTCTCTCATGCTCCTAGTTACCCATCCATCTATGAAAGTGCTAGTGAGACAGCAGCAGCAAATGCCAAACCTGGAAGCTGGGCCAGTTAATTCCAAATGTCACAATTTGGCTGGTGTCTGAGGAAGGACCTGGCTCAAGCAGGAGTAAATTATAGCACACTCTCTCCCTCTCTTCCAGAATACAAGCCAAGCTATATCCGAAATCGCTCTATTCGCTCTGTGTCCATTGAGCTGGATGGAGAGGTCTATAATTTGGGTTTAGAGGATGGCTACCAACCTGTCTTACCAAGGAATATCACGAAAAGACACAAGGCACAGGGGGAGGCTGCAGAAGAGGAGGATAAGGAAGCTGGGGAATATAGTGGCACGGGCGGCATTGCAGAGTATATGGCCTCTAATTTAATCAAAGTGACACACAGGTGAGTGCGTACCGTCGGTGACATTTACCCTCATTGCCCGTGGGGCAGATTGAGTAAGAATCGGTGCATTTCTTTTGGAGGATGCTGAGACATGGCCTTTGGCTCTCCAGCCTGGCAGAGTGCGACTGCTGCAGAAACAGTTTATTTGAGGGGTGGGAAGAACAGGAGAGGAAGTCTGGCCAGCTTCAGCAATGGTCCCTGCCTCACAGAAACTAACAGAGCGGGAATTTTCCAAAGCTCTCAGCATTGGTGTAGCTCTGCTCCCATTGAAGTCAGTACACAGCTCCTATTGATTTCAGTGGGTGCTGAGTTAGACCTTTTGAAAATCCCAACCTGAATGTATGGTTAAGTCCCTCTTCCTTCCTTCTCTAAAGTCCCCATCCTCACCCACCGTAGCTTTAGATTTTCACACCATTGATTTGCCATCACACCAAGAAGGGTGTGTGGCTTCAGAGGCACTGCCCAATGTTCTAAGCTGTGTCAGCACTGGGGGTTTGTCTCCATTTCACCCATCAGTGATCAGCCAGTTCAAACCCCTAGTGAAGACAGGCACAACTGCTGTTTGCACCAGTAATGCTCACCCTTATTTGAAACCAGGATAAACTACAGTGGAACAGTCACTTGGTCTGCACAGGGGGTTTATACTTGAGGCTGTAACTGGGCCCTAGTTCAGTGGAACAGGTTCTTGTTCTAAGAACACAGAGTTCTAGAGGAAGCAGTAGCAGCCTCTTGTCAATACTGGGAATGTGAATGCTGGACTGAGGGAAGAGGAGCATTGCAACATGGAGCCTTGGAGGGTGGGGCCAGGGAATTCTCTGAGTTGTAATGACATCTTAACTGCCACAGGGAAACAAGAAATCTCCTGTGTGTGTAAACTCTAGAGGATGGTGAGCAATTTGCAGCTAAATTTGTATCCGATTACCTTAGTCACTTTCTGCTTATGAATTATCCGCAGACAGACATCATTTGTTTCAAATTGTTCAGTGCTTAGCTCGTGTAAACACACTTCAGCGGCTGTTTGAGGGCTCGCTCTTCCCCCCAGTGTAAGGCAGCATGGCTTCATTGAAGTCAGTGCAGTTCCATTCATTGACACCAGCTGAGGATACCTCGCAGAGTGTTTGCAAGTCAAAGTTTGCTGTTTATGCTGTGTGAGTGACATCCTGAATGAAATGGTGGTGCTCCCAAGTCCACACAAATAGCTTTCAAAGAGGGTTGTCCGAACACTTCTGTAAACATGGACCCACCTGTGAGGAGTCCTCCTGCTTCCTTATCCACAAACAGTCTTGAGGAAGCCATGGAAGCGAGTTCGCAGCTTTTTGTCAAAGGAATATTCACAAATACCTTCCTATGGTATTTGCTAAGCTCTAGTAAAGTCCTAGTGTCAAATTCTCAAAAATGTCTAAGTCCCATTTTAACAGTGACTTGGGAGCCAAAATCTCATTAAAAGCCAATGAGACTTAGGCTTCTCAGTCACTAAGGTGTTTTTGAAAATTTTACCCCATTGTAAGAGTTCCTTGCCTTTCAAGCCTAACATTTTTTTCTGGGGAGCGTCTCTCACAGATCACTTAGCTGAGTGTTAGTGTGCATTACTGCTTCTGAGCAGCTTTTAGAATTAGTTAAACGTGTTAGCTGCATGCTTGGTACATAATTTAGCAGTCTGTGCAGCCCAGTCTAGGAACAGCAATAGGAAATAGCTAATAGGATAGTTTACAGGGATATTCAAAGTGATTGTTTATTACCCTCCAGTTAATTGTTACAAATTTACCGTAACACAAACCAAATTCTCCACCCCACCGTTAATACATTATTTTATATTATAGAAGTGGTCTCATTTGTGCTTTGGAACTCAGTATTATCAAGAGCAGATGGTTCCATTGCCAACTCACCTGTGCAATGTAATACTTTTTATTATGCCTTGGACAGATGCTATATCTTGGAGAATGATACTGTTCAGTGTGACACAGACCTGTACAAGTCACTGCAGGCGTGGAAGGACCATAAACTTCATATTGACCATGAGGTTAGTGATCTTAATGGCTGTATGTATGTAGTATGCTGGTTTGTGGAGATGAGGGGTTTGGAAAAGAAGTTGTTGTGCAAGGTCTCCCTGCAGGCCTCTGCATTCAAGCCAGTGAATATTTAGCCAGTCATTGGAGCACAGGGGGATGCTGGGGAAGAAAATCTGAAACCCAAAAACATTGCAGAGTGCAGGGGAAGGAGCTCGTTACCACTCAGCAAATTATATCTGGGAATCCCTTCTCCAGCTTTTACACTACAAAACTGGCACAGGCCATGGGAAATACTGGAGTCCATATTAGCTTTGCTAGTAAACGAACGGGCAAGCTTAAGTCAAGCTTCTTCAGTATCGTCTTCTTCTTCCAGTTCTGTTTGCTACCAAGTACGTGGAGTACAGAATGAAAAAAATTGCCTTGTCTCATCTCTCTCCTGTCTCCTCTGTTTCTTGGATAGGGTCACAGGGCAGGATCCTTTATGTACTCCTCTTGAGTTCTGGGTCCTCCACCTATACACCAGACTGCCATGCTGCAACTGCCATTTAATGGTGGTGGGGTAGTGATGTTTTCCTCAATCCTGGTTGATAGGTTTGCGTTGCATCCAAGTAAAGAGCCACGGTGGGACCCCTAGCATAGCTGCACTGCCAGCTAGAGTGAACAATACTAACACAGTAGCAACCTTACGACCTTCCATTACAGGGGAAGAAGCAGATGAGGGTTAGGCATTTTGCTCATCTCCCACCAATATATACACTAACACAATCGAACTAACCACTGCCCTGTGTCCCATGCAGCCAGAAGTTTCAAATAAGTGTAATGTAAAATGGTGGAGATCTGCCACTTCCTCTTGCAAAGAGCCTGTAAGGCAGGAAATCTGTTCCTGTTTCAAATTCACAATGGGCCATACATCTCCTAAAGGCTTCAGTGTGGTTTGTTCCTTTTGCTAGATAACATCCATCCTTCTGCAAATATGAATGGTGGTAGGAAGTTGTATGCAAATCAGAAGATAGCTGTAGCTTTCCCCTGTCAGCGCTCACTATGGTGGTAAGACCTGTCCTAAATAGGTCATCATTGGTATTTTGGGACTAAAAAGACTGATTTCCTCATAGCTACAAGCTCAGGTTTCCATCTTAGCTAGCCAAAGGAAGGTTTGCTCCTGGCTTTAGGAAGATTAGTTTTGGCAAATTTGATCCTATGTCTGAAGCCTAGAAAAGCATGTGCCTGGGCAGCAGGAGCAAGATAAGAGTGGGGAGAGAAAATCATTTAATGGACATAGAATGGATGGGAGAAGGTAGGAACCCAACCAGTTCATTCTGTGATTTTTGTTGTTGTTAGATTGAAACACTGCAAAATAAAATAAAAAACTTAAGGGAGGTCAGAGGTCATCTAAAGAAGAAGCGACCAGAGGAGTGTGACTGTAACAAGATAAGGTATTTCCACACATACATCAAAGTAGCAAGTTGTAATATGCAACTGCGGCTGATCTGAGTCTTGGCAGGAGGGATAAGAATTTGTTTTACTGGAGCTGATGTTGAGGATGCTAATAGATTCTGCATCCCTTAAACTGAAAAGCTGTACCATGGGCATGTTCCACCTGCTAATGTCCTATGAGAGCTGGGCTGCAGCGGAGGCAGCCCTCCTGCCTTCCTGTTACACATGAATGATTATGAGACTCAGATAATCAAGGTGATGCAGCAGCACATTTTAAAGCTGGTTATTACAGCAAAGGATGAGGACATTTTTACGAAGTAATAGGCCTTTTCTGTCCCTTGAGTCCAACAGTCATGCTGTTTGGCTGGGAATGTCTTGCTCGTAATCACTCAGCTCTGCACTCTATGAGAAGTAGCAGAACTCAGTCATTTCTGTTTTTCATGAGTTAATTCAGGACTAACCAGTGCAATTTAAAGTGGTGGACAAGGCCAAGCTTCTAACTGTGGTCTAGTGTTACTGATCTATTGTGCTCAGATGCTGTGGTGGTGGTGGGTGGGTCATATGAGAACACAGATGATATATTAAGCACATGGTTCTGACTTTACACTTGCTTTTCCAAAGGGGAGCAGTGTCCCTTTCTCTGCTTTCCATAGGTATACTGCACATGTAATAATACAAAAGTCATGTGAAAGTGAATTGCTTCCTCCTCAAGTTTAATCAAGGGCATTGTAAGCCACTTTCTCAGAAACCAGCAGTCAAATGTCGAGCAACTGCTGGCTGGAAGAAATAGGCATTTTCCAGTCTGTAGGGACACTTGTAGCCCTACAGCTAGCCCTGGTTTAAATGCACCTAATATTTTCTTACTAACAGAATTCTAAGTGCAATAGTTTAATGTTAAAACAGTAATTGTGCAGCAGGGATCCTGAACAGTCTATTTCTAATGTACCCCAGGATTTCCAAAAGGATTGTAAACCAGTGCAAACATTGCATAGGGAGAGCATTTAAGACACACACCTAGAAACTTCCAGCAAACTCTTACTCAGCAAGTGAGCAAAGCAGAGAATCTTGAAAAAATAATTGAATAAAATTTGCCTTCAGGAAGCTGCTCAAAGCAGTTTAAGAGTACCAGGAACAGCTGACAAAATGGCTACTACTGAGTTTGCCAATGAGCCAGGTGTTACCATGGGAATATCAGTCATAGCCTTGCAGTGGTACTGTGTGCTCTGTGTGCAGGCCAGTATACTTTTAGAGAAACCATACAGCAATACCACCTCCCCCTTTACTTAAAGTAGCTTAAAAAAAAGTTTTCCAAAGGTTTTAAAAAGAAAATACTAAGAGAAGGGCCCTAGAGAGGCTTTTGGAAAAAAGTTCTTGATGGTGAACAGGCGTATCTGCCCTCTATGAGAAGAGATGGGCAGGTATGATCTATCCCCTATCTAATTTGCTTTTATAGGCTGAGCTATTCAGAGTACACTCGTTAGCTCCTTGGGTGCACAGTCTGCATGGTGCTTTTTAGCTGGTGACTCTGCAGTGTATAGTTTCAGCTACAGGTCACTGCAACAAACGTAGCACAGTTTCTTAATATTCCCTGGTGTTGCCAAACAGTATGTACAAGGGTGGGGTAAAGGGGGAACTTGATTAATGCTGAATTAAGATTGAGAGGTGTGTGTATTCTGATATGTAGTGATGTAATTCTAAGTGGCACATCCCTCTTTGATGTGTAATATACTGTGTTTTGGAAAATAAGAGTCTCCAATAGCTTACGGAGCCCTATAAATCGCTGGTTTCAAAGAGTAAAATTTTAAAAACTACTGTCCAGGACAGATTTTATTTTAACATTTACGGTAACTTAGAACATTGAAAGATAAAATTGTTTACATAGAGAATGTTTACACACTTCTGCCCTGCAGGCATTTACACATGTGCCTATCTGATCCCACTGAAGTCAGTGGGACTACCCATATGAGTAAAGTTTGTTATGTAAAGCCACTATTCTGCAATAAGAACGTTCACTGATTAATAAATTAGGTACGTATTTCATATGTAAGATGTAAGCTTAGAGAATTCAAGTTGGTTATTTGATAATAGTATTGTTACCTTATAGGGGTGATTAGTCTTTTTAAAACATGTATTCTAACATTTTCTTTGAGTTATATTACTTTTTGTTTGTCTGGTGAAGACTGTTAGAACCCTGTACACAGTCTGACAGAATTCAGTCTTTACACTATTTAGATTAAATTGCAAAAAAAATTTAATTGGCTTCCTACATGTAGGGCTGCTAGTGTAGGACATAACAGCCAATAGTATTACAATTTTGTGAGATTTTGTTCATTTTTAAAAATGGTTTAATTTTATGATTTGCGTATGCAAAAATCACAAAGGCCTCCTTGCAAAAGCTTGAATAGCCCTAACTTTTAAAACACAGGAAAGGGCGCTTCCAAAAAGACAAACCATAGTCTTAACTTCCTTAAAACCCAACACATATTTGTCAGCATCCTGCTTAGTACATGCATCTCTAGAAAAAATTAGACACTGGTGCAAGCTAGAATATTAGTTGCAATACTACTCTTTATCTGTTTCCCAGGCCACTACTAGCCCATAACAACACAGCAAGAACTTACAAGTAAATTTATATTGATTTTTGGTCTACAAGGGAGGTAAGATTACAGGCACATGGCAACAATTGTCTTATCACATAAATTCATAAAAATTTACTTTAAGTACTAAATTAAACTGGAAATCTAATTGTTTTACTTGGTAGATGTATAATTTTGGCCCTTGTATGCACAGAACTGGTAATGTTGAAACTGCAGTCTGAAATCACCTGCATGTTGCAATACATGACCTATACAACAAGATGTCACTGTCCTCCCATGATTTTGTGAACCAAGCAGAAAATGCAGAAAAAAGTTTAGCAGGGTAGAGGTTCTAGTCCAGCTAGGTCATATCATTAACTACACATCGCTAGCGAATAACTCAGAAGTGACATTGATCAGTAAAGATTAGGTTCTATTTGAATGCAGTGTGCAAAATCTGTACAAACAGTAGCAATTGTCTTGTTCTTGATTATGAATGTGTGGTTTTTTCCAGTTACCATTCCAAACACAAGGGCAAACTGAGACACAAAGGGTCTGGTCTCCATCCTTTCAAGTAAGTGCAACCCTGCTGCTTTGGAAGAGAAATGCAAGATGCTCACACACTAGTTAAGAACTAGCCAAATGCAATAATACTGCATCTCTCCTGTATTTAAAAAAAATTGCATCTAAGGCAAGGGTAGTGAATAAGAGAGTGGGGTTCAGGACTATAATTAAATATTATATCAGCAAAGCCTTTTGGAATGAAGGCAGTTTCTTTAAGAATATGAATGAATAATTTTCTTTCCGGATTATGAAGCAAAGCCCATGAATTTTGTAAGCAACTTTCAAGCCTCTCTCTTTATTAAAAAAAAAAAAAAAAAAGTTTGCTGCATTTTCCTAACTTTCCTTGTCTCTTGGCTGCAGAAAAGCCCTGCAGGAAAAGGACAAGCTGTGGCTGCTTAGAGAACAAAGGCGAAAGAAGAAACTGCGCAAACTGCTGAAGAGAATAAAAAATAATGATACATGCAGCATGCCTGGCCTAACCTGCTTCACCCATGACAACCAGCACTGGCAGACTGCCCCCTTGTGGACATGTAAGAATCCCAGTGACAGCAATAACCAAGATGGTGCAGGTCACTGCCTGAGACAGGATTCTGGCCACCAGGCAATGCTCTGCTCCCTCATCATTACATCAGTCTTATAGACACGTTATGTTACAGGTATATTGATCAAGGTTACAGGAATTTCCTCATAATACACAACAATGCATTTACTGTTGGAATGACCACTCCAACAGGATGGGAAAAAGCACACCTTTTTCTGCTTACGCACTGATGAAAAGGCAGTTAAGTGGAAGCTAAAAAGAGCCTAATGTTTAAATCAAACAGGAATCTTTTTTTACTCATGTTTTCGGATAATGGGGTCCAGTTTTGCCCAAAGAAAAGCAGCAAAGACAGTGAGAGTTGCATATGAGCCTCTAATAATTAATTTAGAGCCATCAGATTCTATTAAGTATTTGCTTTAGATGAACAACAAACCCTTAGGAAACTAACCATTTCACAGATACCTGGCATGTGAGGAGAGAGGTGGTTGATGACCTCTGGGTGAATTTATTGGGTTGAAACTAAAGATGGGTCAGGTTTTTTTGGCAAATAGTGTATTTGCCAAAAATGCAGTTTCCAGTTGACTGAAACTGTTTGCAAATTCAGGCTGAACTCAGGAAATAGTTTCAGCTGCAAAAAAAAAAAATTTTCAAAAAGATATTTAGTGTTGAAAGCTAGATTTAACTGCAAAAAAAAAAAAAAAAAAAAAAACGGGGGTGAGGCAGGGCACCAAAGGATAAAAATCATCCAAAGCCAAAACAAATGATTTAATTTGACCTAAAATGGAGAGGTTGGTTTTTCATTTCATTGAGGGGGGAAAAAAATTCTCCCCAATTTTTTTGGTTCAGCCAATGAATTGGGGCAGGGGGGAATATCAAGTATTCACCCAGCTCTCATTGACATGGGCCCCTGTAATAAGCTCTTCTTCTTGGAGGCTAGTAATTCATCAAGCTGCCACAGAATAGTGAATATGCCTAACACTGGCTGAATGCTTCTTATGGTTTTAAGTATCTCAACCTTTCATTTACAGTGGGTCCTTTCTGCGCCTGTACCAGTGCCAATAACAACACATACTGGTGTATGAGGACAATCAATGAGACACACAACTTCCTGTTTTGTGAGTTTGCTACTGGCTTCCTGGAGTATTTTGATCTCAACACTGACCCATATCAGGTACCTGAACAGAGAGCAGAAATGGAAATATTAAAAACGTGCTAGTAAATGCTTTTCCCCTTTCAGTATATTACTTAATTTCTAACTGCTAAATAAGTAGCTTTTCTTCAAACAAAGCACATTTGAAAGAAGTCTCTTGGTGTACAGTAGAACTGTGATACAAAGCTGTTCCTTGATTAGGAGCCACTAATTCTCACATCAGAGCAAGGCAGTCACTGTTCAAGAAAAATATTGAACTTTCCTGGTTAAAAATGCGAGCAGCATTGAAGCAGACGGTTGTTTTCAGGGGGCCTTCTTCCTGCCTTAAGAGACTAGAGCTGGCTATGCACTGACAGTATTCTCACGTGGTCAGAAATAGGGATGAGAGGCTGTGTCTTATGACTGAGGGCTTTGTCCCATACTGGTGTTGCTCCACTGGTGCAAACCCCTTGCATAAATGCACCGAACTGCTGTAAGCCATGACTTGTACCCATGGAGCTTACCCTGGTTTTAAAAGTTTCTTCTGTATTTAAATAGAACTGTCTGTAGAGAAAAAGGCTATAATTGATAGTGTGGCGTTTGGAGCCAGGAAGCCCAAGTTGAGCTATGTAGTTGCAAAGTTCACTTTACATCAGTGCAGCGTATATACTGTAGGTTTGCACAGCTGTAGCTATATCCATGTAGAAATGCTAGACAAGACCCATCTCATTTGACCTGAGCTTGGCTCACTTACTTTTGGAAATAAAGCACGTGTTCTTTGTGTGAAGCTCTCTCAACTTCCCTAAGGATACTAACAAACCATCCCCTGGTTAACAAAAACCTTTATTTATCCTCAGTTGATTAACGCAGTGAACACACTAGATAGAGACATTCTCAATCAACTGCACATCCAACTTATGGAATTAAGAAGCTGCAAAGGATATAAACAGTGCAACCCGAGAACCAGGAACATGGATCTGGGTAAGAGCTCTTCTAATTACACCCTAGAAATTCCCTAGCGAAAAGGGTTTCCAGTGTGCTAATTCCAAATTTACCCAATTGCAGGTGGATTTAGAATATTATGACCAGTAGACCAAAGAATTAATATCCTGTTAATGGTGGACTGACTTTAGGTTCATGCTTGCATGTATTGGATTTTGTCTAAATTTCCTGTACTCACACAGTTTAAAGAACTATCAACTTCTGTGAATTACATAGACATAGCGTATTGAGCAAATGTAAAGCTGTTTTGTTTACTTTCCTAATATATACTTACTAGATATTTGAGGAGAAAACTGAGCAAACAGTAAACAGTCACAATGCTGAACTTGGAGAAGCTGAAGATACCTCATGAGTTTGTCTTATAAAAATGTTTAAAATTCCCTGGGTGTCTAATCTAGTATTTGCTTTTTTGGTTACGATCATCAGTGAAAGTCATATGGTGCTTTATTCCCCTTTCTACCTATATAATCTTTAAAAGAAACAAAACACAGTTGTTCCCAATCTCCCCAGCACATACTATGTATGATATCACACCTGGTTGGAAGTTTTCCAACAAAATGTTTTTCCATTGGAAAATGTTGATTCATCAAAATCTCAATGGTCCCAGCTTCTGTGGCAGCCTAGACAATGCTTCAAGGCTGCTGAGGAACCTGATGGCTAGGAGCTGATTGATGTGCTTCCAAACTTCCTGGCTGCTTGCCTGGAGGACTGACACAAATCTGGGACCTAGAGCCCCCAAAGACCTGGGGAGCATATTTAATTTAGGAAACACTGAAATGTTTCTAAAATAAAATATTACAGCTTTCCAGTTTTGTGAAATTTTTTGAATATTTATCCCAAATCAGTAGAAAAACTTTCCAAAAACTCAAAATTTTGCAGACCTGGCAGTCTGTTTCCTGGCCAGTGCTGCTAATAGGAACCAGTAGATTGGATAGCCATTTGTCCTAGTGGTAGTTTTTAAAATGTAGTGAAGAGCTCTGGACTGATAGTGCTTGGAAATTTTTGTCTGTTCGTTATCAGAAGAGCGGGTGCACTGCTAAAGTGGAAAAGGAAAGCTGTCTCCCATATCATTCAGATTTTGCCCCCTCAGCTGATACAATGAGCATGAGTGCCAATTAATGACATGCACAAACCTGATTAGGAACTGGAGAACAAGCAGCCAGCCATCTGCTGAATGGTTTTATCTCCACCATAGTGCTGGAAACACAAGTTTCTGTATCCAATTCAGTTCACTCACTCCCCTTGGTTAGTAATCTTGTATTGTTGATACTGTCACGACAATTTTTATTCTAGATCAGTTCATTATCTTTATCACCCTCTATTGCTTACATGCAGTCTGATTGACTGAGAAAATCCAGAGTTCTGCATTACATTTCAAATAAACGTAGCTTGTCGTTAGGTTTTTTTAAAATTCCTGCTTATGTTTGTCAATCAAAAATTAAGGTCTTGTCCCCTCTAGAAGGCACAGAGGACAACATAAGAGCAACCAGGTGAAATCTGAACAATTTAAAAGGAAAGGGTTTTTACACCTATGGGAGAAAAAAATAAATTTAATTATACTATCTTTAATATAGAATATAAAAATTGTTTGTACCCAGCACACCGTTATCTGAGTCTGCAGAAGCCTGAAACAGTAGTTCTGAAATGTTTCAACTGTTCCAGTCCCTGCACGGAAGTATACATTCTGAAACTTAATACTGACACTTTCAAAATATTTCTGTCAGTGATCAGCAGTGAGATAATTTAAAACTGACTGTGTTTATCCCAAATGCATCCCACTCCCCACTGCTGTGGGGAATTAGAATCACTATAGAAGCCTGTGTTAATACATAAATAGACAAAAATTAAGTATATTTGAAACACCTATTATTTTAAATTAACCTTCCTGTGAATTACCACTATGCTTCAAAATCTAGCTCTGTTGATGCTGCGTAAAAAAGGCTTTGATTCTGGATGATGATAGCACAGAACAGTGTACATACTACCTTATTTGAACTTGATTAGGTATATATAGTACCCCCAAAAAATTGCTTGTGAATTAAAGTTAGTAGGTAGAAGTTTGATGCTTCACAATTTTTTTTTTTTCATTGTGCCTTGCCCTACCTAATACGTTTGTGTTTTTGCAGACATCAGTTTATAACTAACATTATTTTTCCCTTTCATTTAGGGCTTAAAGATGGAAGCTACGAGCAGTTCAGGTACATTTTAAAACACTTAAATTTTTCTCAGGACCTACTTCCGCAATTAAGGAATCTGGGGTTGGGAAAGCAGAGGAGGGACTCACCTGTCTGTGTCAGGAATGCCTTAGATGTACACTCTCCCTCCAGCCTGAGGACTTTGAGAGTAGTCCTATTTGTTCACTGTTACAGCATGTTCTATTCCCTGTAATTCAGATTCAAGCTAAAAATCTCCTTTTCCCATCTTTCAGGCAATAGTGCTGGTGGTTTTCTTGGTGATGGTTAACTTTTTTTTCTCCTTTTGCTGCTTGAAAATTAGGCAGTTTCAGCGTCGAAAGTGGCCAGAAATGAAGAGACCTTCATCTTCCAAGTCACTGTGAGTTGGGAGTTAATTTAAGTTAATGCTTTTCATGAACTAACTTTTATTTTTCTCTCCTTTTTGCATGCAGCATCTATTGTCATTTACTGTTTTCAAGTAGGGGATCCTCATATTTAAAGATGATACTGTATGTAGTTCTATCAGTTTAAGTCAGCATTGTGTTTAATTAAGTTATTCTAAAATTGCTGCAGTGGTAGAGTTCAAAATTCAAACTGGTTACATTACCTATTTTCCACAATGTGCACTTGAAATGATGGGATGCAACTTTCACCGAAAATCCTCAGACTTCGCCTCCTTTCAATTAATTGAGAGCACTACTAACTCAATATTTACACTAAGAGAAAGGTGCTCTATGACCAACCCAGTACCCAAAGTAAGTATCTTAAATTTACCTTTAGAAAAAAATTAGAAGTTACTGCCAAGCACATGTGTAACACACTGCCAACAAGAAATGCCACTAAATGAGTGCAGTTATGTTCTGTAACAGCACGTTTCTAAATAGTTTCAGTTTGCAGTCCCATAAACACATTGCAGTTTTTCAGTCTTAAGGTTACATAGATGTAGTTCACTGCTATAAACTCTGAATCACAAATGAAAACACTGCAACATTCTTGCCAAATAACTCAAATCACTAGTCACAACTACCTTCTGGACATTCCCCCTCGGTACTAGCATAACTTGAGTCTTGTCTAGATTAAGTTTCCGCAGCTTGCTTGCTTCAAGCTGTAAACTCAGGCAGGACTGGCTAAGCCTGTCAACCACATGAGCTGGATTTGACAAAGCAGAGACTGATTTTTTTGCCCATTACAGAGAGAGCAGCCTGTACAATCTCACCACTTTGCATTGGCTTTGTGTATTATAAACAGGAGGGGACGAGATAGAATATATTGAAAAATATTCTGCGGTAAATTTATTTTTCCCCAAATAGTTTGAGTAATTCCGACATTTTGTTGGAGTGCTGCATGTTCTTTTTGTTGAATGCATTTTTCTCCTTCAGTGCAGTACTATCATAGCGCTCAGCCTGCCAAACTCTGAAAGTGGGAACAGATTCCCCCCTGACCCCCCGAAAAAACACTTAAAATCAGAGGTTTCTGTGTGACTTTGTGCAAGTCACTTAGCCTCTCACATTCAGTTCCCCATCTATAAAAATAAAGCGGGACAATTGCCTACCTTCTAGGGATGTTGTGAAGATTAATACATTAGAGATTGTGGGGCACTCAGATACTGTGGTAATGGGGGCCATATAAGGATGTTAGATCAGGTTCATTCATATCTCTACCCTTAGTTTTGTGATACTGATGTAATTAACTTGTAATAATAAAAATGAGGTGACATTAAATCAGCTTTGCAACTAAAAGGAGTAACAATCCTTGAAATAAGAGACAACTAAGAATACTATAGATATTAAAGAATGTTTCAAACTTAAGTTGATTTCCAGAAATAGAATCTTAAAGGTATACAGTCAATAACTGGGCCTCATTTTAAGAAGCTATTATTTTGTTACACCATGTTCTCCACAAATTGATTTGCTGTTGGTGGTCCACAGTTAAGTCAATCCACCAGCCTTCCTGCATGGCAGTACCAAAAAACAAACTTCTGTTTCCAAATACTTCACATCCCAGCTTATCAGAAGACACACGCACTAAAACGTGTTTATTTTATTTAAAGAGGACAACTGTGGGAAGGATGGGAAGGCTAACCTCCTGCATCTGCTGGACCTCAGTGAGGATATAAACTGGCCAGAACTTGAATCCTTGTACAGACTTACTGAAAATGTATATGTCGTCAGAAAGAATTATGATGTTAGCCCCGAGGACTGGCTGAACTTTGAGGCTGAGGTAGATAGAATGTGTGCACCATTGAATGATTTAACTAAATACAGTGAATTTGGGGAACTGCTATCAGAAATATAGGTCCCTTTGTGAACTCCACTATTGCACCTGCTTTTGCTTTGGATTATAATTCAGCTGCCTCACAAAGCATTTTACTTCAAGAAATCACCACTAACACAGTTCAAGGAGTTGATGGAACTAAAAATGAGGCTAACCCAATGAGTGGATTGAGACCGCAAAGCGCACACAAAATTATTTCAGTGGCAACAAATTGAAAACCTCTCCCATTTCAGGCACACCGAAAAGCACGATTTAAACAATGTGGACATTTTTGCTTTTGGCTGGGGCAAATTAAATGAGGACAGTAGTGGAAAAGAGTTATTTAGAGATCCAGGACTTCAAGCAAACAACATTGAAGAAGCAGCAACTGAAAATGCTCAACAGCCTGATACTTCGTTTCTTGTAAGGATACCATTTTAGTTCACTGTCTACATGGCTGTCCTAGTGCCAGCCATAGGACAAATAAGAGGAAAATCTTGAGTAACAAAAAAGCAGATTTATGGAGTGGTTCTGTAAATATTCATTAATGTCTTGTTCAAAAGAGATTCCTTCAAATTGTGAAGAATTCTGTTAATAAGAAGTGTGGAATGTCTAACTACCATTTATCAAAATATTACCATTACTTAAACAGTACACAACAAATTTCAGAATTTATCCATTTTTAAGAGCACTGCAAAATTGCAATTGTCTTGAATTTTAATGAAATCAGATTTGTATGAAATCTTTTTATGTAAGATTTTATTGTATATTCAAAATCAAAACAATTTGTTTGAGAAAGCACGTTTGTTTAGTGGTTTAACTTTACATTTGTAAAAAGCAACAATTTTGGCCAATAAAAAAAAGTTATAGATCAATGTACAGAAAACTAGAACTTGATTTAATGTTTATAATCTGCAGTAAGTATTAAAGGGAAGCCTCAATCATTTACTAAGTAATTTAAGTATAGCCTATACCAGAGAACATGTGAGTATTTTCATAAGAGGTTAGTTATTAAAAACACAGAATAGGCTCCGCAAATGTACTATTCATGTTAAAGTTTTTTCATGTTGACCTGCCATATCATATATAAAACTTCAAATGTGGTGCTCACCCTAACAGATGCTATGTGTTGAGTATAAAATCAAATAGTAGACACTCAGAAAGAAAAATCTTCATTTGTTTAGTAATTCTTTTTTCCACTCCGGTTTTGGTTAAACTTATGCTTTATGAAGATTTAAAATGGAAGATGCCAGCACCTGGAGCTGTGACTCTGACTAACCAAAAGAGAGATTTTTCAAAACACAAATTTGCAGCTTATTAAACGTGTTTTTAAAAAAAAATTTTTTTTAAGTGCCAATGTACTTTGCCAATAGGAAGCACCCCCCAAATAATATAATAAATTACTGATTAATGTGGAAATAGAAGTTGAGCAAATAAAGTCTCTCAAGGTGGTCTTTTGCTGTATGTTTTTAAGTAAAGCAAGGAAAAGTCAACTTGGTTTAAGCCTGTATTCATGTCATCCCTGGTCAGATTCAATATATTGTCCAAAACTGACTTGTAAGAGTTTTGTACTTTGAAAGTGTGTACTTGTGTGGTGGACTGGGAAATGTAATCAGCTATTAGATTATACTGAGTTTTAAAACATTAGTGGATTTAGCAGCAAGACAAGATTTACAAGGATGATGGAAGTCTGATGCAAGAAATGATAAATGGTATAAGGTATCTCTGAAGAATGTGTCTTCATTGTTTTCCAAAGCTGCCCCAAAGAAGAAAGCATATGTATTTGTATATAATTCCCATGTGGGCGAGAGAGGGAAACAAAAAGCTACATTAACATGAAGGATTTGTACTTACGTTTCTCTGTCTTCTGCCAGCAACCTTTGCAGATAGCAGAGTATGAAAGATGGAATCCTGGAAGGCCAACTAATGTCAATAATGCTGCTCTGTATCAAGCAGAAGTATTCTGGAAATTACCTCTCTCTACATCCATCTAAAAATACTGAGCTTTCTCTGTAGTTTAGTATAGTATGAAAATCTGCCATTTTTTCCTGATATTCAAGGTATTTTTTCAAAATGTTACACAAAGCTTGGCTTCAGACTGTGGCTCTCCCTTTTTCTGTTATGACAGAGGATCTATATTATTATACAAGCCAGAAAGACCATTTTATAGGCAACTTTGCATTTGATACATCTTCAGCCCCAAGACATACTAACCCCAGAAAACCAAGAGTTTTTAAATCATTCCCCAAAATCTAGCCTCTCTCACTAGTGTTACATTACCACATTGTCTTTCAAGAGTGGCTATACTTTGGTATTGGTGGGGAAATGCTACACTGATGGCCTTGATATAACTGGCAGTCTTACCTGAGCTTAAACAGCTGACATACTGAATCATCCAGTTCTGGTTTTAAATAGAAACCTTTATTTACATTATTATTAACATCAAAACACAAAAATCAAAAGAGCAGTAATACCTTATAACCAACCCTTTTATAAATCAGCCCACACGGGGGTTTCTTGTTTTGTTTTTGCAATGTAAAGATACACACATTTCAAGCAATACTTAATGTAAACTAAATTTAAATGCAATTCTCAATACTGTCTGCCTTCTCCTGAGAATTTTTTTTAAATATTGCTCTCAGAATTATATGGTTTCATAATTGCTGTATTATCAGTCAGTCTGCACTTAAAATCTAAAATAAAATTGTGCTAATTGGTGTGACATTCAAATAGTTTTGTTTAGAGCTTTAAAAAATGCTCTTGAATTCCTAACTTTAAAAACACAAATTCAGGATGAGATTGAATAAAAAATTGCTTATGGATTTAATAACACATAGTTTCAATAATCAACAGGAACCCTGGCAGGCATATGATGACACTATGCCTGCTATGCCGTAGTGATCCAAGATAGTTATCCTAGTAAAGTGATTGTACTGCTAAAAATGGCTATACAGCTTCTTGAATCATTCAGAAAACTCTGCCACTGTAGAACACAAATACAATTGTTGGAGATAACAAATGCCACCAAAATCAAAGGGTTTTTTTTGTTTTTATAGGAAATACACTTTTCAATCTCAATGCAATATTTAGAATCACTGTTGCCTTGAAAGGTTTCAACTATACTAATTTTAAAAGATTTTAAAAGGCTTTATCTTTTTATCATTGAATTAAAACAAAAATCTTTGGATTCAGCAAAAAGTAATTACTGGGGGAAAACAACATTCTAAAAGCAGACGAGGGAAGGGTTCTTTGTAACATCCATCAGGTACCACATTTTAGAAGTATAAATAGAATCATTCAAAAAAAGTTAAGGGCAAAACGCATAAAGTAGTACGTATCTTGAAGATCTCACTCGTCAAAGCAATCCAGGTTTGCAGCTTCCATCAATATAATGAACATCTATGAGATATAAAATCATTCTATTCTGATCTAATAAAAAAAGCAAGGAATAGTTGCCTTTCAACTATTAAGTTGCACTGACTCAGAAGGCGGGTTCTAAAAACCAAGAAAGGGGAAAAAATAGTTCCTTACGCTTTTAAATATCATGCATTACAACACAGATGAACCAGACTGAGGAGTGGAAACTTAATTACTACAGCCAAATCTATGTTCTGAATGCTGATTGCACAGACTGGGCTGAATAAAAAGCAGATTCGTATTGTGCCTAGCTGCCCTGTGGAGCAGGGCTGGCTGTACATTTGGGATGAAAGTTATGTGAATTTTTGCACTGAAAATTATTTCCATTAAAAAGGAAGAACAGGGAAGCTAATTCAAGTTTCTGCAAGACAAAACATGACTTCATACTTACAGTACCAAAAAGAAATGATCAGAATAACTGATTTTCACTCACGTGGGAGAAGTCTGTTTTCCATTACACAATGAATAATGGAACAAAAGCACCACATGCCTTAAACATTTCTGGTTCACCCCCTTATGGAGTTTCCAGGTTTCAATCGTCATCTGTCTGAAAGTGGATAATCTGTCTAAATAGCATCTTCGTTTTATGGATAAAAAATACAACCTGCCAACAGATAAGATGAACAGACTTGTAACTTAACATTATGAATACTTATAGTAGAGATGCTTGTTTGGAAAATACATTCATTACAATAGAAAAATCCAGTGAGGTGCAGACATTTTGTTCAATTGTGGCTTCATATCCATAAAGATGTCTGGATATTACATGAGAACAAATGACTTCTTGCTTGCTGTAAGATGTGATGGTGGAGAAGTAATTAACAACAAATATTTAGCAATAGGCATCTTCTCTAAAAAAAGATGTAGGGTTCATTAAAGATAACCAAAAGTCCTGACCATATGGAAGTATGAACTCATTAACTAAAAAGGCAACATGTTTTCATATTCATATATATATATATATATATATATATATATGAACTGTTATGACAAGTCATGACAGCATACAATCCATGAGCCTTTTTGGTCAATTTGCCCTATATAAAAAATGAAATGTAACAAAGTATTCACTTAATGTGGAGAAAGCATTAACCAATTGCTTAACTCTAAACAAATGATCTTTTTAAAAAAGCTATTATGTTAAAGATGTGAAATAAATCAAATGGCAAAGACCAAAGAAGAAAAAGATCTGGGCCCAACTCACCCAAACCAAGGTCATTAAATTAAAAAAAAATTAAAAGGTCTTCTATCTGGACCTCAACTAAGCTGAGTTTACAGAAATCAATTGTTAAATATTTAGCTTCACAAACTCTGCAAAAACGAGTTAGTGACCTACAAAAGTCATATATATAATACAATATCTTAAAGATCATATTTACAAAATTTATTCACAAAAAACCTGCAAAATTCTGATTCAGTCTGCAGTGCCTTGCCTTGATTTTTCTGAAGGTTTTAATTTCCCTCCAAAAACATGAAGGATTATTGCTCTAATTTCCATAAATTGAAAACATGATGATACATAGTCTTTTCAATCAACAATTCTTGAGAGATTGGATTTGAAGAACATGAGTACATCCTATCTTTTGATTTATCAAGTCTCTGTCAAAGATATTGCATTAATCCATTATATAGCCTTTTATAAAGTGCACTCAGCTGCACATCAAAATGTAAATATTAGTCACAATTATGTTTAAATTATTTTCTCTGTAACCCCTTGGCATCAATGGGAAGGATTTTGGAACATTACATGCCAATTCATTCTGCACTGCCACTTTGCTTGGAAATCCTGACTCTTGGGATAAGAGGTTTAAAAGCAGCATTTATATTCAGGAATTAATATAAAAGGATCAAGGCTAGGAACTACATTTTCTGTCAGATATTCTTCTTAGAGAAATCAGAATTCTTATCCACCATGATTTCTCCTGGCACTTTGGCCTGCCTGTAGTTAAAGGGTTTTGGATAGCTACAGTAAATAGAAGTGGTATAACATAGAGTCTACCCATCATATTTACTAAAATGCCATTGCCAAAATCACATTTCTAGAGGCAGAGTGCCAAAAATATTTATGACCATTGTTTTGTACACCACAATATACAGTAATACAGAGACTCTGCTTCTACTAAAAAAAGTCTTTTGTATGAAGTCACTTGGAACATCTTGGTGATCAGCTGGAAAAAAAATCAGTTATTTCCATAAGGCCAGTACTAGTTGCCACGAAGAATATGTAGCTTTTCTTTGTAATACTAGTGCATCATCATTAACATAGATCTACTTTGGGAGATCACAGTTTTAGGTGTCAGCAGTATTTCTGTTGAAGGAAAACACAAAAAGAATAAGTATCAGAAAAACACCAGGGTGAAATTCATAATGAACACTAAGGCACTTATGTCCAATGTATAGACACTACTGGCATTCACAAAACTTCTACTTCGCTGCAGCCTAACCCTGAAGGCACCTAAAGACCCCAGGCACCTACATTTCCACTGTTTAAAATCCTGATGCTTCCTGAATTTTGGTGGCTAGGCAAGCACATAGCCATCTAAGCTCTGATGCTGCTGCTCAGCAACTAGGAGCCGTAACTCAAGCCTAAGGCCCAGCTGCAGTCACAAACTACCCTCTACCTTACAAGCAGGACCCAATCCAGTGGCATACTCAAAGCATGTCTAAACCCACACAAAATAGGGAAGTGGGGGAGAAAGAAGATGGTGGTGTCCCACTCCCCAACTTTTATCCTATTGCTTAGAGCACTCATCCAAGATGTGGGAGACCTAGGTTCAATTCCTCCTTGTGCCTGATGTGAAGCAGAGATTTGAACTTGGTCCTCCCACTTCTCAGGAAAGTGCCCTAATCACTGGGGCATGGGGAAGGTTTCTCTCAGTATCTCCTGAGGGAGCTGCTCTGTTGTGGATAAATATTCATTGGAGCCGAAATACTGGAACCTGGGTCTCCCACCCAGGTGAGTGCCCTAACCACTGGGTTAAAGAGGCATTTTCACACACAGTCTGGCCCCCTGTGTTTTTTGTAGATTTAAGTATTCAGACAATTAGTTTTTAAGGAGAAGAATGGCCTTTATTGGGCTCTACTTAAAGATAATAAAAACTAGCATTTCTACTGTACAACACTTTTTGTATCCAAAGTGCTTTACAGGTGTTAACTGCTTACTCCTTGCAGGATGTTCAGCCCATTTTACACACATGGAAACCAAACTGTGCATTTAATTTTATTCCCACTCTCCCCTGTGAAATTTGTCTGTTTAGTCTATTTGAAACCTTTATTATTAGACTGAAGATGGTCTTGCAAGACAGCTTGCAAAGTTTCAGCATATATCATTGCCCCTTTCAAGTATTTTGGTCTCTAAAATTTCCCTAGGCTCAGTAATACTTAAGTGTCATTGTGTATCTTATCTTGAGCTACAATCATGAGGTACCGGAAGGAAAACAACTAGCCTACAAGTAGACTGCCAGGCTTCAGAATGAATTGGTGAAATATCAGCAAAGCTAGACAAAACCTACTGGGGCAAAATGAAAGCTGTGAGAACTGAGGACAGATGTGTGTGAGGAACGAGGCCAGCTTGAGAACCTATTGTACTCAATGGGAAAAGGAGAGAGAGAGACCTTTAAAAGGATCTTATAACCACCAGACCTTTAGAGCTGACCAAGCCTCTGAATCTCTGCAGAACTGTTTATCACTGGAGTGAATTGTTACAGTTATTTTACCTGGTCTGGACCCATAGGCATCCCTGACATAGGCATAGTATTAATGTTCATTTGTCCAATATGACCACTGCTGCCATTCATGTGCATCATATTATAAGTTGTAGGACTCCCTTGATGGCTGAACTGCTGCTGTGGAAAAGAACTAGGGCACAAGAACAAATAAAGTTACCTTCCATAAAGTTTGACTGATATTTTATCCTTATACAGGCCATAAGTTATTGATGTGGCAGAAAAATAATAGAATTAAAACTTTACATAATAACCAGAAGTAGAAGTTACCCTATTTGTTACTTTTACATGTGGGATGGACAATACAGAAATGCCAGTACTCCAATGAGTTTTAATTTTTGTTCTCTGAAGTTTACAAATCAATTTACCTTTCAGGAATTTGGTAAGTGTTTATTATGCTTATTAAGTGCTTAATTAATTAATGGATACAAGCTCTCTCTTATAGCTCCTTTAGAGATTCCAGTGATCACATTAGCACACCTTCATAATATTGTTGTGAACAATTACATTTCTTCCATGGTATTTTGTCAATATTCCTAGACTAAATCTGTTTTCTGATTATAAAGATATAAACTCTCATGGTTGTGAGAGATGTGAAAAATCTATTTACTTATACCACAGTAGGGCAGGATCAAGAGCATAAAAGACACCAACTACTACAAGGGTATGATATCTCTTATTTGTTGGTTAGAAACTTAAACGTTCAATTTCTCCTCACCAAAATCCTTTTCTGCTGCAAAATGCAAGACATAGCTTTTATATTCAGGTGCAATGAAAGACAATTGCTGGGTCATGAATAAGAAAATGCTGTAGCAAGGGCATTAAGTTCAGCAAAAGTAAGAACATGTAGCCATTTGTAGTTCATGTTCCCAGAATTCAAAGCAGCATATAAAACAAGGCTATCCACAGCAATGCAGTGGATTTATATTCCCAGCAGATGTCTCTCTACATAGTTTACATTGAAAGAATCATTGCCAAAATTCCAAAAAGAAGACAATGTCATGTTTAGCTAGTGCATCAGTTAATGTGTACTTTATTCATCTTTCCTTCCTCACCACTAAGTAACAAGAAGCGTGTATGTGTGCTTAATAAATCTCGGAAAACAAAAAACAAACATGAAAGCTTTGAAACACTGGATAAAAAACCCACCACATACACAAAAAATTAGAGAGACTTTGCAGATGAGGAAAAAAGATAAAAAGTTAAGCTTACTGGCCTAGATACTGTTCCTTAAAATCTCCCATGACATCCCTAATCTTAGCCTTGAGGAGTCAAGGGATTCATGGAAACTTTAAATCAGAATCTCCTTGCCTGTGACTCTTTGGGTTATAACCCTTAATATTATTTTTACTATGGGTGCGCGCACACACACGTTTTTAATGGAAGGTTAAACACTAACATCTATTGTCTTCACTAACATGAATGTAGGTTTTAATTTAGCCAATGTGTATGCTGTATAAAAAGCTATGTCTACACTAAAGAGCATACAGTGGTGCAACTACACCAGTGCAGCTTGTGCCACTGTAAGATCTCTGGTGTGGCCATTATAAGATGAATGGAATTGCTCTCCCATCCACATAATCCACCCCCAACAAGTGGCGATAGCTATGTTGGTGGGAGAAGCTCTCCTGCTTAGCAGAAAGTGCAAAGCACCCACCCTTTGAAAAATGAGTCCCTTTGAAGGGTCTTAATTTGGGCACTTGAAAACTGGGACACCCAAAATCACTGGTCTCATTTTTGAAAAACATTGATCTGTATCTTTACTGCTCACCTGTTCCTGGTCATGTTTCCTGCTGACCAGCCTTTCATCTCAGGGGACTGGTACATTGCTGCTGTCTGAGAGTGCTGCATCATGGGATTTTGGGAGGGTCCAATTCTTGATGACATCATTGGGTTGGGAGGGCTTGATACTCTACTGAATGTGGGATCAGGTTGTTGGCTTATTCCTTACAAGACAAAGAACAAACAAAACAGATGCTAATTGTCATCTTTAAGCATTTTTTAGTCTTTCTCCTTGCACTGGAGGATGAAAAATGTCACATTTAATATATATATGTATATTAACAAGCATGCTGAGTCCTTAGAGATTTACAATTGTTCTTAAACACTAGTCTGCATTCCCCTTACTTTTAAAACTCTCTAATACTAACTTACACAGAAATTGGATTTGTATGTGCACATTTAAAACTTCATTCGCTTCTGCAATTTATTGCCCATCAGAACTCAAAATCCATTCCACAGCAACTAGCTGTGATATCAAATTGTAAACTTAATGTGACAAATAAGCAACAGGAGCAGACAAACACTTTAGCAACAAAATCCTGTCATTTTGCAAATAAACTCAGTATTATAGCAAAAGGGAAAGAGGGAAAAGACAAAATAGAGACTATAACAGCAAATGATTTATAAACAGAAGGTATTTTCAGTTTTCCGTAAGATTTCAGCAGTATTTTGAAAGATTTTCCTCCAATACCTGAAAAGTGTTTTCAAATAGGAGCTATTTACATTTTCCTCATAACTCGTGAAAAGAACAGAAAATATTTTCCTCTTCAGTATTTATTTACACAGCATCATAGGTGTGCATGAGACGAAGCTAACAAATAAGACAATATGTAATATCCATCTTGATAATTTAATAATTTTGTTGTATCGGGAGTGTCTCATATTCCAGTAAGATATATGCACTTAAGAGAATGTTGGTCACATAGAAACTGCTGTAGTGTTCTGTAGCAAACAAGTTAGAGAATTTACTTCAGATTATGTATCTAAATTCACAATGACTTTTCTCTCTCAAAACTGGATTTTGAGGGCAGCCATATAGTAAGTAGGTACATACAGATGCTGCATGAATTAAAATATATATTGCTTTCTATAAATGAACTACTGAACAGTCCTATGGAAACCATGACAGTATGGCATGATCCAGGCAATAAAGTTATTAGAGGGGGAGGGGAGAAGAGTAATCTGTTACATCAGGAAACAATGTATCAATAAATTAAGTACATAGTCAGCAAACAGTAAGTTCCTTGGCAGCTCATTTAGCTGTGGTGGTTTTTTGATTGTTTAAATTATAACCAAAGGTGCTTCATAATTACAAAGTAATCTCCATTTCCTGAGCTGAATACATGCTGATGCCTTAAAAAATTCTAAGGTATATTTTAGCCTAGGATGTAAACAAGTTACATACGTTAGCAGCTTTTCCTACTACGATTTCTCATCCTTGCACTCTGGCTGGCTGGCTACTGCAGACCTTTGTGCTTAGACTGTCTACTTCTTACAAAGGCTGAGCCATCCTACTCCTCTCCATTTCTTTCTAACTTTCACTAGCTTTAATATCTGCACCAAGGGGAAGCTGAAGCAGCCATTTTTATTGTGGGAAGCATACAAATTCTGGAGGCAGCAGCTAGAGAGCTTTGCTTAACAACTGTATAGATACCAGAAAATAACTAACGATGATGTAAAATGCTTGGGCTCTCACTGCCTATACTGCGCTATCACAAAAAGAAAGGACTTGCCCGTCTGTATGAGAAATAATGGGTATGGGAAATAAGGGTTCACCTGTAGATAAATAATTGCACAGCCTCCCTGCACTCTGACAGAGCGAATTGCATTTAATAATATTTGGTTACTCTGTGTTCAGAACACCTGAAAATCCCCCTCCCTACACACACAAGGTTATAAGAATTTTTCATCCCAAGCCTCACTGTGATTTGGAATATTTAGGGAGATGAGATAAATGGAAGAAAGGGAAAATGGAGTGAGGGAGAGACAGAGTTGAGATGTTAGCGTCAGTACCATAATTAGGCGGATATGGGAATTGCTGTGAAGGAACTTGAGCCATGGGGGGACCTGCCAGAGAACTGTCCATGCTTCCTGAGGCAGTCACATTTGGTGGTGGACTGAAGGCCTGAGGCTGTGGTTGTTGCTGTTGCTGCTGTATCATCAATGCCATCCTCTGCTGTCTGATATGATGACTTATTAGCTCCCTGTTGCGCTGAGCCACCATCTGAGCATTAAGAAAACCTTGCTGCTTCCCCACAAACAAACAAAAAAATGTATTGGATGATATTTCACAAGTAAAATTAAAGGCATGCCACAGAATCAATCCATTTAAATATTTTGTACCCATAAGACCCAGCATATTCAGGGCTAGCAATGGAATTCACATTAAGGAAAGCCAGCTAGCAGTGTTAAAATGATCAAAATATCAAGTTTAGGTTTTCATTAGACTATCTTATTCATGCTAAAAACTAACACAGGATGGTATCTTGTTACCACTCATTCCATACAGGTAAAATACTGCTTACAGTCTGCATCTGTTGTGTATCGTAACAGACCATAGATACTACTGCCCACAAGTCTGTCATTTCAGAATTGTGGGAGGATATGCCCACTTGATACTGAGGATCATTCTTTAGTGCACCAAAGAAAATAAATACACTCTGTGGGACTATGGGAGAAGGCCTGAATTCTACAAGGACTTGTGTGTATGACATGTTCATTCCCTCCTATTTTTGCAACATGCTATTTCTGAAGGGTCAGTGTGATGATTACTCACCTGTGAGGCCACTTGCGGCTGCATAACTGGCCTCATGACTGGGGCACCACTAGTACTTGGATTTTCCATTTTCATCTCAAGTGCTTGACGGGTCTGATTCAAAAACTTAGGGAAAGACAGGTTAACAATGTGTAAATGGGCTGTGTTAATCTGTTTAAAATAGAAAACTTCAAAACACCAGGCTACAATAACCAAACCAAGTAACAACTCAACTGTTTATGGAGGAAATGGAGAAAAAGATACTACCTTTCTGCAAACATAATTTTTAAATTTTGCATCTAGAATCCAGAGATTAGTGTTTTTACCTAGTTAGATACATAATACTGAAGCACAGAACTGTTTGTGTTCAAATTTAAAGATGAAATTCACATATTCAAATTAAGTGGCCTGGTGTTAAATGGCTTTACTTTCTCATAAAATATTTTGTAACCAAACTTATTTTAAGCATAGTATAGTTGACCAATTCTTGTACTCTGAGATCCAAAATATACTTAAACTACAGGTTTGATCTCTGTTTCAAGAGTGGCTAATTTTGGCACTACTATTATAAAAAGACACATGACAATTGCTCCAAAAATGAATAGCCTGATTCAATGTCCTGACTCAGCCAAGAAAGGCAGGGAAGCTCTGAATATATAAACAACCACCTTAATTCTTCCAGCTTCTATTACCTCATACTCCCTGTTATCTAGAACTTGGTTACAACCCTTTACACTTATTTCAACAAAAATTTTCCTCTGGTATCGCATACCTTTATGATTCATTCAAAATGTATTGAGTGTTTCCCAATGACTTATGGATAATAAAGTTTGCACTGCAATGAGGCATACAAATTACATTTCTTAACAGAATATTGCAATTTAAGTCAAAACTGTGAGACAACAAATAACCTTATTAAAACAGCACTTTTATGGCACAGTATTAAAATCTATTTAGTTTCTTATACTGTGCCTATCACAATAACGTGTCTAAAATGGATCAGATTCATAAGGGAGAACAAACAATTTTAAAAAGTACCACCACCATTCATTCACTTATATTTAATACAATTAATTAAATCAAGTGATATCTGAATGTCTCTGTTCACTGAAAAAGTGACTGGTAGATAACATTTTTGTATTTGTTAAGTCATTGTTCTGAAACAATAAAAGTTAATTTCCAAAATAAGTAAGCTGAAAAGCTATTTACGGATTAAAAAACAAAGCCCAGATATATTTACTGTGGAATTCACTGCCAAAAGACATCACTGAGGCCAAGAACTTAACAAGACTCAATAAAGATTGAACAAAAAAGAGTATCCCTAGCCTCTGATTGCCTGAAGCTGAGAACAGGTGACAGGGGATGGATCTTATCTGTTCTGTTCATTACCTCTGAAGAACCTGCCACTGGCCACTGTCAAAAGACAGGATACTGGGTTAGATGGACTATTGGTCTAACCCAGTATGGCCATTCTTACGACATTTATATGGATAATGAGATCATCCATAGAGATATTAAATGGAATTATTTTAAAGAGAGCAAAAATTTGGGAACAATAAAAATCTTTGTACTGTAAGGCCTAACCAACCTCTAACTGGGTGGTACTAGGAAAAGATACCTCCTATGGGCAACTTATATTCATAGTTGACCAAACTAAGGTTCTTGCACCTTCTTCTAGAGTCTAAAGCATCTGGTACCGGTCACTGTCAGATAGGATAGTTGACTAGATGTCCCTGTCGTGAATTGGTATGGCATTTTCTATGTTCCCTTTATTCCTATAAAGCAATATAATTCACTATATCTCTCTCCATAGCCACAAAATTGTTTCATCTTTTGGAGTAAGACAAAAGTGTAAACACAAAAGATTACCTGCTGCCCCTGAAGCCTCTGCTGGAGTTGCATTCGGAGTTGCTTTGGGGTATTGGTTCGAGGTCTCATCACACTTGCTCTAGGATGCATATTTTGCAGTGGAAAATTACTCTGTTGGCTCATCTGATTCATCATTGAATTAAAGGATTGCTGTTGTCCCTGCATGTTAGTAAAACCTCCTGGTATTGCTGCCCCCTGCCCCTGATAGGGCTGACCATATAACGGAGGCTTCTGGTCAATCATAACGGCAGATTCCTGACCTTGAAATGAATCTTGCTTGGGTTCCAAAGTTTGACCCTTTAATAGACAAAGCATATATTATTGATAAGAATACTGTAGCTTTAAATATTATCACAAGTAGTAAGTGCTGAAGTAGTCAAAATTAAATATAGCAAATGATTCAGCTAGAAAGGCCATGATCATTTTTCAACAGAAAATTTGGTGCGTTTGTAGAATGCTACTAGTTGCCATGGTTTTCACTTCCTGCAGTCTTATCTGTCTGAAGTGATTATAGTTAGTAAATAATGACTTTTCAAAACCGTTTTGAGGAGCCCCACATACAGAACAGTTACAAAAAGCTGCTCCTTTTATAAAGTGTAGTTTTACTCTGAAGAACGACTTTGTAAAAAAGACTGTGTGCGTGTGTTTTGTTTTGTTTTTAACTGACGGCCATGCAAATGCAGCTTGGGATCTGAAAGCGATGCTGAATTCTTTTGTGCTTGCACGATTGCCAGTAAAATTTTCTGCGATCTGAACTCTGTAGATGATGCATGAATCACAAGAATCCAATTCATTCTTCCATAGCTATGCTACCTCTGCAGTGCTAATAGGAATAAACAGTAGTATAAAACTGTTTGTCAATAAAATATTGCAGGAAGTCAGGAATCTGACTATATCCAGGTCTGTTATGTTAAAATGGCACATTCTTACTCATAGTATTTTTTTAAAAACATAATAGTACAAGTTCTTTTGGTATAAAATTTAATGAATACTGGTTAGTGCTTTTCATCAAAGAGGGAGGTTTGAAGCTGATTTTAAAAGGGTAAAGTGGGAAGAAAGAAAGTGAGGATATTATATGCTTTTTTCATTCACTTTCCAAGTACCAAGATTATCCAGGAAAGAGGAAAATAAATGGCTAAAAATCTTTTGGTTACTTACCTGATTTACAAGATCAGGAATTCCTAATGCTCTGTCAATTTCCTCCAGTCCCGTGACATCTGTGTTACTCAGCAACGTGTGCAGCTGATCTAAAAGAGCCCTTTCATCACTCTGGCTTTCCATGTTAGGAGGTGGACATATGAAATCATCCAAAGAATTTCTAACTAATTGTCTATAAAACAACAAGTTTAAAACCATTACTTATGAAAACATGCGTAATTCTCATTTAGCATATGTCACCTGAGAATAGCAAACAACTTTACAGCAATGGGTAAGTATTATCCATGTTACAGAAGGGAAAACTAAGGGGTAAAGATGAATACACATGGCCAATGTCACATATTGAGTCAGTAGCAAAAGCTGAAAACAGAACCGAAGGACTTGTCTACTACACACATAGGTCATGATAAGCTGGGGTGTAAATCTATCCTGTGCTAGCCTGATGCACACTCAGTGTCCAGGTGGACCCTGCTGCTGTGCACTGCTTTGATTTATCCCGCTTTGAAATGGGAGTAGATTAAAACACATTAGGTAACTTTCAGCATGCACAGCAGGGGCCACATAGATGCTTAGTGTCAGGCGGGCTACTGCGGGAT
The DNA here is from genome assembly GCA_007922155.1 of Mesoclemmys tuberculata. NCBI lineage: Eukaryota > Metazoa > Chordata > Testudines > Chelidae > Mesoclemmys > Mesoclemmys tuberculata. Next base: position 12,584,735 of record ML675625.1, on the reverse strand, counting down.
AGATTTACATCCCAGCTTACCATGAACAGTTAGTGTAGACAAACCTGAAGTCTTTATTCCAAGTCCATGCACTAAAATGGAAAAGACCTATCAAATCCAACTATCACCAGTTTATGAATCCATGATAGCAAAAGAGAGAAATTTTTAGAGAGTAAGAAAAGCACTTTGGAAGTTCACTCCTAACTTCTAGAAACTTCTCACATGGCAATGCCACATATTTTCATATTATAACATCATGTACGTGTTTATAAAAAAATGTATTTAAAACAAATCTAAAAATTATTCTCAAAGCTGTTAACTCATTTTAACATTTGCTGTATGCCCTGTTGCTTGAGGTGGTGTTAGTAGTGTTCTGTTAGGGGACAGATCCATTTTTTGATTAACCTGGTGTGTCGGTGCCTACTGCTCACGGAACAAAGAGCTCTGAAAGCACTAAAGGAGTTCAGGAAGTCATATCTTAGGACAAATACTATTCAAGTTTTTAAACTCTGCCTGTAGAAGTGATCAGTCATATTCAAACTACGCAGCTTTCAGCTATTCTAAACCCTACCTGTTTTGTGACCCTCGAGGTCCTTGCTCCATGGAGAGCATGGTATCAGGCCATGTTCCTGGCTGGTTAGGTGGTCCTGGTTGCCCATAAGGATTACCTCCCATACCCATATTAATCTCAGTAGGCCCTATGAAGTAAAATTAATTGCATTATTTTTTTAAAACAAAGGTCAAATTTAACATCTTGCTTTACAATAATCATGTGAAATAAAAGTTTTGGAGATTCTACAGATTGTGTGTTATACTGGTAGCTTCAATAGGTTAGTCTAATTAGAATGAAATACTTTAAATACACACTCTCCCCCCCCACACACACACAACTAGAGCTATTGCTCTCTACGTATGGTTTTGATTTGTAGTATCGGTCCAGCCACCTCTCAAATGGAAACAATGTGAATGCAGTAACCTTACAGAGTCAAAAGTGATTTTTCAGGGTGGGTGCATTTATATCAAAGAGATTTAAATCACCTATTTTAATCATGACTTAAAACAGCAAGAAGGACACCTTATTTTAAATAATCAATTTCAATCTGGTTTTGCATTGGTACTTTTTATTTTCCTAAAGAAAGGTTGACTGTGATTTGTTGGTCCAATAAAATATTCTAAACACATTTATTTAAGCAATTATAGAGCTTAATTTACATTTATTCAGATTCTTAACATATCCTTTTTAATTATGTTAGAAAATAGTGAATTATTCATTTCTTATTTACTAATATATTAAATTTTTGACTTGTAATTTGTGTCAAGCGCTATTTGAATGAAAATTAAAGTTAAATTACAAAAGCACAAAAACAGCTTTTTAAAATGGTAGTTTTATTTAACTAGTAAATATATCTTAAATCTGCTGAATACATAAAAAACGTTTATCAAAACATGTTTTACATTTAAAACTAACTGATTTACTAAACAAAGAAAGCATTATCGGTAGTCACTGAACTCAACTGTTTCTCATTACCATGATCTTAGAACTAGTATATCTTATCCTCTCAGACCCAGATTCTATTCATAGATTGGAAGAGGAAAAGGATAACAAGCTTTCCTGCTTTTTCCAGCTCCTAGTTGGTTTCTTAATTTTTACTATTATTGAACAGAACTTGGCTGAATAAACTGACAAGAAGAAAATATTTTCTCTGCACCTGTAGAAGAGGCTGCTGCTGTCAAAATTGGCTTAGCACTTCAATAAACTCTGGTTCCACCAAATTGTGATTCCACCAGTTCAGTGGTTTGACTTTTTTTTTTTAAACTTGGCAACAAATATGTACTGCTTAATATTACTTAGATTATAGTAGATGTAGGCCTTAACATAGATTGTCATAATTTCAAATGTAATTTTAAATAGTTTAGGTTTTATTTAAATAAATCTGTATTCAATTTAAATTAAAAACTGATTTAAATAAAAAAAATCCAATTGTTTTTACTGAAAAAAAAAAATCAATATTTATCCACCCTGTTCCTCTTGTCAATGAAATCAGGAGAGTAGGGATCATGCACTCTGATAGTCACATGTAAACACATGTGACATTCCAAAGACAAGTAAAAAATAAGTTACTTATCAGCAACTGGTTATTTGAGCGTGTTGCCTCTTCCCTACCCTCTTATCTTTCTCTCTTACCTGAAGTTCTACTCCCATAGCATTCTGGTGTTTAACAGAAAGAATTGAGCTGGTTGGGGATCACATCACTGTTTAACATCTGTTCCAAACACATAGTGCAGTTTGGAGGCTTTCATGTCATCCCAACTAACATTACTTTTCTAGAAGGTTCCCAAACCTCAGCAGTATTCTGCATATTTCCACTTATAAGAATTCACTTGCAATACAATTCCCAGCAAGATGGGCTGAGGAGTTCTAATTAAACAAGAACTGCAGAACTGTCCTCCCAAACTGAGCATCACATCCCAATGTCAAGTTGAGATGGCAGAGCTGAGAAAAGGAGCATACAGAACTTCAGGCAGTGGATTTCTATGATGGAAATGTTACAGGAATGCCACTGATGCTGCCTTAGCCTTAGTAAAGTGAGCCCTCAGACCTTCTGGTACTGTAAACCTTGCAAAAGTATAATATGTTTGAGTATCCAATCCAATCAGCTTTGAGAGGTGGTATGTGGAGATGGCATTTCCTTTACATGGACCCCTACAAAAAGCATGGAAGTTTTTCTTAATGCTTGAGTTCTATTTAAATGTAAATGTTAATTAAATTAAAAGGCCTACTTAACATTTTGGATATGAACCTTAGTTTCTCCCATGTGAACATTACACTTAAAAGAGAAAAACAGAACATGGACGGTCTTGTCCATATGAAACTCAGACACTATTTTTGACAAAAAAATCTGGATGGCAATGCAGGACTATATTGCTCGGTGGAAAATAGTGATCAGAGAGGATCAGCTATCAAGTGGTTAAGCATTAGCATGGGTCAAGATTAAAGAAGAATTTCCTGAACATCATAATTGATTTCTTCTTGGATCAACTAGTTTTTGGATGACAAAAGGCCATGAGACCACTACTTAAATCCAGTCTTTTTCTGATAGGTGTTTAGATTCTATATGAGACGACACCCAAGAAAAGAACAATAGTTGCTCCAAGAATCTGACAGCATGACAATACAGAAAATAAAATTAAAAAAAAAAAGCTTTTTACAGCTACCTTTGACAACCTAAAAAGCTATATACATACTAGTAAAACTACTACCACCACCACCAATAACTATTACTAATTAAAATAGGAAATCTAATAATAAATAAATAAAGCCAAGACTCCAGATACAGAGTCCTATGCCTGCAGCTAACTATAGAGTGATTTCTAGAACATTGCATTTCAGAAGTGGGAATGTATAGAAGCCATCTCACAGAAGTATACAGAGATTGAACATGATTATCTATAGATGAATACACTACATTTTTTTTTGCATACTAGGAAAATGACACCTGCAATAGGAAATATAAGCAAGCAAACTGACAAATAATTAAATAACATGGCATTCCTTGGTCTGAAATGATTAATCATCATTAAGATTGTGGCACTTTCCAAACAGAGGAAAATACGGGCCTTGGCTCAAGGAATCCCATCTTTGGATGCAAAGCCAGGTACTGAAATTAAAAGAATCTTTATTGTGAATGCTATATCAACAAACAATATGCATTTTATTAAACAGGTTTATACAAATGTAAATAACTTACTCATATGAATCATCTGCTGTTGTAGCACTGGTCTTGTACCAGGTATGCTATTAGACCGGATGGGCAAACCAGGCATAGAGCCACCCACAGTAGGTCTGGAAAGGGAAGGGTTATAGTCTGGTCCTGGTCTCACCATTGAACCAGAGCTTGTAGGTTCCAGTCTGTTAACCTTTGAGTTTGGCAAAACCCAGTCTCCTGCTGGATGCTGATTCATAGCCATATTTCTGTTGGGTCCACCTAGTACAATGAAAAGCATATAAAAGATTATTTCTCCTATAGAACATATGATAATTTTGTTATTGGAACCATTTCTCTTTTCCACTAATTACGGTAACAACAGCCAATAAGCAGAGAACAGATTACTGAACTCCTATTAAATATGGCCATGCCAGGCTTTGCTTCTTCTTACAAGCATATTAATTTAGCCAAAATTAAGAATATTAACTAATTTTTCAACTGGCTGCCTTCACAAACTGGTCTTGTCAACCACAAATTAAAAAGGCACTTTAGTATTTCAAAACTTTTTTTTTTAATTATTCAGCTAAGACCAAGTTCCAACAGAACATATGGATGGGATACAACTATATCCTAGTAACTTCAACTATGGACAACAATAGTGACTTAAAATCAGTCTAAAGATTTAGATGGCAAATGTTAAAGATTAATATGCCTTATTCTTATATAATCAGGTTTTTAACTAATTTTAACATTAACATTTTAGAATATTTTAAAAAGTTAAATGTTTTCAATTATAATGAGATCTGTGTATGTAAACAACAAACCCATGTTTGCTCCAAAATTTTCCTGGCTCTCAATCATCCTTGGACTCCCACCCATCATGTTTTGCTTTTGTAACATGGAGAATGCACTGACACTCCTCACTGGAGGGCTTGAACCCACAGGTATAGGGCTGTCTAAAGACATGGCTCTGTTGAAAGCAGGTCGGGCAGTCTGCACAGACTGGGGACTTCTCATACCTGTTAAAGAATTAAAAGATGCTTGGCAACTGTACATCTTTAAACAAGGAACAGAATGTACTACTGATGATTTATACAAGTTACATCTATTTATGAACAACTACATTACACCTTTAGCAAGCTATGAATGGTTATTTTTATTTAATCATTTATCCCTGCAGTTGAGCCATGACTAGAGAATCTGGTTAGCTGCACTTTCTTCAGACAAAACATAGTTCTTGGACCGTAGGTAGAAAATGCTCAAACATATTAAATTAAAATCTAGGACTCTTTGTCTAGATGGTCTCTTGACATATGCTGTATTACAATTTGATGAGCACTGTGCATTCCTTTTGATATTCAGTTCTTATTTTATACACTGTATAGCTTATTCTCATGAAACTTGGTGTGTGTCAGGAAACTACAGTACTTCCAAAATAAGTATATAACTCACCTCTCTTAATAATCTTAACTGCAAGCAAGGCTCTGTTGCTTCACCCTTAGAAAGTTACAATTCTCTCAAACATCTTAATCCCACTGGGCTCTCCAGCTTTATTCACTTTCAGATTACATCTTTCTGATGACACTCCCTCACCTTACTATGTCAATACCTGGAACCAACTTGCATCATCGAAACCTATACTGGTTCCTACCCTTTGGTTTGCTCTTGATATATATACACCTGTTGCTCACATTGAAATGCGCAAATTAGTGCCCCAAAGTAAACAAACAGAAAGACCCACGAGGTCCACCTACACTATGAAATTTGGTTCTTTCTGACACTCCTCATGAGGACTTGAAAAATATACTAGACATCTATTAGCCAGAGGAGTAAACTTACTTGCCAGGAAATATCTGTTTTAAATTTGTAAAGTACTTATCATGGTAGATAGATAAGACAGACAAAATAGATTAGGCAGACAGACAGATAAAATCTCCCCCGCACACACTGGTAGAGATGGCCACCCCTTTAGAGGTAAAAGAGGAGTATTCATTTGATATTGCAGGCCTGAAGATATCTGGGTAGAGCAGTGGCAAATCAGAAGCTTGCCGCTTTTCCCTGGCCAGCTGCAAGGAATTTAGTTCCTTCTTTTAATCTGCAATTGCCCCAGTTCATAACAATATATTCTCCTTCGAGTGGTTGCTCAGATGCATTCCACTTAGGTGTGTGCGCGCCCTCGTGCACAGCCCTCCGGAGAACTTTTCCTAGCAGCCCCTGCAGGGGCCGGTCTCAGCGCCCCCTGGAGTCCCGCCCTCATGTGGCGGTACATATAGCGGGACCGGCCCCTCCCCTCCTCAGTTCCTTCTTTCCGCCCGTGACGGCCAGTTGAGAACTACCCCTGCTCTTCAACAGTTTTTGTTTCTCCTTAAAAAGTGAGTAGATAGTTTATCAGTTCACCCTGAACTAAGTTAGTTTTTAGTTAGTGAGGGTTTTTAGTTAGTTAGGGAGCCTTCGGGCTCAAGGCGTCCCGGCTATGCCGGGTTCGCCGGGCTTCAAGCCATGTGCTAGCTGCGGCAAGGCCTTCCCAGCTAGCGACCCCCATGACCGTTGTTTGCGGTGTTTGGGGGAACTGCACCGGAGAGATAGGTGCAGTATCTGTAAGTCCTTTAAGCCTCGGACTCAGAGGGAGCGTGAAGTGAGGCTTAGGGCTTTTCTGATGGAGTCCGCTTTAAGCCCGGCGTCCGAGCCATCGCGGACTACTCCGGCACCGAGTGTGTCTTCGGTGCGGAGTGCGCCTCCGGCACCGGGGGTCTCGGTGCCGAAGAGGAAGAAGCGCCATCCACGCTTGCAGCGCTCCCCCGCACCGCAGGAGCGGCCGGGGTCGAGTTCGGAGGTGCTCCTCCTCATGGACGTGCCGCCGGCATCTGCTCCGGCACCGGCCCCTGCTCCGGCACCGGCCCCGGCACCGACACTTACTAGGGAGGCTCCCCCGACTCCTGGAAGTGGGGGACCCCCTATACGGGACCCTTCGACGCCGGAGGCTATCGAGGCGGCTCAGGCTTTGTTGGAGCTGCCTACGCCTCCGGCACTCTCTCACCGGAGAGAGCCAGGGCCCGTTTCCCGGGGCAAACCCGCGATGGGGGGCCCCGAAGGGTGGGCGGCCCCGGCACCGGTGGACAGGCCGCCCACCACCCGACGCAGGAGAGTCGAGCTCGGAAGCTCCTCTCCATCTTCGTCCTCGGACGACGCGTCGCTGCACCGTTCCCGGCACCGCTCCAGGTCCCGGCACCGCTCCCGGCACCGTTCCAGGTCCCGGCACCGCTCCGGACATCGCTCTTCGTCGCGGCACCTCTCCTCGTCGTCGAGTTCTGACTCGGCACCGAGACGGCGTTCTCGGCACCGCTCCCCAGCATCAAAGCGGCGAAAGACTTCCCGGTACCGGTCGCCTTCTTCTTCGGCGTCGCCTCGTCGGCACCGAAGTCAGAGTCGCTCCTCGAGATCGTCGCGTGGCGGGTCTCGGAGCGCTCCTTCCCGGCGTCATCACCGCCTGCGTTCTCCTGGCTCGGGGTCCCGGACCCGACGTCAGGAACGTATATGGTCGTCGGCACCGCAGCCGGCACCGCAGCCGGCACCGCAGCCGGCACCGCAGCCGGCACCGCAGCCGGCACCGGACCCAATACTGTTACCGGCACCGGCACCGACTGTTGCGGCACCGGCTCTGCCCTCGGCACCGGTGCCGCCTTTGAGCTGGCCACAGGGACCCTGGCAGTGGCCGTTATGGGCCCAGTGGGCGGCTCAGATGGGGCAGGGAACTATGTCGGCCCCTGCCTCTGTCACCCAAACTCAGCAAGCACCTTCGGTGCAGGAGGGTGACCGCTCCTCTGGGGAAGAGGAGGTGGAGGAGGACCCTGGGGAGGGCCCCTCCACTGGGCCCCGCCGCCCTTCTTACTCCTCATCGCCGGATGAGGCGGCGGTAAGAGACCAAGGAGCCCCGCTCATTGATTTTAAAGCCCACCAGGAGCTTCTAAAGCGGGTGGCTTTGAACCTTGGCCTTGAGGTCAAGGTGTTAGAGGAAGAGGTGGACCCCCTCTTCGGCCGTGTGGGGGCCCAGGGACTAACGAGGGTGGCCCTTCCCGTACATGAGAGGGTCCTGCGCCTGGCTAAGTCAGTCTGGCAGACCCCTGCCTCGGTTGCCCCGACCTCTAAGGGCGCCGAGAAGAAGTACTACGTGCCAGCCGAGGGGCACGAGTACTTGTATGCGCACCCTGCCGCGGGTACTTTGGTGGTGGATGCCGCCAACCAAAAAGACAGGCAGGGTGCTCAGACTGCCTCCCCTAAAAATAAGGAAGGCAGGAGGCTGGACCTTTACGGTAGAAAGGTCTATTCTACTGGGGCGCTTCAGCTGAGGGTGGCCAATCATCAGGCCCTCCTCGGCAGGTACAATTTGAACCTGTGGGACTCCTTAAGGAGGTTTTCGGAGTCTCTCCCTCCAGACCAGGCAGTGGACTTTGGTTTGGTGCTGGAGGAAGGGTTGTCTGTGGCAAGTGCGGCCCTGCAGTCTGCATCGGACGCCGCAGACACAGCCAGCAGGGCTATGGCCTCCGCCGTTGCAATGAGGCGGGCAGCGTGGCTGCAGTCCACAGACTTGTCGTTGGAGGTGCAGCAGTCCATCCAGGACCTACCCTTCGATGGAGCCGCCCTCTTTTCGGAGAGGACGGACGAGAAGCTGCACGCTCTCAAGGACTCGAGGGCAACGTTGCGCTCCTTGGGCCTGTACACGCCCCAGGCGGCTAGACTGCAGAGTCGCCAGCAGCCGCAGCAACCGCCGCAACGTCAGCGGCAGCAGTCTAGGCCGCAGCCTAGGCCCTTCCCCACAGCAAGGGGCAGGGATAGGACCAAGGGCTCTGGACAGTGCGATCGCCCGCCACCGTCCTCCTCTTCCTTTAAAGGACCCTCTCAGGGGCCTAAGGGGAAGAGACAATTTTGACGGTGTCTCCGAGGGTGGCACCGTCTCATGTTCCCTGGGTTCCCCGCCTTTCCTGGACAGGCTCAAGCCGTATCTCGGCCTGTGGCGGGAAGTAACATCGGACCAGTGGGTCCTCGATATCGTGCGCTGGGGATATGCCCTTCAGCTCCTGGCCTCCCCTCCCCACTCCCCACCCCCCCCGTCCCTCTTCAGGGACCCATCTCACGAGCAATTACTCCTCCAGGAGGTTCAATCCCTCCTAGTCAAAGGAGCCATAGAAGTGGTTCCACCACTCGAGGTGGGGAGGGGATTCTATTCGAGGTACTTCCTCGTTCCCAAGGCCAACGGAGGCCTCAGGCCTATATTGGACCTGCGCAGGCTCAACAGGTTCATAAGAAAGCTGAAGTTCCGCATGGTATCCCTAGCGTCCATCATTCCCGTTCTAAACCCAGGGGACTGGTTTGCCGCCCTCGACCTGAAGGATGCGTACTTTCACGTCTCCATCCTTCCCGCCCACAGGCGGTACCTAAGGTTTGTGGTAGCTGGTGGCCACTACCAGTTTACGGCCTTGCCCTTTGGCCTGTCTTCCTCCCCCAGAGTGTTCACCAAGTGTATGGCGGTGGTGGCGGCCTTCCTGCGGCGCAGGGGGGTCCAGATATTCCCCTACCTGGACGACTGGTTAATCAGGGGCAAGACCAGGTCGCAAGTGTGCGAGGCGGTCTCTCTCGTCCAGTCCACCTGCCATGCTCTGGGGCTGCTCATAAACGAGCAGAAGTCGACGCTGCGTCCGGTGCAACGCATAGACTTCATAGGGGCCCACCTGGACTCGGTGCAGGCGAAAGCCTCCCTCCCACGTTCGAGGTTCGAAGCCATGACAGCGATAATATCGCAGCTTCAGAGGTGCCCCACGACTACAGCCAGGCACTGCCTGCAGCTGTTAGGCCACATGGCCTCGTGCACCTATGTGGTGAGGTTGGCCCGCCTCAGGCTCAGGCCCCTCCAAGGTTGGCTGTCCAGGGTTTACATGCCCAGCAGGCATGCTTTGAGCAAGGTGGTAACGGTGCCCCCTTGGGTGTTGGGGTCACTGACTTGGTGGCTGGACCCCAGGACTGTGTTGGAAGGGATTCCCTTCAGGGCCTCCACCCCCTCGGTCACCCTGATCACGGACGCATCGGACCGGGGGTGGGGAGCCCATATCACCGGTGGTCTGACCACGCAGGGTCGCTGGTCCCGGGGGGAATTGGCCCTCCATATCAATGTGAAAGAATTGAGGGCGGTCAGACTGGCATGCGAGGTGTTTCGCCACTCTTTATTGGGGAGTATGGTGCAGGTGTTAACAGACAATACCACTGCAATGTATTACATCAACAAGCAAGGGGGGGCGCGCTCCTCGGTGTTGTGTCAGGAGGCGCTCCGACTCTGGGACTTGGCGGTGAGATGCAATTTCTGTTTAACCGCTTCTCACCTGCCTGGGGTCAGGAACGACGAGGCGGACCGCCTCAGCAGGTCATTCCTACCACAATACGAATGGTCTCTCCACCCAGAGGTGGTGGACAGGATTTTCCGCGTGTGGGGTGTTCCCCATCTGGACCTCTTTGCGTCAGCGCAGAACGCGAAGTGCCCGAGGTTCTGCTCGCTCAGGGGTCGCGAGCCGGGCTCTCTTTCGGACGCATTCCTCCTCGAATGGACGGGGGCCCTCCTGTATGCGTTTCCCCCCTTCCCGCTCTTGCCCAGGGTCCTCTTGAAAATCAAGAGGGACAGAGCGGATGTGGTTCTGATCGCCCCGGCGTGGCCGAGGCAGTACTGGTTTTGCCTGCTCCTGGACCTGTCTGTCGCTCCCCCGATCGAGCTCCCGAGGAGACCGGACCTGCTCTCCCAGGACCACGGCCGGCTACTGCATCCCAACCTGGACTCCCTGCACCTGATGGCCTGGAGGCTCTCTGGCTGACGGAGGAGGAGAGAACCTGCTCGGAGCTGGTCCAACGCGTGCTGTTGGGAAGCAGGAGGCCCTCCACGCAGCTCGCCTACAGGGCCAAGTGGAGGAGGTTCACCTGCTGGTCGGAGTCGCGGGGCGAAAACCCCGGTACGTCCCCCGTGCAGGCGGTCCTGGACTACCTGCTGCAGCTTAGGCTACAGGGGTTAGCGTTGGCCTCCCTCAGGGTACACCTGGCGGCCATATCGGCGTTCCACCAGCCGGTGGGGGGACGTTCCCTGTTCTCCCACCCCATGTCGGTGAGGTTCCTCAGGGGTGTAGAGAGGCTTTACCCGCAGGTCCGTGACCCGGTGCCTCCCTGGGATTTGAACCTGGTCTTAGATAGGCTAACGGGTCCCCCCTTTGAGCCCTTAGCCACCTGTCCAATGATGATCCTTTCCTGGAAGGTGGCTTTTCT
>ML675625.1:12536663-12563753 GCA_007922155.1 Mesoclemmys tuberculata | reverse complement strand
CAACACATCTCGAAGAACAACAGTTACTGGTAAGTAACTACGTTTTCCTTATTTACTTTTTCACACCAGTCATGATTTTATAGAGTTCTATCATATGCCCCCAAGTCGTCTCTTTTCCAAACTGAAAAGTCCCAGTCTTATTAATCTCTCCTCATATGGAAGCTGTTCCATACCTCAAATAATTTTTGTTAGCCTTTTCTGTACCTCTTCCAATTCCAGTATCTCTTTTTTGAGATGGGGCGACCAGATCTACATGCAGCATTGAAGTCGTGGGCATACCATCAATTTATAAAGAGGCAATATGATATTTTCTGTCTTATTATCTCTCTCTTTTCTAATGATTCCCAACTTTCAGCCCCAATCAAAAGGGAGTACAAAAGTAATTGCCTTGTGAAAAAAAGGCAGGTAGTTCCCATATTGATCCTCTTGGAATCATAAAAGTTCTGTTAAGATTTGTTCACCTACTTCAAACCTCCGCTTTCTAACTATAGTTATGAGATATTAATTGAAACCATACAATTGGCTTTTTGCTGAAAACAACAGTATTTACATAATTCAGGTAGGCAGCTTCTGCTTGAAAAGCCAAAGTTCTAAAGCAGGGGTTCTCAAACTGGGGATCATGACCCTCAGGGGGGTAGCGAGGTTATTATGGGGCAGGGTCACAAGCTGTCAGCCCCTGCGCATGCTGGTAAGGGTTGCATGACATGGGAGAGGGATTCTCTCTTTTGGGGGGATTGTCACAGCCTGAAATATTTTCAAAGGGGGTCCCAGCAAAAAAAAGTAAACCCCTGGTCTAAAGAATCTAACTATTCTGCTTCAAAATGGAGACAAAAACTTCAAATCTAAATTGCTAACAGATTCCCAGAGCTTCAGCATGACGTGGAGACAACTTGTGTAACATTATCTCAGGGCTCGTCTTCATGAGGAGTTATTCTGGAATAGTTATTTCTGACTAACTCCATGTGTGAAAGCTCTTATTCTGGAATAAAAGTGCCTTATTCTGAATTTGTTTACTTGAAGTAGATTAAGCAATTTCAGAATAAAGCACTCAGTCTGGAATAAGTGTGTCCACACATGGAGTTAATCAGGAATAGTTAATCCATGTGAAATTCACACTTCAACTTATTCTGGACTAATTTTGATGTGTACTCAATCCCTTAGAAACGGGCAATCCAGCCTCAAATGCCCATCCTTCTTTCAGTTATCTGAGTATAAAAATGTACAACTTCATAAACCTAGGCATCTATCTGCTACAACCACACACCATGAATATCTGCACCTGACTCCTGTTACTTAGTTGTTTATATAATTTCTAGTTTGAAAATAACATTTTAAATACTTTATCAGGAAGGTATAGATTTAAGCAATAATCCTGGTGGTGGAATTTTGTTTTCATCCTTCTGCTAGTCTGCTAATGGCAAAGAATGTATAATAAAATTTGCAATATTCCTATTAATTTAATTTTAAAAGTTAATATAATAGTCATATTCCAAAACTCAAGACAAGTGATAGTTGCACCATAACCTGACAAAACAAATCTCTTTCTTATTAATTGTAGGAAGGTTTGTTATTTGTTTAGGTTTTTTTTAAGAAGCCTGAGATCCTAGGTGAAGACCCTATTACCTGCAGATTTAGGTAAGTTTTTAAGGAAGTCCTTCCGGTCCTCTTCATGCAAGATGCTGTAGACACTTGTATTAACCAAATCCTCTTGTTTATACTGCAGATATTGTGACACATTTTCTGATACAAATACAATGTTCCCATCTCGATTTACTACAAACAGGAAACCATCCAATGCCTAAAAATATATTGCAATGACACATTATACACACACACACACAAAACATTAGATTTACTTTTTAAAATCAACTATTTTAGCAAGTGGGAGATAAAAGTGTTCTAGTTTAGGAAAAGAACCACTTAACTTTTCTGGTAGAAGAAATAAAGTTTCAGGTTTTCCTTTAAGAGAAACTTTCATACTAAGGAAAGCTTTCAAGTGTCAGAAACCCTCTGTTCATTTGTTTTTCCACTACTGATCTTAACATAATCATAATGAAACATTTTGTTTTTAATGCTTTTGGCCTGGAGACATGATACTAAATCTGTGAAACTTCCATAACTTCCATAATACAATTTCAATAACTTCCATAATACAATGAAGTCAAAGTCAGGATTATAAATTCACCACAAGATCTTTAAGAAGTAGGAGTCGACCATAAGGAAAATAGCCTTCTTATAGACATATTTTCAATACAAATGAAAGACATAAAGGAAGAGAGACTCTCCACATTTTTAAAAAATCAGTGTATTCACTCCCAAATCAGAAACTTCATTTGAATATCTCTAAGACAGTTAGCTTTGAAAGTTCTTCATAACTGACTCAAAATTGCAGCCTACAACATACTGAACTACTTTATGTACTAAGCAGTAGGATTGCCTTTTTATTGGTTTTTAGAACTCAAAGTATGTTATCTAAGTGATTCTTATATAATTTAGAGTTTCAAAACACTAGAATAGCAGCAAATCTATCTACAGCACTTAGGTGTTGATCCTAAGAAGCACCACGTTGCACCTGTAACACTCTCTCAAGATAATCAGAGTTCAGATGCTCACTGCTTCCCAAAATCAGACCCCTGTTTCTATAGACCATCAGCCATGATAGTGGGCTACAGTCCTTGATAGTCATTTCCTGAGGTAACAAAGGAAAAAAACCCTTAAATACTGAGCCTAGTCAATGTAATCTTATTAGCCATTTACCAGGACTACAAAAAAACAAAAACGCGCGCACACACCACCCAGCATGCTAAAGCAGACCCAAATGCCATCTCATTTTGTATCCTCCTAGACTGCTTCAGCAGAATTGAAAAAATGGGTTTTTTTTTAAGTCCATTTAAAACAATTTGCTCCATTGCCCTTGCACACTCGTTTGTTACTGTAGGACTGCTGGCATTTCTCAATGTTGTAATCCTGTCACATAACCTACTGCTTAAGAATATGCAATATCAATCCCCATTTGGTTGTACTAGGACATCGTTTACACTTGCCTGTAGTAAAAGAGGCCCCAGTGAATCCTTATCAATAACCCCTTGACCTGTAGATGATACATCAGCCTTCTGTACATCATCATCACTGGTTACTGTTTTTCCTAAAATCAAAAGACAAGTTTTCAAAAAGGCACCATTTGTGTTTGGAAGAACAGAAATATATTTTTGAAGTTATGTGCTGAATTCTAGGAAGCCCGAGAATAAGCAGTGAAGCTGTAAATGGAATAAAGTAATTAATGTTACAACTATATGCACAGAGGGAACACAACACCACTTTTTTTTTATACTGTTAGAACTTTGGGCAGGGGTTGTGTTTTCCTGCGTGTTTTGAAAGAATCTAGCAAATTTTGGATTCTGCAATACCACAACCACAAAGAGTTTCCATGACCAAACTTCTTCCACTTGGAACATGATTGCTTTATGAAATGACTGTCCTTTGGTGACTTGTGACTGGCCAGCACTAACTTTTAAATCTAATGAAAATCGTTCCAATTCTTCCCTTCTTCCCCTACAAGCATGTGGAAGATAAACATTTTAAATCATGCTAAAACCTAATTTGGTCTTTAGAAAGTAATCCAACTTAATATGCAGAATGTATGGTTCTCTCATTTAATTGTATTCTTGGATCTAAATTACAATACAAGACCAGAAACAAATTCTCATTTAGAGTTCAGCACATTATTTAATCATATCTGATGCCAATAATTAAAACCCTTTTTCAGCATTTTTAACCTAAAACATACTGAAGAAAAAGCAGAAGTTTGTTACAAGGAAAAAAAACAAACAAACCATGCAGTAAAGTAATGGAAAATAAGCAGTAATCTTGATTACTGTGGCACCTACCGGCTGTTTTAGCAGATCACAAGAGGAGTTTAATGTACCAAAGGAAGATTATCAAGCAGTCAAGTGTACAATAAAGTGGGAATATTGCCACTGGAAAAGTACTTCTAAAATAGCAATTAAGGATACTTTAAAAAATAGAAATATATTCCAAACATAGCAGACAAAGCAGAATTTGGAAGTTTATCATACCAGGTAAAACGTGTGGTATATTCAAGCAGGCATCTAACATAATTTACTACTGAGTGGAAACTCACTGAACTGGCATATACCTGATGTATAATCTATACTAATTTTTTTTAAGTCACTTCTAACAGTACATGCATCACAACTACCAGAGGTTTAGTGGGAAACAGTAAATTTGTCAATAATATTTGTTTAAAAAATTACTATTGTTACAAGTAAAACGTGAGGTTATTGTAACTGTAAGACGTTAGCAAATTCATGTTCCTCTATTTTTTCCCCCAATTTATTCCGCACTTGATTACATTCTGTGTATAGTTAATGGCGCTATTTAATTGATCACCAATGTCAACTAGTTGCAGTATAAGTATATTGGACCTCAGTTATTTTCTTCTACTGGAAATGCTCTCAAACATCAGAAGGGGAGCAGAAAAGACACAAAAAAATTAACATGAATTTTAAGAAAAATAATTTTAAAAATTCAGGACATAGCACTGAAAGGGTACTCTATAAGAAACTGAGGCTTCTTTTATAAATTAATGTCAAACAATCCTACTTGGCAGTGAACCATTAACTGATAGGCAGAAGATTGATTTCTTCACTCCAGTAGGCAACTAGTCCATCTATGTTTTGAAGAACAACTGCTTTATGAGCTATTTTAAGCTTTTATTTGCTTGTTGAAGTAGTTTAAAGAAGCTAATAAGGAACAGTGTACTTTGAAACCCCAAGTAGTTTAGGCCCTAATTCAGGAAAGCTTCCCTATTCATAAAGGGTGTTAAGCACTTGTTTAACTTTTAGTATTGTGTTTAAATCCCACTAACCACATGCTTAAATTTAAGGACATGCTTAAATCTATCCCTGTTCAGGCCTCATTCCCTATTTAGGGCTTAGCAATTCCATTGTATTGTCTCAGCAACTAAATATTGTTCTGGAGAGAAACTGCTTCCTGACAGGAAACCAAATATTTTTCCTTACGATGTGAGAAATCCTTACCTTGTTCCTTTATCTGTCGGATCTGTCTTACAGTTTCCTTTAAAATTGCACATTTATCTGGCTTGACATTGAAATTGTCAATGTCACTCAGATTAGCAGATATCAGCTCAGCTAGCTCCTCAATATATTTGCTTTCCTGTTCACGTCGGCGCTTCTCGCCACTGCAGGTCAGACTATAACCAGAAACAGCATTTAATATACATAAAATTTGAGCAAAACAAGAGCAATGATCACACTGACACCTTTGATGCACTTCAATTCAGGTAGCACATCTCCTAAATCTACCTAGCAGACATTCATCTAGTCAACCTAAAAAATAACCTTAGTTTTTACAGGACAGTAAAAAGGAATATTTCTTCAGAGATTATGACAAGATTATTATTCCAAGAATGCTGTGGTTATTTGCTTATTGAATTTAGTGAAAAGTCCAACTGATCATTACAAAACTAATGTATGAGTACTATAAATTCATTTTAACATGGATAAAATGCAGCATTGTTTATATCTTATTGGACAAGTGAAACAAAGTCTAACATCTAATTCAATGGCATTTCTCTGTTAGTAAAACAACTTTGGGACACTGCAACCAACAATTCCAGAATTTCAGGAAGTGTTCTAGACATCAGTGGGCACAAGCCTATTTATTATAAGGCAAATCAAAACACCACAAAAGTTTGATTCACAGGAAAATCAGGGCCTCCAGAGTGACTGTTGTTGCAGGCAGAGGAATCTCTTTGCTGCCCCTGGTGGCTGGCAACACTTATCAGAGGCAGCATCTTAAGCTGCTACGTAGGGACAGCATGTAGACTAAACTCTCACAGAAATAAGAGAGCCTTACAAGGAGCAGGGAGGACCATGCTGTCTGGGTGTGGATGTAGAGTTTGGAGGACAGTAGAGATGGGGAAGGGAAAGCAGAAATCCAGGGATGCAGGAGAGAGAGGAAATGGTGACAGTGGGGAGGAGTTTGTTCCCGGGAGAGGAAGGAGCGCACACGGGGAAGGGAAAATGGGGACTGGGTGTGTGCACGCCAGAAACCGAGAACAGGAGGGAATGGAGATTTTTTTTTTTTTTGGAGGGGGGGGGCGGAGGCAGGAGGAGGGAGACAAATACAGAAACCCTGTCGTGGGAAGAAGGAAGCACAAAGAGAACCCAGCATGGGAGAGACCATGCAGGACCCTGATATGGGGGCACATACAGAGACTCTGACATAGGCAGAAGAGGGAATGAGGGGCACAGAGACCAGAAATGGGAGGAAAAGGGGGAAATGGGAGTGCACACAGAGCCTCTGCCATGGGAGAGGGATTGGATGAACACAGAGCCCCCAGTATGGGAACGGTAAATGGGACCAATGACATGGAGGAGAAGAGAACAAACACTGAGCATGTTGGCATATGGCAGAGGGGATTATGGGAAACATATAGAGCTCCTAGCATGAGGGTAAAGGTGTAGGGACTTGCAAGGAGTCCCTAAAATAGAAAGGACATCCAAGGGTGGTACATCGGGAACTTGTGGGGTACCATGAGTAGTCCCATTGAAATCAGTGGGACTAGTCAAATTAAGACTTGCACATATAGGAGCAAGACCTAAAGGATTTTATCAACTGAATATAAATGATTAGCAAAACACTGTTAATATTAATTTCAGTTAAAACTTAGAAACGAACACCACACTGCACTATTTATAACGTGAAAAATCTAATAAAAACAGTGAGGAAAATGGGTATACTGTACCCGGGTCCTGGAGCATCACAGGGCAGTGGCTTGCGTTTCCTTGACTCATTGGCCAAGCTGTCCAAGGAGTTTTCTCCTAATCCACTCATCTTGACTGAGCAACAACCGAGTTTACATCAGCAACTGAAATGTTAAAAAAAAAGAATTAAAAAAAAAAACTGATGACACTCCCTCTCAAGATAGGATTTCAAACAACTAAAACGAATTGTTTTACAGTATTCTTAATCCATTTTACAGTGAGACTATCTAAATAAGCACTAAGTCATTATTTATACCAGCCTTGCAAAATTTTTGGTTGTGCAGGATGCTTGATTTTTTGGGGGATTGACGTCTAATATATTGCTTTAACTATAAAACAACATGGTGATTGGAGTAAAGAATGTGAGTAGGTTTTGTACATGAGATGGCAAATTTTCATGACAATTTGTAAAAATGAACTACTCACTTGTAACGAGTTCTTTGAGATAACTCACCTATAGAGATTCACACTCTTGGCAAATGCTGATAATGTCCACTTTTTTACAGGAACCCTTGAAAACTTTGGCCTCTGAAGCTTTGTGCCCACTACCTTATGAAACTGAGCGTTCAGGCCTAAGACCATGCAAAGAGCCATAGCTATGCCTTACCCTTGCAAGCGTTTCTTTTTAAAGAGTGCAGATAGAAGGTGAGTCAAATGAATCTCTGCAGGCAATCACCTGAAAGGCCTCCAGCTACAGACAAGTAATTCTCACACAGATCCTTACTCCTGGGAGTTTGGTAAGCAGAATGACTTCTTATCAAGCTCCCAAGACTGTGGATCTGTATATGCAATTAAATCAATTTTCAGTCACGCCAGTTTACATTGCCTACATAATAAACTAACTAGAAACAAAATCTAACAACAGTACAAGAACATCAAGGCAACAGAAAGCAGCTGTAGGAAGCAGGAGGGGATCTAACAATATGCTTTGGTGGCTAGGAAGAGGTAAAGGCAGAGCAGCAAGTTGCATCTTTCACAGTTTTATTTTGAGTCTCCCAATATTTGTTTTATTTAAAGCCTCCGTTCTTAGAGACAAGAAAGAGATTCTCAGGTTTCATTTAAAAAAAAAAAAAATCTGGCCCTCATGGTTCCTAAGACAAGCTTGAAAATGTGACCTGACTTCACACAAAGGCTCAAAAACCATTCATATTTAGTTCCAGAGGGGTAGCCATGTTAGTCTGTTTTTAGCAAAACAACGAGAGCCCTATGGCACCTTAAAGACTAACAAATTTATTTCGGCATAAGCTTTTGTGGGCAGAAACCCACTTCGGGAATCTGACAAAGTGGGTCTCTGCCCACGAAAGCTTATGCCCAAATAAATTTGTTAGTCTTTAAGGTGCCACAGGACTCCGTTGTTTTGCATTCATACTTAGTCAGTCAGGCTTAATAAATCATTTTTGAATGTGTGGTTCTGGCAAAACTGGGGATGGGGCTTTTTATATGTCCTTGGGCCCAAATGATTGGTGCTGTGATGGAGCAGGAGCAGCCACAATGGCCAAAGCTTTTTTCTAGATGGCTTTGACAAATTTGTGCATGTGCAAGCATATCCCAAGGGGGTGAACCTGTGCAGGGAACAATCAAAGAACCATTTTCACTATAGTGTTGTGACAGAGTGAAGTTCCCCACCTTGACTACTCATTCAGTTCCTCCTATATGCATGCATGGCTACCAAGTCACTCTAGCTTCACAGAGGCCAGATGAAAGAACATCAATACGAGCCTCATCTGCAACCTGAGGATTACATAGAAACCCTTATTGCCTCAGAAACACCCACTTTATGCCTAGACTCTGCACACCTACAAGTAAGGAACAAGCACACAGTATCATATGGTCAAATTATTGCCAAGAAAATGATACTGTAGATCACTGCACATACTCAGATGCAACATACTTTCTAGGCATATATAACCAGAGCAGCATACACAATTCATATTTAAAACAAGAAAAATCTCCCAGATCTGTACCACTTGGAAGAATCTAGGCTATAAAAATACATCGAACAGAATCAACAACTTCTTCAGCAACAGATGCATAAAATACCACTGTCCAGACAGAAAAATTACCATGATTGTTACATACACTTCTGTCTTTGGCCATTAAATCACACAGTCTTAATTAATTAGTGTTTTCCAGGGAGCAATAAGAAAGTTACACTCTGAGCTGCTAACTAAGGAATGCTTTTAGATAAAAAGTAATTTTTTGCTGATAGAACACTGAATCATTAAACAGCTATGCTAACCACAGGCATAAACATGCTTTTTAAATATTCTCCAAGACAAATTCTGACGTTTGTCAACAAATCACAAATTCTTGCAATCACATATTCTATAAAAACAGTTACTTACCTGTACAGTAACTGTTATTCTTCAAAATGTGTTGTGCACATTTACATTGCACTCAGGGTGTGTATGTGCCCAGCACTTTTGTCAAAAACATTTCCCAGCAGTACCACTAGGCAGTGCATGCTCTCCTCGTGCTGTCAGTTGAGGGCATAAGTTTTATGGTTGCCACCTCCCTCTCCATTACACCGCACTGCTATATGTAATGTCCGAATTAGCAGAAAACTGGGAGGGTAAGGAAACATATGTGCACGACACATCTCAAGGAACAAGACAGGTAAGTAAACGTTTTCCCCCCCTTCAAGTGATTGTGCACACACACAATCGACTGCAGATGACTCATCAGCAGTTCCCTTACAAGTGGAGGTACTTTGGATCATCTGACAGAGACTGTAACGCAGATATGCCAAAATTGGCACAGTCAGGAGTGGCTTGAGTGATTGTTTAATGTGCAGAAAAGTATGTACAGATGCCCACATCACTGCCTTGCAGATATCAACTATAATAACATTGCTCAGAAAGGCTGATAAAATGGATGGAGCCCTGGTGGAGTGGGCCGTTACTCTCTTTCATTAGGTGAACTTTAAGATGAAAGTCCATCTCTTTTTAGTTCTCATGGTGAAGGAAGGACAAACAGGATGTGTGTCTCTCACATGGCCCTCACCCAGTTAAATCAAACAGCACTTGTGCCTATCTGTGACGAGGAAACAAAGTCCTTCACGTGGCACACTGCTTAAAACCTGGGGAGCTTTTCCATAATAAATCCTCCAGTTAACTACTAAAATAAAATGGTTAACTATTTGTAACTGTTCTTCCAGACGTGATGCAGATGTGTATTCCATTTGGGTATATTCACACCTCACACATCAGAGAATTTTGACTAGCAGTACCTGTAGAGGTGGCATTGATGCTCTACAGTCATAGCCCCTCCCCTGGATGTATAAGGGCACTCCCTCAATTCCTTTGCATCAAATATCAGGAGTACACAGAAATACAGCTTCTGATACAAAGTGGATGGAGGGCAGGTCATGAAATACATGTCTGCACCGAATCTGAAAGAACAACCGTTACCTGTAGGTAAGCAGTACTTGCAGGATGAGGGGTTTGAGTCTATTTAAAGGACTAAAGGATTGCCTTCCCAAAGCTTGCATCCAATCTGGATGCAACAGTAACGTTACAGTGGTTTGCAAAAGCATGCACAGAGGACCAAGTAGCTACCTTGCAATATAAGAATATCATTCAGAAATGCCATTGACATTACTTGAGTTCTCATAGAATGAGGTCAGATCCCTTGAAGAGGTGTAGCTTGGGCTACTTCATGTGCTGTTGTGAAAGTTACCCTCCTGGAGATTGTTTGTGCAGATACAAACCCAGAACCAGAGGACCTCCTTCTTTGGGATCTGTGGCTGTTTCTGGGATAGTCCAGCTGTCATATAGGAAGGGAGGATTGTCTGAAAGAATGCTGCGAGTGGTATCCATATTGCGGCTGTTGACTGCTATGCTGGCATCTCTTTACGGCCAGAGCATATACTCCCAAACTAGCTCGGGAGTCTTTAAAAGCATGCAAGGTCTCGTCAGTCTTTTCTGAAAACAAAACTTGACCAACAAACCTTAAGTCCTCAGTGGTCTGCTGCATATTGGGCGAAACACCCAAATTTTGCAGATATGACACCTCTTCATGGTCACAATCAGTGCCATAATTACGGCCATAGCATCCACCACATCCAGAGCTGACTGCAATGAGGTTTTAGCTATAATATGGCCTTCCCTAATGAATTCAATAAACTTTTCCCTGGAGGGTTCTAGCAGCTTGTCTGAAAATTTAGACAGACTATCAACTGAGAGCAATGCTGCCAGTTTGTGATGTGTATTTGCAGGAAAGAGGAGGTATAAATCTTCTTCCTCATTAAGACCATTCTTTGGTATTCTTTGTCCTTAGGGTAGACTTATATTTGCCCTTTTCAGTCCTTGCTTTTGCTGCAATCACCTCAGAAAATTAGGGGGCCAGGTACAAGTAAAAACCCTAAAACCCTTGCATGTGACTGAAGTACTGCTTCTCCAAATGCTTAGACGTAGGGGACAACAAAGTTGGGGTATTCCAGAAGACTTTTGCAGGCTCCAGGAGAGCCTCTTTTATCAGAAGCACTAATCTCCTTGGAGCAGATGGTTGGAGAATATCTAGCAGCTTATGCGCATTCTTCTACAGGAATTCCTCCTGGACGCCTGAAGTAGTTGCCATATGCCCCAAGATATCCTGATATACCTTAAAGTCCTTGGACACTGAAGAAGCAGAAGATTCAGGCACAGTACAGTCACCAGGGTGGATGAAGAGGCAGTTTGCACCACATGATCCACTGGGAAAAAACCAACAAGTTCAAGAAGGGGCTCGGTGGTTACTTGCAGCTGACAAGAGCAGGTCATGAAGCAGGACCTCAGGGACCAAGGAGCATCCTAGAGATTCCCAGGAGGCCATGCAGCATATGCATAAAACACTGGTGGCCAGTAAGCACTGGGCCAAAAGCCCTGCCCCAACTGTGGGACAGATGTCAATATTGTCACTGATAGTGATCCGTGGATGATCCCTGGTACCTTTCTGACAAGGATGATGACCCTGACCTGTGTCTTGAGGAAACCTAACGGCCCTCTAGTGACAATGAGGGAGTCAGACCTGATGGGGCAAAAACAAATCAATCAGACTTGTCTGAAGCCCAAAAAGAAGGTGGCATTAGTGCTGAAGAGGAGTGGGGAATTGGCACCAGAGACAATCCAGTATTGGGAGAGGTGTCAGTAGCAAGACTGATTCCAAACTCGACGATGGGATCTGCCACCAGGACAATGACTATGCTGAAGGATGCACCAGCATTGAGGGGGCCTTCCATGGTGGGTCAAGCCTCAACTCCATAGTCTACAGACCAGGCAGTGCTGACAGAGCTGGTGAATCTACAACATGGCCAGAAGGTGCCATCAGCACAACAGAGGATCAGTCAGTAGAAGACGTAGCACCAAAGATTGCATGAAAGAACAGATAGTCCAGAATCAAGAGGAAAAGCAGGTCTGATGCCAAGCAGCTCCGGTGCTGCTTCATATGCCATCAGCATGGAGATGGTTGGTGCTGGTGCCAACATCGGTACTGGGCTCAGCATGGTTCGAACTGAAGTTGACAATATGGACCCTCATCGCTCTTGGTGTGGTACTGAGGAGTGGTTGGACAGACCTGCTCCATCTGGTGCGCCGGAGGAAGTATGGTGCTGAGCAGCATTCTTCCTAGAAGAGGAAGAGGAGTCTCCCCAAGCCCTGGAGTGGTCCTAACTCATTTTATGGGACCTCTTCCTCACTGCACCAGAGGAGGGTGAATGATCCCTCTTCCGCTGGGGTGGAACATCAGAGCCCAAGCACAGGGTGACATCACTTGCTGGATCCAAAGGCAACCATTGGTCAAAGGGCCTTGTTGCCAAATCAGGCTTCAAGACCGGCTCCAGAAGGTGCAGTTTCAACACCAAGTCTCTTGCCATCTGAGTCCTCTTGAGAAACAACTTGCATATGGAACACCTCTCTTTAATGTGTTCATCTGCAAGACACATTGGGGATAGTGTGGGGACTGTTGCTGGGGATAGCCACTATACATGATGGACAATGCTTGAACCTTGAAAGGCATCACACAGGGCATCCAATTACTCTACTAACGCTTAAGTAAATAGTCCTACTACTATGATACAAGAAAAGTCATCAGAAAACTGAGAGCAAAACCATGAGGCGAAGATACCACACAGAGCTCCAATTCTACCTATGGGCAGTGAGCAGAAACTGAGGGAGTTGGGGCAGCGCTGCCCTTACATGGCCAAGGGAGGGTTATGGTTGCAGGGTGTGAGTGTTGCCCCTATGGGTACTGCTAGGCAAAGTTCTCCAGCTCTGGTGCACGCACACACCCAGCTGCATCTACTTGAAGAACTAAACTTAAGTGTATTACCACTAAATATTAACTATATACTACCCCCCCACACACACACGTTCTGAAAACTGGCTATCCAAAGCAAATGCTACAGAGAGCTCCAATCTTGCCACAGGCAGAGAGAGAAGGAATGGCGAGGGAGGGAGCCACCACTCCCCTCAACCTCTTTTATGCCTTTGCTTGACAGCACTGGGGGCTTTACTCTCTGGCATATTTCTCTTCCAGCAATGGTCAAATTAAAGTCTGCTCAAAGAAGTGATATCATTTCATTATAACTCTTGCAAGACAGTTTGGATTTGTGCAGTTTTCTGTGCCCCAGATCAAGACATTTATCTGATTTAAAACTTGTATTACTGAAATAGCACCTATCGCATAATGAACTATGTTCACTACTGAGTTCCCAGTGCAACATCACTTATTATAATTGTATGTCAAAATACAGTGCCTATGTATTGTAGTTCATAACCATTTTATTTAGCCAAAACATTCTCCTTGTATAGGCACTGTTTGCATTGCACAAGATATGACAAAAATTACATTTCTTCCAACATACACAGAAGGAGGACAAGGTTTATACACAGAAGGATGGCACATGTATAAGAAAATATAGGTTTCAAAAGGACATATCTACACAGCCCACAGAAGTGAGCCACCCAGCCCGGGTTGACAGACTCAGGCTAGTAGGGCTTGCTCTAGCACTCCAAAGTGCTGTCTATACAACCATTTTTAAAGGTACAGCTCAGGCTGCAGCTCAGGCTTAGAAGCCCACTGGGCTTCAGAGTCTGAGCCACAACTTCACAGTGCCATCTACACAGTTATTTTTAAGAGTACTAACATGAGCCCTTACTAGCCCAAGTCTGTTGACCCGAGCTGGGAGCCTCACTGCCATAGGCTATGCAGAGATACACTCAATCTATGGTAGGTGCTGCTACAGTTAAAACTTCTACGTAGTCTATTTAAATACTATATATCCTTAAAATAGAACCCTGCAAATCTGAGGATATCTGCTCTATATCAGCAGATATCCACATTCGATGTGGATATCTGAGACCCATTTCTGCAGATCGTGGCTCAAATGCAGATATAAAATTCAAATTTGCAGATATGCATGGATCATTTTTGCAGATTGTGGATCAGATGCTGATACAAATTCTGTATCCATATAGTGCTCTACCTTAGAACCCATATTTTGTTCTTTAATCTTATTTGTTTAGACTACGTTCTTCAGGGACAGGAACCATGAACGAAAACTTCTAATGACTTCCATAAGACCAGGATTTCACCCTATATCTTTGTTATGTAACTGAAAATTACTTACTGGTAATGCTGTTTCTTGTAGTCCTCCCTTTTCCCATCCTACCCAGAAACAGTCATTATAGCCATCAATATATGGCTCCATCTTAAAGCAGCAAGGAGGTAAAGATCTCTCAAAGATCTCTCCCCACTTCCTTTCCAGCCAGAGACTTTCAGAGGAAAGGAATAAAGGAGATCAAAGAAAAAAGTCAAATGACACTTCCTGAGGGGGACACAGGAGGGATGAAGGATGGGAGAGAGGAGAACTACGAAAACTAGAAATACCATCAAGTAATTTTCCTTTGCTGTATGTCCCTCTTCTCCCACCCTACCTACTAACAACATTTATAGAAAGCAGACATCCCAAGCAGTGAGCCACAGGAGATGCTCTTACATTATGGTCACGTGAGCATCTAATGTCCCACAACTGTCAGCAATGGCCAACAACTGTGAGCAGTCAAGGACACATTAAAATGGTGATGCAGACAAAGTTGTGAAACAATAACTAGGTCCTTATACATTTCAAGATGGTGATGCTTCTGCTCTCTGAGCACAGGAAGTTGCCAGGTCTCTTCCAAAATGGAACTTTACATGCAGCAATTTGCTTGTTCAAAGGCTAATAGAGTACAATCCTTAAACCGACACGACACTGTAGCCTGATGACCTAATGTCCCTTGTTATAACCTTCAAAACTGACAAACATAGCTTTTTAAAACTGAATTGAAGGCAGATAAAAATTTCAGAACTCAGTACTGCTTCTGCTACAACAAAGATCTGGACAAAACTTGGGTAAAACGCCTTTGTGAAATTCCACGCATGCTGCACAAAGATGGATTATATATTCACCTATTTCTTTTTCAAAGAGAGGAAGGATTTTAAATCTGAGAAAACAAGAGAGACATCAAACACATCCTGCTATGTGAAACAAACAGTAACCTTCTTGGAAAAATCTTTGGTTACATGTCCACACTGCTGTGTCTAAATGCTGCCAAAACTAAAGTGTTCTAGGCTGAAGACAGAATTATAGCCAAGAGAGGCGATCCAGTCCAACAGAAACGTGGCACAACTAGGCTCATTATGTACCAGAATCAAGTACAACAGGTCCACTTCAGAGCCAGAAAGGTTATCTCCAGTCTATCCTTTTTTCAGGATTTTCCAGGGTACAGGTGGGGGAGGGGTGAGAAAAGCAAAACTTCAGTTCTTCATCCCAGTGGTACAAGAACATATGTTACAAGAGTTGGTCTGAAAGCATTACGAGCAGAAACAGGACAGTTATGCCAACTAGCTGAATGAAAACCATTCCACTTAATATACAGCCCAAATGCTACCAAATCTCCTGGAAAAAAAATGGGCCTGAAGGCTCCGCTTGACAAGAAACACTACTTAAGATCAGCCAATCCACCAGCTGTCCTGTTTTCACACCACACAATCACAAGCCACTGGTACAAAGATTTCCAGGGATGAAGAATCAAAGCTCCAGGAGGTTTATGATAAGGCAACAAACACTGTTGGAAAAATAAGGAGACAGACTTAGGAAACTAACTGTGAAGTCCCTGCAGTCAGTGATTTCTCCTTGATGCCCTTTCTCTCCTTTTTCAACACACTATACCTTACCCCCGTCATCATTCCCACTTCTTATTCTCTTGCAGTTGGATTTCTTCTTTATGTTTAGGAGATAAAAGAGAAAAGATAGAATGGGAACCAAGAACTGAGGCCATTCTTCACACTGTAAGGCAGATCTTGGATTGCTGCTGAGAACAGAGAACTATCTGGCTCCAAATAAGAGCAAGCTCTAGATTGCTGTGAGCTGATTGTAAAGAAAAAAAAAGTATCTGTTTACACGCAAGCTCTCTACGTGTTAATATGAAGAACACCATGGTGCTTAACACACTTATAACGGATTACTGCAAAACTACACAGCAGGTTAGTACACTAATTAGAAAGATTAAAGGGCAGTAAAAATAAAGATCAGTGCAAACTTAGTATAACTCAAAATAAAACTACTTGCAAAAGATGTCTGAACACACAAATGTGGCCAAAGACTATCGGCAATAAGCCAGGAAACATTTATGCTCCAAATTCTGATTCAAAATAGTTTACAGCTACCTATTTGACAGACCATGTCAGATTAATGGAAGGAGGAGGCAAATCCCAACATTTAATGAGTGTGGAAAAGCAAATTTGAGGAGCTTCATTCTTTTTCAACTAGATGTTTGTTTATGGTAGGTTTATGAAATAATATATTTAAAACAATGACAATTTATATGCACCCAACAAAAACAAAATTATGAATTGTCCAGTTGCCACTAGATGGCAGAGTAGTATTTATTTCAGCTAAGCAGCAGAAAACATTAGGAAGCTAGTTCTGCTCATCTGAATAAACAAGCAGCTTTAAATTTAAAAAAATGAATTATATAAACAGTATAATCATGCAAAAATCTATGGATTACAGTTATCTGAAGGTCACACTTAACAGCATACATGTATCATAAGGTCCAAGGTCTATAGTCCACATAGCTATGAAAGAATCAAGAGTTGTTCTGCAGATGACATCTACATGCTAGGGTTGGTGCTATTCTGTCAGCAACTGCATTCCAAGGCAGAAGCACACTGCTGCAGTGCTAGAAGCTGCTATGGAAAGAGAGAGGAAATGCTTACAGTAAGATAAAGGGTTGAGGATAGCTCAAGAAGGGTGTGGGTTCAGCAGACATGTCAGAAGCACAGTGCACATTTCTTAATTTAAACAAGATCCCCAAACATTTTAAAATATTTTAAATTGTTGAACACAACCTGGATACAAAATTTTAAATTTCAGTGTGATACAATTTAGAAGTTGACATGGTAACAGGATTGAATTTAGCCATTTAGAATTTAGAATGGAAATATCATTTCAGTATTACCAAAAGTAGCATAGACCCATGTTGCTATAAACGAAAACTAGTAATGTAATTAAACAGAAAAATATACAGACCGTATATATTATTTGAAAAACCTAAAGAGGAAAGAATTAGAGTATATAAGCACTATGTCTATTCAGGTAGTTTTTAAAAAGGAGGATGTTTTTCTTAAACAATAAAGCTTGGTTTTCTGTGGGGGCGAAGAAAGAAAAGCAGAGAAGTTGTGTAAGCAGAGCTCCCCACCTCCCTATCATAATATATCTATCACTTATTTGGGGACTATATACCTTGTGACAATTTCTCCAGCAGTAAGACTAAAACATCTCATTTCAGTATGACTTTTCCTTTCCCTACCAATATTATCACCACCCCTAAGGAGGCTTGGGAAAACATATAATGCCTAACAAGACTTTGCAGCTTCTTAACCAAGCAAGCCCGGGACAAAGGCAGCTTTCTGCTATATAGGGATCTACCATGAAAATTCTTAATAGCTGCCCTGTACTATTCTTCAAGCTACAAGAGACCTTAGCAATGGAGCCAATTATCCAGTGAATTATTAATGCAAAAATCACTAATTAAAAACACAGCAGTAACAATGTTTATCCATCAAATATGAAGGTATAATTACTACATGTGTTTGATGTTTTTCTGCAAAGAAACTGGAAATACTTCTGTTGAAGTACAGCACTGTTTGGAAAAGTGCCTCTGAAAAAAATGGCATCTGAGTTTCAAATTTGTCTCTGGATCCAGATCAAAACTTGCTCAGTTTACCAGTAAAATAAAGTTTGCAACTGCCAGCCAGCCTTGTAAACTCCTGAGCTAAAAGGTGATGGCCTTGTAAACAGCCTTGTAAACTGTGAGCTAAAAGGTGATGGCTTCTTTCTGGCATGTAGTTGCTCAGCAGTAGGATTCAGTTCAGTAGTGCTCAGCAGTAGGATTCTACAAGGAAAATTCCTCCCTCAGTTGCACTTCAGCAATCTCGTTGCCTTCAGTGGGGCATTTTTCAGAGAAGAACCACAGTTGAGCATTCTATTGGCTTACTGTTTGTTAGATATAAGAAACATTGCATTAAACATATTACTAAGATATACAAGATAACTTTCCCTAACTTGGTACATGATATATTTACTATAAAATTAACGGAAAAAAGAGGTTACAACATGATAGTTTTCAACTAAGAGGAGTGCAAAAATGTTGAGCTGGGTAGTTTCAGCTTTATTTATTTTTGTAGTCATGTAACTCACAATAAATACATTTTAAAAACTGCAGAACATATTTTCAAATCAAAGTTAATTGTCTGCTATAAAGTTTTAATTTGTGCAGAAAAGTGCTTATTTGTGCACACAAAATTGCTACTTTAATATTAATTTTAAAATTCATATCAATCTAATAAACACTACCGTAAATATGGATTCCCAGCATATATTGTTATAGTAAGCAGACTGTTACAACCTTTAAAAAATTCAGAGTGAAGAAGGCACAAGAAGGCTGTCACCATACCTGCTATGGCCAGTTACGAAGAATCAAATGGATACTTTACATCTAATCTCTAGGAGGACCAGCTTATTTTTAATTTTTAGATCAGTTAAAAACATTAAACAATTCATCTCTCTAAAAAACTATGATATAACTCAGACTAGCCCTTTAAGATCTAAATTGTAAGATTTCAATTGTTTGCTTAAAAAAAACCCCATGATCTCAGAAGTCATATCTTTCACACTTCAATTTAATCATCTAATTTTGAGAGAACCCTGGAAAGTGTATTATTAAATTCCATTCCTTGCTCACCACTTCCTTTGAAAACAAGTATGTATAAATAAGTGCATGAGCATTTTCCAATGACACTCCTTACTCAAAACACTATTTATATAACAGAAAACAATTTGCATTGTTTTGGATAACCCTGGATACAGCTGATCTCCCATTTATTTGATAAGATTCTATAGGAAACCACACTTGAAACAGACAGGTTCTGGCAGCAGTCAAGTGGTTAAATTTTGAGAATACAACTTTTATGGTCCTTGCAGTTACACTTGAATTTCATAGCTTTAAATGAGGAAGAATTTTTCAGATGTATATAGCCAGGATTTGAAAGCAGTCACTTACTTGTGCTTAACACACATTCAAGCAGAGAAGATTTTTCAGTGGACCATCAGAATCAGTAACCATTGTAAATCACCTCCTGGAAAAGAAAACCTATCCATAAAAAAATTGCTTTTTTAATTTTATAGTTAACATTCAAGTTAAACACAAAGGATTTAAAAAAAAAATTAAAACATCCTTTTACTTATTCTTATCTGAAGACTTCCAGTTTAAAAACCTGCTTCACAGCTGTTGTCATCCTTTACTGTAAATGTTGGACAAGTTCACATAGTTATTGGAACAGTTAATTTTGCAATTCCAAACTTTATGTTGCAACTGTAATACTACATTAAAATAAGTTATGATTTATTTTTTCTCCTTTATATTTTTTAAAAAGGAAAAGAAATAAGCTATTTGTGATGCTCTCTTCAAACTTGATAGGTTTTCAACTTTATCATTTACTATATACACAAAAGAACTGACTAACTGATGTTAGTTGTTTACAAGAGCTTCATTTTTTTAAATCTTTTATTAAATTTTCATACATAATAAGGCCTAGCCACTTGTGAAGTTTGTAATTTTAAAGTTCAGTCTTTTGAGTTACCAATGTACAAAAGAGATCTTAAATTCCTTTAAAAGTTTAAACATTTTCTTTTCATTCATTCAAAAAAGTAATTGCTACAGCTGTTTTTTAGTTTTAATTCTCCTTCAAACACACATCTAAGACAAAGCATGGAAAATTCAAGCTCACAATGAGAATTTTTGTAAGGTTATGATCAGCAAATAAAAACTGAGCATACAGACATCTTTTTTGTACATGAGCACACTCTCTTGTGCATCATGCAAGAACAGCCAACTATTTTCAAAGCGAAGGAAAAAGTGTACATTGTCAAGTTCCTATTGTCTAGTTTTCCCGTGAACTTCTGAGAATAAATAATCCATTTTGTGGTACATATTGTACAAGGTATGATTAAATGTACTAATTAGTGAGCATTTTTGGATCTCAATTGAGAATTACAGTAACTTAAGGAAAAGTTTCAAACAGCTGCATGACTGAATTGATTTATTGAAAACTGCTTGAAGCACTATGTAAAGCAGAGACTGTTCAAGCTAATTAGAAAAATAAATTGCTCTTGGGAAATATTTATGAGGCATTCACATGTAAAACCACACACTATAGTCCTATCCAAAATAAAGAGTTTCAAAATTGATACTTCTCCTCAGACTACTTAGTAGATAATCACTAGTAGTCAAGTGAAGAGCTTTATCCAAGCAGATCATTTCTTAAGAAATTAAGCTGAAGCCTTTCATATCAACTGGTTTCATATGCAGTCATCTGCTGTTTTAACCACTCCTTTGACAATACTGGCTGTAGCTTTATTCATATGAACAGAATTACCAATTAGAGGAGTGATTGATAATGTGGTCACGTAAGAATAAGAATCAGGAGTAAACTGTCTCCTAATTAAACACCTTTGTAATACTGTTTTATGCTAAATCAACCTCCACTAATAAGAGAAACTAGAATGAAGACACAAAAGAAGTAAAAAAATAATTCACAATACTGCTAAGCAAGATGCTCCATCAAAAATACTTAATTACATTTGGATATTACAGCAATGAAGCCCTTCAGATGGGCATCTCAGTAAAAACACAAATCAGCCTTATTACTTGAGTGTGTTCAATCTTCAATGTCATGCTATCACCCCCAAAAGGGCTACAGAGACCATTTCTGCGAGTCTCTGCTGGAGAGACTTTATGAAGACAATGAAAAGTGCAATTTACCTGCAGATGGCCAAATATGTTTGTCAAGACAGCATTAATTATTTTAATTATTTATTTATATTATAATATAAAAACTTCAAATTTTAAGTCAAATTTTGATTTTGTGAAGTGACTGTGAAGTCATCAATCTAAAATCATTTTGGAAAACCTGACCAAACTAAACACTGTCCAGCAGCATCCATACTTCTTCAGACTCCTGCAATAAAAACAGTTACCTACCTTTTCCTAACTGTTGCTCTTGTCAATTCCAAGTAGGTGTGTATGCACCGCATGTACAGTTGTTGGAAGATTTTTCCCCTAGCAGTACCCATTGGGTTGGTGCAGGTGCCCCCTGGAGTCATGCCTCCATGGCAGCGTATATAGTGCCCTGCTAACTCTTCGGTTCCTTCTTGCCAGGGACCATAGATGGCGGATATCAAAGGTCGAGGAAGGCTTAGCCTTCTCTGTTGCAGCTGCCGCTGGCGGATGTCCTAGGCCGTGGTGGCCCCACCTCTTCCCCTCCCTGCTGAGAGGGCAGTTTTTATGCACCATGCAGGTTCCCTGGGGCTGGAGGCGGCATTATTTGCTACTCAGCTTACCCGGGTCCCTTGAATTTCCCAGGGAGATTACTGCTGAACCCTGGAAGCTGAGTAGTAGCTACCACCTCCTCAACCACCGGGGAACGTGCATGGCACATATAAAAACCTTAGCACAGGCAGGCAGGCAGGCAGGCAGGCAATCTCCTCCAGTCTCCACCTGTCGCTGCCTACTTGGGTGGCTGCTTTGCTCCTCTCCAGAACACTAGGCCACCACTATGCCCTCCTCCCCCACCTCCCAATCTCTGAATCCAGACTCTGGAGGTCCTCATCGCTGCTGCTTGTCAGGTCTGCTCCCTACTCCCTTTCAGCATTCGTCCTCTATTCCCCCACTTGTCTCTCTGCCATGCCACTGCTCTCCTGTTCAGTTCCTCCTCTCCTCTCTTCCTCCCTGCTCCCCCCTTCGCCACATCTCTCCTCTATTCCCCCTTGCCTCCCACGCCACTGCTCACCAGTTGCTCCTTTCCTCCCCACTACCCCACCATCGTCACATCCCTCCTCTACTCCCCTGCTCACCCTCCCTCCTTGCCGGTGTTCCCTGCATTCCTGATCTTGCTTGCCGCATGCATCCCTCCTCTCCTCCCCTGCTGGTGGTGAGGGGGCGAGGGATGGGTCCTGGGGCAGAGCATGGGTTGGTCCTGGGGCAAAAGAGATGGGAGCGAGAGCTACCCTTCCCAAAGAGAAGCTTCATCTGCTGCCCATGCTGGCTCTGACAGAGGGGAATGTGGGTGGGTCTTGGAATGGACATGAGCAACACATCTCAAAGAACAAGAGTTACAAAAAAGGTAGGTAGCCATTTTTAATTTGAGTGCTTGCTCATGTCGATTCCAAGTAGGTGACCACAGGAGGTGGGATTGGAGCTCACAGATTCACTGATTGAACCACTGCTCTGCTGAATGCTGTATCGCCCCTGGCCTGATGGGTGCTGGCATAATGAAATGTGAACATGTGGATCGATGACCATGTTGCAGCCCTGCAGATCTCATGTGGGGACATGCTCCAGGAATGCTGCTGAGGAGGCCTGCGCTGTCAGTACCAGGGCTGGCACCTTTTTCAGGTCAGAAGTCCTAATGCAGGACCTGATCCCACAGTGAAATCCTCTGGGAAGACACCAAGAGACCCTTCATCCTGTCCACTACTGTGACAAAGAGCTGGTTTGATTTACTAAATGGTCTTGTCCTTCCAATGTAGAAAAGCAGTGCCCACCTGACATCTAGGGAACGGAGACTTGGTTCCCTGCTACTGGAGTGTGGCTTAGGGAAGAATACTGGGAGGAAGATGTTCTGGCTTGTATGAAACTGGGATACCACCTTAAGGAGGAAGGCCACAACTGGATCTTGTCCTTATGGAACACCGTGTATTGAGGTTTGGGATGTCAGAGCCTTGAGCTCAGACACCCTGTGAGCTGAGGTTATCATGGCCAGGAATGCCACCTTCCATGAGAGGTAGAGGACCAAGCATGTTGCTAAAGACTAAAAGGGAAGCCCGTTAGCTCTAAGAGCACCAGATTAAGGTCCTATGCAAGTACTGGATGGAGAACTTGGGGGTATAGCCTGTCCAGGCCCTTGAGAGTTTTGAACTTTTGAAGATGACACCGCCAGACCTAGCTGCTTCAAGTGCAGTAGAGATCCCAAGATGGAGGGTACTGATGCTTGCATTGGAGAGGTGCCCTTCTGCATTGCCCAAATTGAAAATGTCTTCCACTTAGCCAAGTATGTAGCTGTGGTGGATGGCTTCCTGCTGTTGAGAAGGACCTCTCTAACATGAGCATGTTGACACTCTGGGGTTTAGCCATGAAGCTTCCACGCTGTGAGGTAGAGAGACTCGAGGGGGATGCTGGAGGCAGCCGTGAATCTGGGTGATTAGATCCAGCACCAATCCACCAAAGCGACTGGAGCAGCCACCAATAGTTCCTGTAGCACTGTGTATCAGTGCTGTCAGGGCCACACTAGGGCTATCAGTATTACGGATGCTCTCTCCCTCCTGATCAGGACCTTGTGCACAAGCAAGGAGGGCAGGAATGCATAGAGAAGGTGGTCTACCCAGGGAAGGAATGTGTCTGCAATCAAGACCAGCCTGTGGGTCAGAAATGAGCAAAATTCCTGACACTTCCTCTTGAGTCTGGTCACAAACAGATCTACCTGGGGAATTCCCCACCACTGGAAGATACTGTTCACGATGTCTGAGCAAACAGACAACTCATGGTTGCAGAAGGACCTGCTGAGATGGTCCACTATCTCATTCTGGGATCCTGGAAGGTAAGATGTCTCTAGGTGTATGGAGTGGGCTATGCAGAAATCCCACAACTTGAGGGCTTCGTGGCATAGGAGAGAGGAGTACACTCCACCCTGTCTGTTTATATAAAACAACATTGCTGTTGTGTTTTCCATCATGACTGATACGCATCTGCCTTCCAGATGGGATTGGAAGGTTTGGCAGACTAAGCGAACTGCTTTCACTCCCTGAAATTAATGTAAAGCGAGATCTCTGTTTGGGACCAGAGGCCTTGAATCCTGAGGGTCCCTAAACACGCTCCCCACTCCAACACAGAGGCTGGGGCCTGGAGAAGGGTACTCCTGTGCATACCAATTGAAGGTTGAGCCACCACAGAAGGGACTTGATAACCCGAGCGGAAAGCGAAACTATTTTGTCCCATTTGTCTCTGGTTGGTATGCTGATGCCAGCTAAGTCTGGTGAAGTCTGAATCACAATTTGCATGCTGAACCACATATGTGCATGCGGCCATGTGACCGAACAGCTTCAAGAAACTCCACGCCATCCTGGTAGAAAAGCCCCCGAAGTCCTTTATGATTGACCAAATGGTCTGGAAATGTGATTCCAGTAGGAATGTCCTGATATGAGCAGAGTCTAAGGAAGCTCCTATAAACTCTATCCTCTGGGTTGGGGATAGGGGTGACTTGGGGATGTTCAGCAGTGGACCCAATCTGCCAAATGTCAACTGTATCAGGGTCACATGAGCCTCTACCTGGGGGCCCTGGAGTGGCCCTTGACATGCCAGTCATCTGGATACTGGAAAACCTGCAGCTGTTGTCTGCTTAGGAAAGCAGTGATGACTGCCATGCACCGGTAAACAGTTGAGGGACTGCTGACAGGCCAAAGAGGACAACTGTAAATTGGTAATGGGCGTGGTTTACCATGAATCTAAGGAGCCTTCTGTGAGATGGGATTATTGATATATGAAAGCACGTGTCCTTCAAGTCAAAGGTGGCATACCAGTTCCATGGGTCCAGGGAAGGAATGATGGCAGCCAAAGATACCATGTGAAATTTCAGTTTCTTCATCGATCTGTTGAGGTTTTGCATGTCGAGAATGAGTCTGAGAACTGCTTTGGCCTTAGGAAACATCAGGAGTAGAACCCCTTTGCCCTTAACTCCTGAGGAATCGCTTCCACTGCTCATGCCCTTAGGAGCACTTGCACCCCTTGTGTAAGAAGCTGCTCATGAGAGGGGTCCCTGAAGAGGGATGGGGACAGGGGATGAAAGGGGAGAAACAGAACTGGAGAGAATATCCCAGTTCTACTGTGCATAGCACCAACTGATCTGAGGTTTATCTAGGCCCACGCCAGACAGAAATGGAATAGATGGTTCAAAAAGCAGGGGTATGGATCTGGGATCTTGCCTGGTGTGTTGCCCTTGTGCATACCCTCAAAATGGTTGCTTGGAGCTGAAGGACTGCCTCACCGAACCCCAGCCTTGGTTGGATGGAGGCTGAGGTGTCCTACGCCTGTTATTCCTGCCTCACTTCCTAGAGAAGTCCTGCCTAGGCTGCATAGGTTTAAACCGCAGGGGAGGCTGAGCTATAAAGTCCTTTCTCTGAGGAGCTGGTGCATGAAGGCCCAAGGACTTCAGTGTTGCCCTTGAATCTTTCAGGCTGTGGAGCCTGGAGTCCATCTACTCTGAAAAGAACCCCAAGCCTTCCAAGGGCAAGTCCTGTATTGTCTGTTGGACCTCTGGAGGGAGGACCAACACTTGCAGTCATTAATTCCTCCTCATGGCAGTGAAAGATGACATTTTTCAAGTACCCGAGTCTGCTGCACCCAAGGCAGCCTGTAGTGAGATCTTTGGACCTGCCTTGCCCTCCTCTATAACCGCTGGGGGGGAGGAGAGGGCGTGCGGAGAGGAGGAGGAGGAGGAGTAGAGCTGGGCATCAGCCATACAGTTTTGGTAGCCTGGATGGTTTTTTTGAGAGGCAATGCCACTTTTGAGGGGCCTTCTGGTGCTAAAAAGGTCCACCATGGGGTTTACTGACTCCATCATTTCTTCTGCTTGGAGCCCTAGGTTCTGGGACCTTGTCCGTAACAGCTCCCGGTGAGCCCTGTTGTCCACCGGGGCGAACAGCAGTTGAAGTTCCTGCCACCACCTCACTGGGGAATGACAATGATGATGATCTGAGCAATGCCTGGTTGTCCTGATCCTCAGGATCACACGTTTCTCCCTGCATAGAGATGTCACACTCAGTGCAGAGGTCATCCCTCATGCCAATCCCCACGTCGCCTTTTTTGCCTGCCTCGATGTCAATCTGGACACCTGCTTTGGTGCCGCATGGTGATAAGCGACCCTTGGGCGGAGTGGGAACCTGTACTTCTGAGGCGAAGGACTGGATGCCTCTAGATGAGGATCCCTGGGCCTGGTGATATGTCCACAGGGTCCAAAAGGGCCACTGCATGGGCACCTGCCACTGTGCTAGCCAAGGACCCATGAGAGGGGCTTGTCCCGTCTCCAGTCTGTTGCAGCGCTGCTTCAATCAGTGCTAGCTACCATGTTACTCAGAAAATAAGACAGGGTCTTATATTATTTTTTGCTCTGAAAGATGGGTTAGGGCTTATTTTCAGGGGATGTCTTATTTTTTCCATGAGTGTAAAGTGTATGGGGACCTTTACTTGTGAACCGCTTGTAAATTGTAAGTAGGGCTTATTTTTGGAGTAGGGCTTATATTTCAAGCATACTCCAAAAATTCTGAAAAATCATGCTAGGGCTTATTTTCGGGGTAGGTCTTATTTTCGTGGAAACAGGGTATGCTTGGAGATATACGATTCCAGCTCTGAGTCCGATGACTGTGGAGATCATGATGGAGCTGAGCAGGATGGTGCTGGACAGCAGTGCCATGGAGAAAATGACTGGTGCTGCATCATGACTGATTTGCTTCTAGATAGCACTGCAGCTTACGCCTGGTGCTCTCTCTGGCTTGGCAGGGGACTACTGTGTCATCATGGCTATCAGGTCTCTAACTGCCTGAAATGTGGAAGGGAGATCTAATTCTTCCACCTAACTCTCCCTTAGGGGGGAGTCCACTGGCTCCAGACTTGACAGACCCCTCTGCGTGCCCAGAGTCAACTGTGCT
>ML675625.1:12481740-12536263 GCA_007922155.1 Mesoclemmys tuberculata | reverse complement strand
TGCTGCCTGTCAACTGTCAACTGTCCTGGTACTAGGACGGAATCCCTTGCAAATCCTACAGCAATCTGTCTGGTGGGTTTCACTCAGGCATTTCAAGCAGGATTTGTGGGGCTCACCCTTTGGCACAGGCTTATGGCATGTCCCACATCATTTGAATCCTGGGATTGAGGCATGCCACAATTCCCAGCTAGGGGGGGAAGACTTAATAGGGAGGAATCTCCTGAACAGAAACAAACTAAAAACTAATAAATCTAATCCATCTATTTACAAGTTCAACAAGAGGGATCACTAGGGGAATGCTTCCCGAAGCAAGGGAAGAGGGACAAAGCTCCAATGACCGTCATGGGTGGCAAGAAAGAACTGAAGAGGTAGCCGGTCCCTATATACAGCGCCATGGAGGCATGACTCCTGGGGGCGCCTGCACTGACCCAATGGGTACCGCTAGGGGAAAAACCTTCCAATGACTGTTCACGGAGCACACAAACACCTACTTGGAATTGACACGAGCAAGTATTCAAAGAAGAATTTGTATTCTCAGGGTCAAATATGTGCAAATACTCATAGTTTGCATGATCACCAACAAACATCCCACTGAACATCTGAACTACCCATATGAACTAGGCGGGGTGGACGGGGAGTCACAGAAGAAATCACCTTATGGAAGAGATTTAAGATCTCAAAAAAAATTTAAAAGAAATTAACAGTTTTGAAATGTTTAACTGCTTAGTCACAGTGACAGCTAAAATGTTAAATGCTTTGCATATATTAATTTTCCATTTAAGCAACTGTTGCAATTACCATACGGATGTTATGAGATTGAAAATGGAAAAACTGAACATTTATTAAATACTGGTCCACACTATGAAAAAGTTTGAAAACTCACATTTAAAACACTGCTTATAATTCATTCTAGATCATTTTAGATTAAATATGAGGCTTTGGTGACTTTTGTTCATAAATGGTGTTCAGATGACAGCCCTAGCCATCATAAAACAAGTTAAAAGCTTTAAGAATAAACAATGTCTACATTAACCAATTTTCAGTCATTGTTTACCTACCATTCTTGTTTTCAGCATAGTCACAATATTACTGATATGGGCCATTCAAGGCATAATATACAGATTTCGCAACATTTATGCTTCATTCACTAGTTACAGTTTAAAATAATTGAATAGACAGTCATCTACGAGCTGTCTATTTCTGTGACTACACCCCATCCGGTTACCACTGATAACCAGCAAGAAATAGGTGGTTTATAG
The DNA here is from genome assembly GCA_007922155.1 of Mesoclemmys tuberculata. Lineage (NCBI taxonomy): Eukaryota > Metazoa > Chordata > Testudines > Chelidae > Mesoclemmys > Mesoclemmys tuberculata. The sequence goes on along the minus strand of ML675625.1, from coordinate 12,535,004 downwards.
ATGGGCTGAAAGAGAAAACAGTCACATGGCCCAAAGATTGAGTTAAGCTGACTTCCTGGCTGCTGTGTTGCAAGTCTAGGTACAATAAAGAAATATATTTGATAAAAGCATTATCTTCTTTGGTGGGGAAACCAGTTTATAATATCTGTTTGTAAGAAAAGGGTGCACTCTATGGAACATTAAATCCACTGCATCACAGAAAATAAAGAAATTGACCAGAAAAAAAACCTGTCTATCTATCAGAGTTATTGGGCACAGCAACTTTGGTAGTATGCTTGAGGGGAAGTGACTGGTTTGGTTGTAGCATCAGTTTGTGCCTTCCAATTCTGTCCAAGTAGACCATACACTAGAATAAGCACATGACCAGTCTAAAAAGGTGGAATATGGTTTCTGAAAGAAGTCTAGTGATGCTGAGATCAGTTTTTGATAAATTCTACAGGAAGGTCTTTCCAGTGTAAAAAGTCTATCTAGATTAACATTTTCATTAATTTGCCCTGGCCAGAAATCTTACAGGACCACCTTCCTGGAATGACAACTTGGAATTATCTATACTAAGGTGAACTAGGGTAAATTCTACTCCATGGAGAAGAGCCAGACTAATGGAAAATGGAAAATTGTGCTTGATAAATTAAACAAATATAAAATCAAACTGAATATGGTAAAATCTTACCACATATCAAAAAGGAGTGAGCACATTATAACTCGGGTCAGTATTACTCTACATTTATGTGAAATATTTTTAGCTGATATATTAAAGCTATTAAATATTTACTTCGTTATTTTAGACATTTCACAGAAAAACACCACACCTTTCTTTTCACTAAAACCTGGCTATTCTCATGTTATTGAAAGCTCATACTGTAACATCCTGCAGTGTGACCATTTAATTCCATTATTCTTATCCTAAAACTAAAAGCTTCCTCTTCTGAGCAGAGATCGGACGAAGCCAAATGTTTTCTGCACCATCTGAAAAATTTCACATTTATTTCAAATGTGATGATCACCTCCTGTACTAGTGTACTTTATTACAGACAACATAAAACTTAAGCTAATTTGATTAGGGCACGTAACAGGCTGACTTGCTCCTTAAGAGCTGGAACTAGCCAACTCTGACTACAGAAAAAGCCACAGGTGGAAGAGATCAGGGTGACTGTCCGATAAAGAACAGCACGAGTCCACAATGAAGAAGGGTTGCCAAATTTTTAATTCTGAAAACCAAACAGGAGCACAGGAACTTCCCCCAGCTCCACTTCTTCCCCCAAGACTCTGCCACCTGCACAGTCCCTCCTCCACAAGGCTCCACTTCACCCCAAGACCCTGCCCTCTCCCCCCACTAGCTCATCTCCCTTGCTCCCCTCCTTGTCACTCCATCCTCTCCACTTCCCTCCCCCCTGAGCTGGGCTCCCTCTGCTCCATGGATGGGATGAGAGCTGCAGTCCCCTGACACAGAGCCTGCCTGCCCAGAAGATGCAGGTAGGAGCAGGGCTGAGCAGGGACTGGCACGGGCTGATGACTTGGTAACTCCCCACATCCACCCGTGGTAATCAAACACTGTACATGTCCACTTTCAACTGGACTTCCCGGTCAAAAACTGGACAGCTGGCAATCCTAAAGAGGCAGATTGGAGTGGGAAGCTCCGTAAGCTGTGGAAGGGTCTGCAAAGAGTGAGGAAAGACCTCCAGGCAGGGAGGCCTGGGAGAGACCCTGATGAAGCAGGGGAGGGACTACAGAGGTCTCCAGGCAGGAAGTCTGGAAGGAGAAAGAGAAACATTGTGTTGTGTGGACTTAGGAATAGATTGGTTTTGGGATTCTGAGTTTTATTTGCAGTTTATTTTATACTAATAAACACAGCCCCTAAAGTGGGATATTTTTGAACCAAAAAAAGCCTTGATGAAGTTTTATTTGAAAACTTTATTTGAAAAGGGGAAACTAAGGCCAGCTGCTGGTAGCATAAGCCTAGGCTACTAGGAGGCAGCTGGCCTGGTTACAAGGCAGAACTCAATCCCAACATAACCACAGTTCTCAAAACTTGGTACCCACGTCTCTGCAATCAATGCCTCTGCTAAGTCTCACTACACCAGTAGCACTTTCTTCATATGAGTGTTCCATTTCCTGTCTACAAAGTATCTGCATTCAACAGTAAAGCAAGGCTATTTATGCAGTCTGGCATTTATTTATTTAGTAATATCTTTATATATGTTTTCATCTCATTACACTTAACATACTTATCTTCAGTAAATCACTCTGCTTTCAGCATTAGCTACAGATCTAGTGAATTTATACCCTACACTAACAGTAACTAGCCCTGTTCCATTACTTATATTTCTCAATTTAGATAGTTCAATTATTAAATGGAAGACCACAGTCAGTTTTCAGGCATAGGATGGAAGAAAATCTTTTACAAATACTAAAGCAAAGAAACTTTAGAGCTAAAGATGGAATGGTTAAATGAGGAGGACATAATATAAAACCTGCAACAGAAGACAACCTTGCTGGAGTACTTATGTGAGAAGCTGAGACAAATAAAATGATACAAAATGTTGAGTATATAAGTTACCTCTGGGAGCAAAGAGAAGTGATCTCATCACCTGAGAGGTGTGATGTAACCACCAAATTCAACATATATGGGAAGTGAGTAACCAATTTGAAAGAAATGGGGAAATGGCCATGAACACAGCAATATACTCACTGAAGAAGAAAGTCTGTCATGAATCTGTAACAGAAATGGTGGTAGCAGCTGAAGGATAAACTTCAACCACATCAGTATTAGGGATGAGATAAAAATTGAGAGATTACCATTTTGGATACAGTTTTAATAGAATCAATAAGACTTCGTAGGCCAGTTACAATGCTGCTCATGGCAGATGCAGCAGCTATATGAAATGCAACTAGAAATGAGCTGTTTTAAAGATTAAATATAATATTCATAGCAAAATGAACCAGCTTATGTTAAATCCAAATTGGCTACCAACTTCCTTTTTTGTAATTATACAGATAGGCAAAAATGCATAAACCCCTTTTTATTTAGTGCTTTAAAGAAAGCTAATAAGGCATTTAAGAAAAAAATAAAATACAAGATGAATGTTAATCTTTAGACCAATGCAAATCAGAACAGTTTAGTTCTAAATCCCTGAAAGAAAAAAAAATGGAGCTGACAGTGAAACTACCAATGGAGCCTTAACTATAGCCTTGTGGATATGACAGTACACTATGTCAAAGCTATGCAAACAGGTAACAGCAAGTAGGTAATTACCATGGGCTTTAATATAGCAGTTTTGGTGCAATATAAAAAACTATTTTATACCAGAAAGACATAGTATATCTTTCAAGACTAATTCATCTGTCCTTGCTTCTCAAGGGAAGAAACAATACATTTTGCCAGTTGTACTTACACAGCATTATCTTAACTTTCTTGCACATCAGACAACAAAGTAATTCTTTAACATAGGATTCTTTCAAAATATACAAATACAGTTTACTCCTCAAAAAAGCCATTTTTCAGTTAAATTATATAGCTGAAGGGCACGGGGAGGGAGGAGAAGAGAGCCTGGTAATACAATTCATTGAAACAGGGCTGTCACTAAAAATAACATGCACAGAAGTGTTAGAATCTTGTACTCCAGCAAGGTACACCTTGTTGCAACATGTTTAATACTCCTAACCGAACATACATCCTTGTTATATTATTAAGCATCCCCGTCATAGGGAGATGATAGATTTTGTACTGGTCTTGTCAGGCTCAGTGTACTAATTTCCTGGCAGTGTTTAGTAAGCACTATGCACACAAGGCTGCTATTTTCAGATATGACAATTAACTTGCTTCTTGTTCACTTTGCATATATTAAATGACAGAGCAGTGTTAAAGAATATTTAGAATAAATAAGGAGTATCTCTCTCCTTCCCTTAATTCCATTTCTGGAAGACGGGGTGTGCGCGCAGGTGCGCACACACGTACACAAGAATGACTATAACCTGGTAGGAGAGCACTCACCTCGGCTGTGGAAGACCTAAAAACAATCACCTGAGAGGCAGCAAACCCCAATTCAAATCCCTTCTCCCCCTCCAGCGGAAGGGGAACTTGAGCTGGGGATCTCATACATCCCAAGTGAGTACCCAAACCACTGAGCTAAAAGTTATGAGGGAAGTCCTCCTCCCCTGCTCCCAGATCTTGTGTGAACTTGCCTGAAGAGCTTGATCCAGTAAGTGACCTCTAAGCACACCTACTGGATCAGGCTGACATGCAACTTAGGCAGCTTTCTCTGCTTTGTGAATCACTCCAAAGCATAGGTGCCCAAAGGAAGGAAGCAATGTGCATGCTTATAGGCAGCAACATAAGCACTTGACTGAAGTATACTGTGTGGTCTGTTTGTCTGGGGGGACTGTGTGTGCTGATGCTAGCACCCTGCTAGGCAAGGCTGGGAGCTTCTTAACGAGGCTTTGATCCCCAAGCCCTTTAGCACTCAACAACCCTTAACCAAGGGGTGAGGCTATGTAGGGAGAACCAGGGTTTAAAAAGCCCACTCCTAAGTGACCAGAGGAGCTAGCAAACAGGGGCAGCTAAGGGGAGTTTAGATGGGAAGCAGGGGAGTCAACATTCTGTAAACTAAAGACAACCCCCCCACCCCATAAAAACAAAACAATAAAAGAAAGAGCTGCAGGAGTAAAAAGAGATTGTAGGCAGAAGTCCACCAACAGAATGGGGGCTATTCAGTTTACTGCACTGAATGCAACATGTGATTTCCAGCCCTATGGGCAGGTGGCATACATGTGCATTTGATGCAAGGAGCTCCTTGCCTTCAGAGACTGCATACAGGTTTTGGAGACCAGGGTAGCTGAACTGGAGGAGCTAAAGGAGAAAGAGAGGTACACAGATGAGACTTTCCAGGACACAGTAGAACAGTCCCACCCCCGGTATGACAGCCTCTGCACTGTTCAGGAGGATGAACATCTCAGGGAAACAGAACATCAAACTGGAGCAATGGGAAGCAATCCCATATTTGGGACACTCCTTCAAGAAGATGTCATTGGTATCTTCAGTGTGAGAGGATACCTCGCTGGGGGAGGGAACTCCCTTATTAAGAAAAGACAGGTAATAGTAATGGGGGACTTGATCATTAGAAACGTAGATAGCTGGATTTGTGATGACCAGGAGAACTGCATGGTGATTTGCCTGCCAGGTGTGGAAGTTGTGGCTCTCTTGAGACATCTAGACAGCCTTATGTATAGTGCTGGGGAGGAGCCAGTGGTCGTAGTATATGTAGGTAACAAGGACATAGACAAGGATAGGAGAGAGGTCCAGGAGGCCAAATTTAAGCTGCTACATAAGAGATTGAAGTCCAAGTAGCATTCTCTGAAATCCCTCCAGTACCATGCGCAGGGCCAGTTAGACAGGCAAAACTGCAGGATCCCAATGTATGCATGAGATGGTGTAGGGAGGAGAGATTTAGATGTATTAGGATCTGGTGAACCTTCCGGGAAAGGGGGAGCCTATACAGGAAGGATGGGCTCCACCTAAACCAAAATGGAACTGGATTGCTGGCATGTAAAGTTAAAAAGGTTGTAGGGCAGTTTTTAAACTAAGGGCTCAGGGAAAGCTAACAGGTGTGGAGGAGCACATGGTTCAGACAGAGACATCTCTTGGGGAGGATCTATTTATGGAGATTCTCTATAACTTAATAAGGAGGAAAGGATGGAAGAGGATAAAATAGGGGTAGGATCTGACAAGAAACAGTCAAATGAAAGAAAGAGTCCCATTCAATTACATTACATAATGACGGAAAGCTAAAAAATGTCTAAGATGGGTGAACTTGAGTGCCTCTTATTAAACAAGTATATTGCTATAATAGGCATCACAGAAACTTTGTGGAATGAGGATAAGCAATGGGACACAGTAATATCAGGGTACAAAATATAGCGGAAGGACAGAATAGGTGGTACTGGTCAGGGAGTGGCACTAGATGTGAAAGAAAGCGTAGTCTCAAATGAAATTAAAATCTTAAATGAACCAAATCATACCATAAAATCTCTAAGGATGGTAATTCCATGCTTGAATAATAAGGGTATCAGGAGATTTCAGCTATCCTCACATTGACTGGGTATATATCATCTCAGGGCAGGATGCAGAGATAAAGTTTCTTGACACTTTAAATGGCTGCTTCTTGGAGCAGCTAGTCCTGGAACCCACCAGAGCAAAAGCAATTCTTGATTTAGTCCTAAGTGGAGCACAGGATCTAGTCCAAGAGGCGAATATACCTGAACTGCTTGGTAATAGTGACCATAACATAATAAAACTGAACATTGTGCCGGGGAGGTGGGGGGGCAGGAGGAGGAGAGAAAGAGGAGGAGGAGGAGAAGAAGACGACACTAAAGCAGCCCACCACAGGATCATTTAATTTCAGAAAGGGGAACTACCCAGAAATGAGAAAGTTAAACAGAAATTAAAAGGTACAATGCAAAAATGAAATCCCTGCAAGCTTCATGGAAACATTTTAAAGACGCCATAGAGGCTCAATTAAAGTGTATACCTTAAATTAAAAAACTACTGCTTCTTTTACTTTGTTCTTTAGTCACAGTGACCAAAAACGTGCCACCATGGCTAAACAAAGTAAAATTCAGTTGGAGGCAAAAAGGCATCCCATAAAAAGTGGAAGTTAAATCCTACTGAGGCTAGAAAGGGGCATAAAATCTTTCAAGTGAAGTTTAAAAGTATAATAAGGAAGACCAGAAGAGAATTTGAAGAACAGCTACCCAAAGACTCAAAAAGTAACAGGAAAAATTTCTTTAGTCTATCCGAAGCAGGAAGCCTGCTAAACAACCAGTGGGGCCACTGAACAATCGAGATGCTAAAAGAGCACTCAAGGAAGATAAGGTTATTGCAGAGAAACGAAATTGATTCTTTGCATCAGTCCTCATGGCTGAGTATGTGAGGGAGATTCCCAAAGTTAAGCCATTCTCTTTAGTGATAAATCTGAGGAACTGTCCCAGATTGAGGTGTCATTAAAGGAGGTTTTGGAACAAACTGATAAGTAAAACAGTAATAAGTCACCAGGCCCTAATGATATGCACCCAAGAATTCTGAGGAACACAAATGAGAATTTGCAAACTAATAACTATGGTATGTAAACTACCATTTAAATCAGCTTCTGTACCAGATGACTGGAGGATAGCTAATGTGATGCCAATTTTAAAAAAGGGCTCCAGAGGCAATCCCAGCAATTACAGGCCAATAAGCCTAACTTCAGTACTAGGCAAACTGGTTGAAGCTATAGGAAAGAACAGAATTATCAGACACAGAGATTAACATGATTTGTTGGGGAAGAGTTGACATGGTTTTTGTAAAGAGAAATCATGCCTCGCCAATCTACTAGAATTCTTTGAGCAGGTCAACAAGCATGTGGACAAGGGTGATTAAGTGGATATAGTGTACTTAGATTTTCAGAAAGCCATGACAAGGTCCCTCACCAAAGGTTCTTAAGCAAAGTAAGAGGTCATGGGATAAGAGGGATGGCCCTCTCATAGATCAGTAACTGGTTAAAAGATATGAAACAAAGGGTAGGAATAAATGGTCAATTTTCAGAATTGAAAGAGAAAAATTGTGGTGTCCCCAGGAGGTCTGTCCTGGAACCAGTACTATTCACCATACTCATAAATGATCTAGAAAAAGGAGTAAACAGTGAGTGGCAAATTTGCAGATTATACAAAACTACTCAAGATAGTTAAGTCCAAAGCAGACTGCGAAGAGTTACAAAAGGGATTTCACAAAACTGGGTGACTGGGCAATAAAATGGCAGATGAAAATATATTCCCTCTTTATAAATCTGTGGTACACCCACACCTTGAATACTGTGTGCAGATCTGGTCACCCCATCTCAAAAAAGATATATTGGAATTGAAAAAGGTACAGAAAAGGGCAACAAAAATTATTTGGGATATGGATATGGAAAAGCTTCTTTATGAGGAGAGATTAATAAGACTGGGACTTTTCATCTTGGAAAATAGACGAATGAGTGGGGAGGGAAGATATGATAGAGGTCTATAAAAACATGACTGATGTGCAGAAAGTAAACAAGAAAGCGTTATTTACTTCCTCCTAATACAAGAATTACAGATCACTAAATTAAATTAATAAGCAACAGGTTTAAAACGAACAAAAGGGAGTATTTCATCATACAATGCGGTTAATCTGTGCAACTCCTTGCTAGAGGATGTTGTGAAGGCCAAGACTATAATGGGATTCAAAAAAGAACTAAGTAAGCTCATAGAGGATAGGTCCATCAATGGCTATTAACCAGGACAGGCAGGGATTGCTGTTTGCCAGAAGCTGGGAATGGGCGACGAGATGGATCACTTGATGATTACCTGTTATGTTCATTCCCTCTGAAGCATCTGGCATTGGCCACTGTGAGAAGACAGGATACTGAGCTAGATGGACCATAGGTCTGACTCAATATGGCTGTTCTTATACCTAGGGAACTTTTACTGAAGAATCTTGGGTGCTAAACAAGTTTAGGTGCTTACTGTTTTCAGTGCAAGTTTTATGCATTGAAGTGGTCCCAAAACTTGGACTTTGGACGTAACTCTTCCTATTTCAAACACCAAAAGGGAGGATATGATGTCTGAGCCAGTATAAAGGGACCTGATAAACCAAATTAACTGGTAAGAAATCACCCCTCACCAATATCCTTTTGTCAGTCTGGACAGTTCAAGAGCAGTGTTTAATCTCTGAAAGGACAGTAACAGACTGCAGCATGTAGGGCCCCCTGCTCAGATATTACATCAGTGTCTAATAAGATTCTAGAGAAGGAGATAGTGATGGTTGAAATAGCTTTGATAATACATTTTAACTAAAGGCAGTTTAAGCTTCCTTAGTGCAGTCCTACCCACAATAAGACTCAAAACTTGAACATTCTGGTTTGTAAACTGAGCACATGCTATATAAAAGTCACAAACGCAGTTTAAATAAGGAACAAGATGTCATTTTTACAGAGACTCACTTTTCTGACTATAAATACATTTAAATTAGACAATGTTCTCTGATCATTTGAAACATTACATTACTTCATAAGCCACAACGTAGCAAGAAAGAATACAGGCTGTGTAGCACACAACTACATAATACACTGTCAACATAATAAATACTACTAAATCACATAACTTAGAACAACTCATAAAAGGGATGCACACAAGCCTGAAACTTTAAGTTCATATCATTAATCCTAACTGCAATATAGATATACAATTCAGAAGTATTTACCAATTAAGCATGCCAAAGCGCAAAACAATTTATGCAGGTACAGATTTAAATTCAAAACTTGAAAATACTGACATAAGACTTGTGTTTTGTTCCATTTAGTTAAATGTTTATTACTTTTAACTACTTCTAGCTGTGTTCTTACATAACTGAAGATCCCTAACTTGGTTGATAAGGTGGTTTATTTTGTACCTTTGGAACTTTTAAGACATCCATTTTCATGCCAACCATGACCACTGCCCTAGTCTTTGCAGTAATTTGATGACTTTAGCTATATATGCTGTAGTCCAGGGATGAGCAAACTATGGCCCATGGGCTGCATACGGCCTGTCTGAGCTTTTCACCAGGCCCTCCAGCTCAACCAGTGGTCCACGGGCACCATTCAGGTAGTCTGCAGAAAAGTTGTGGAATAAGCTGGGCAGCAGCTGCTCCCCCTCCTAGCCCCGCACCTTCCCTCTGTCCCTCTCCCACCCCATGGGCCCAGCAGTGCCCTGGCCAAAGAGCAGTGGCCACTCCCCTCCCCCCCATCCTTCTCCCACCACATGGGTCCAGTGGTGCCCTCACTGGAGCTACTTCCAGAGCATTAATAGCCAACCATACAATTTCTATATCCATATGTGGCCCTCTGGCCAAAAAGTTTGCCCACCCCTACTGTAACCACTGACACATTATACAGAACAAGTTCTAGTTCAGATTACTAGCTCTAAAGTCCAGTCATACAAAGTAATTGACCATCATGTTAACTGCATCTGAAGGGTGACAAATAATATTAACTGATATTAAATAGGATCCACGGCACCATAGTGGAATGTCAATTTATATATTAGGGATGATTATAATTTTAAGTTAAAGGATGCATTAAATTATACAAAGCTTGGAAATTAATTAAGTCTCATTAAAAGAGCTGAGGTAAAGCTCAACCACAATTTATTTATATTAACAAAATCTAAAACAAAGGTAACTTTTAAAAGAAGGTAATTTTTCTTTTACCAACATCGTAAGTTTCTCCCTCCTACAGTGGAGTCTATTGACTTTCATGCTACCCAAAGAGATGTCCAATATAAGTATTAAGTAATTCATATAATTAAGACAAAGGTATGTCTTTACCATTATTATAAACTGACATAGAAGACAAGGCAACAGTATTTATCACAGCACAATTCCAGTTAGACCAGGATGGTCACAACAAGACAGGAATTACATGTTCATGATTGCTTATTTACCTCAATATCTACACACAGGATAATTTCTTTTTAGTATAAATAACCTGTGTTAAAAAAATGTTATTCCATGTAAGCAGTTTTAATTTAATATATTAAAAATGTATACATTTCAATATATATTTTCATACTGGACAAACACTATATTGAAGTTTTGAGACACCTATTTTCTAGAAAAATGATTAATCTATGATTATGTGATTAATCTTTACATTCTAAGTGTTTACTTGCATTTCACTACCACACAGGAATTAGACCTGGGATCTTGAGCTGACAAAGATTGGAAGCTCTGCTGAGACCACACTCTTTGTCCAAATGCAGATATAGGCCTGATGGGGATCTTTGAGGGAAAAGGTAAAAGTAATGTGGATTCCAGGTTCCCTGTCCCCAGTTGTACAAGGTTTACTTTAATATTTGATACTGGTATTTATCATTTGTTCTTGCTTTCAAATAGCCAGCTGAATTGTTTTTCTAAAAAAATCAACTACCATTTCTTTTCACAACTTTAATATGGATAAAGACACCATTTGGATTAGTATGCAATAGTATGTCCAATGACAAAGCATTTTAAAGTTTGAATTAAAAACCATTCAAGATATAACTGGGGATTTGTTTTAAAAATTCAATCTTGACAAGTTTTCATATTTTCCTTTTACTAAAGCAGAAAGTTTGCAATTCTTCTAAAACTGAAGTTAGTGGGCAGACAAACAATGAAGATTGACTGTCATCATGCACAGCAGATGCTTTGTTCTTATTCCTGAAATTTTGATACGTTATTTTAAATATTTAGTTAATTTTGTTTGTACATTCCTGACAAAATATTTTTAATATCAAAATATGCATACAATAAACACCAAAACTGTAATATTGCTCCATTAATGAAAGCTGATGCAAATTAAGTGATTACCATATTTTCATTATCTTCTCTCACAATCCATTAGTTTCTGTAAGACATTGTTCTTGACAGAGACATTTTTCTCCATGCAGACTGATACAGATATGAGAGCTCTTACCTTTTAACCAATCAGCTAGGGAAATATTTTTCCCTTAAAAGGGAGGAGGCAATCTTCCAAATACACAGTTTCAGTACAGTTAGAGCTCAGTCTGCCAGTTTTCAACAGCAACGATTATCACTTTCTTCTTGGAGATAGCAACACACCATCCAACACTTACAAAAACTGAGAGCACTCATCAAGTTCATGGTGAAAACAGGAAATATAATCAACTAAACTCATCAGTTTGTTTCACTAAATACACGTGATCTCTGCCCAGTCATCAGCAAGTCCATTCCCCTTCCTGAAACTCTGAAGATGTCAGAATGTGTATTTTTGTTCTGCAATTCCACTCCACCAAATGTCTCGAGGGGCCGAAGGAAGGAAGGATCCAACATACCCTGATAGATTGCTTCTTGGATCTCCTGAGAATGGCAGGTTCAGCATTACTACAGCATTATAATTAGCATTAACTCCTTCCAGTCCTACTGCATTGTTATAATTGAATCAGACAAAGATGCCAAATGGACTCATTACATGCAGACTACAGCATCATACAAATACGTGTTTAGATTTTGAACTGTTCTCATTCTAAGTTTTCCATTTTGGTAAGGATTATAAAAGAGGCAAAATTTAAGAAATGTTTTTAAAAGCTTGTCACTCACATAGTTAGAATAAATGATTAAAAACAAAAACAAACCCAAAAAATCCTCTAAGAGCTGCATTTAGTACCATTTTTGATTAAAACCAACTAACCTGAAACAGAGATCTTAGGAGAAAATTGACTGCTGTTGCTCAAAATGAAACTTACTTACTGTACACACGTGATCTGTGTTAAGCAGCCAACACATTTTCAAGCCAGCTTTTAAACTTGTCCAAAAATAACTTTCAGAAAAACATTCCAAGAAACATATGTTCAAATGATAGGCATTCCATTTTCTGCATGTAATGTCACCAAAAGTCAGGATGTTTAGAAACAAAATATCCAACTAAATCTTTGAACTTTAGCATGAGCTTTGTATCAATTAAAGCTCAGAACTTATGTACAGTTAGGGACAGTGGAATGGGGTGGGGTAAGAGGGGAGCAGCAGGAAAGAGCTAGTGCCCCTGCAATGGAAATATTCAGGGGATGCAGATCTCTGTTTCTGCCCCCACTGCTGTCATAGAGGCAAGAGCGGGAACCAGCTATGTAGCCAGAGACAACAGCAGAACCCGGATGATGGGCTGGAGCGACCCGTCACGGCACAGAAGACTGAGTCAGCCACAAGGGAGCAGGTAGTCCAGTCCGGTCCCAGCATCCAGTCACCGCAGGTCCCCAGTGGAGACACAAGGCCCAAAAAAGGGACAGGAAATCATTAGCCAGCTGCTGCGGTGAGGGATGGGACAGACATCCGTGGTGGAGAGCACTGGTGCACAGGGTGCCAGCCACTTGGGGGAAGGCACGAGGCCTCAGGCACCAGCTGCCTGATACCAGGAACTACGAAAATGTCCCTTTCCAGCCTGCAGTTCCCCCACACCTAGAGTATCAGTAAATACGGAGATCGGATTTTAAGCAACAGTTTTGTTGTGTGTTTTATTAAAAAATTAGGAGTTACAAATGTCAAGCTGCAAAGGCAGAAATGTTTTATCATTAAAAATCTACATCTCATGGAAATTTTGATTCAAAGGACTGATCCTCATACCCACTATTTAAAAAGGGAGTCTCTTTCAATCAACATATAAGAAACCTAGCCTTTTTTGTTTGTTTGTTTACTATGGTGACCCAGACACCTGGATCACAGCTTTGTCTTTTCATTCTACTTTTGCTATCAGTTCTCAAAAGCTGAGATCTAACTGATAAAGGTACATATCTCTTTAAACAGCTCAATCATCCCATGCACCCAAGCCATCAGTCTCATCGCTTCATCCTCCTCTTCCTAGTGCTGATCACATTATTAATATATATATAGTGTTATTAGCTGGAAACTGTGGCAAACTCCTGAAAAGAGCAGTACTTATGAAGAATACTTCTCATATCATCTATTCTGTGTCTCTTTTCCCTGTACATAAAAGTATTACCTGACCCAGTGCTATTCAGTGATATTCTGAAGTGAATATTGGTAAAGCGCTTTCATATTGTCAAATGAAATGCACGAGAGAAGTGCACAATATTCTTACTTCCACCATATATGTATTCCCCAGTGGGATTCAGTAAATTTATCATAAGGATTTAAATTTGTTGTTATTGTTGCTGATGTCTGGAAAAAACAATTTCACCCTAACTGACTGAGCAAAGCAAGGGGCTGATGGCATTTCTCGGTCTGCCTTTCTGTAATGTGAGAACTTTTGAACATCAAATCTGACCAATTCCAAAATTTCAGGGGAAATTATAAGCATCAATGGACAGAATCCTATTATTCTGGTGAAAACTGGAAAACCTGATTTCCACTGGTGTGAGAGGAGACTAAAGCAAACAAAGTGCCCATTTGGTGCTGCAGACAGAGGAATCTCTGCTGCCCTCTGTTAGTGTCCACACACATTTCAGGCAGCAGCTTAATATACTGCTCTCTCTCACTGGGTTTACAGATTGGCTTACCAAAGTAACAAAATAGTTTCTGATCTTAACCTTGAAAAACTGCTGTCTCTGGAGTGTCTTATTGCACAAATACCTGCAAAACACAACAACACAACTGCTGCTACTAAAAGGAGACTGTAACACTGTGCAAGCACTAGAAGCTAAACTGTATGCTGAAAACAAATTTGTGGGCAGGAAGAGGACTAAACAATAGTGCTTTTCACACAATGACTAGCAAAGCGTATGAACCAGGGGCCAGGGCATAAACCACTGGAAGATATGCCCATAGTAGTTTGCATAGAACTTCATAAATACAAAAGGCTGTCTTTAGAAAATATAGTACCTATTGCACAATTTTCCTGGTGCTGGAAGACAGAACTATAGCTTGCTCTGGTAGATAATTTCTTTTATTTTTTCTTGGGCTGTGACTAGTCCTAAATTGCAGGGTCTCACATGATCAAACGTTGTTCATTTCAACAGGCCCAAACATTTAAGGGGATAATGTCTGCTCCTATGTTCAATTACCAACCAATACAAAATATAAAACTGATAAAACAATAAAGAAAGGAAGGAGCATCTTAGATGACTTAATCACATTTAGGTTTAATGGCTGTGTCCTGTAAAATTGCTAGAGGTTATAATCCATTCATAGAATCTCACTATATATATTCTTTTTGGAAAACCTGAAAAGCCATTTGCACTTAAAAGGTTGGACAGCACACAGAGCTGAGCCTGCATAAGCAACGAAGTGTTGTGACCCTCAAGTATATTTTACATGCAACATTAGTTTTAACTGGAAAGCCCAGTAGACATCCATAAAAGGGTATGTATGATACAGCTCTGGGCTGCTGAGGGAGAGCACACAAAATAGTTTCCTGTTTTTGTAGATGTCTGCTCTTTCTATACTTAAATGGCCTGTCCAATGAGTGTGTAATTGAGAAATTGTTAATATCTGAAATGAAAGATTTTTATAGAAAATGTTTCAGAATTAATACAAGAAAGCACTATTTCGCCTCACATACTCATGCATGTGTGAATGTTAACTACCTTTTTGTAGTAAGATGAACAAAGTAATGTAGTAGTCAACTGATATATTTCTCTGAATTCCCACTAGTTCCTCTGCTATCTGAAATTTTCTCTTGAAAAATATCCACCTTGAACAAGATGTAGTACCAAAATAAATATTCCTGCCATAAATACATGTATATTTGAAGTTAAAGTGCAGTCTGAACTTTCTAAACCTCCCTGATCTTTAAAGAGATAGCACAAGGAAATGTCCTCTGCGTACATTTTTTGTACAGGATGCCAAAACAAAACACCTAGAGATGCATCTTGGATAAAACAGACTATGAGAAATGGTCGTAGTATTCTGTATCATTAAAGTGTTTTCAGATATTTTATATAGTAAACATAGTATCTTGATATTTACCTAATCTTAAAATAAGAAAAACGACTGAAAATAGAAGGACAATTTTTTTTGTACTTAAACTTTATGAAGCATTCTTGATGTGCTGGTGATATATTACTGGTATAGACAGACAGAAAAACAACTAGCCATCTTTACTCTATAGCTTTAGTTAAAGTGAGAGATACAACTTCGATACTCAATTGCACACTTCTGCTTCTACAGAATAAAAATTCACACTGCTACTGTTGTAGCACACTCCTACTGCTGTAGAGTCAAGCCTATCAATTTTTATACAGCAGGTAGAATAATATTTGTCTCAATTTATTTAATTTTGCTATATTTTAATACATTTACTGAATAATTTTTTTAAAGTCATCCTCCACTCTTCTAGCTCAAGTAGAATATACTTCAGTTATTTGTGACCTAAATTCCTTTTTGTATAGCCTACTGCAGCTTGCCTGACAAGAGAATCAAGGAAGCAACAGCCATTATAGCTTGAAGAGAGAAAAGAATTCAGAAGAGCCAACACATCTGTGACATCTCAATATGAATGGAAACAATAGACCCCCATAAGGCTATTATGGGGGTCAGGGTAGCAAATCTTTCTTGACTGCAGTATGAAGGACATGGATAATGGTCTTGAATGCAAATAAGGGCATGGTGAAGT
Source organism: Mesoclemmys tuberculata (assembly GCA_007922155.1). Lineage (NCBI taxonomy): Eukaryota > Metazoa > Chordata > Testudines > Chelidae > Mesoclemmys > Mesoclemmys tuberculata. The sequence continues at coordinate 12,518,913 of ML675625.1, read as the reverse complement.
GGCATTACACATTTCTTGCTGAATATGATGGTGAATGCAGAGAATACGTCAGATGAGAGCCAGGAGCTATTAAGGGCAAATACAGGGAGAGAGAACATGCAAAGAAGAGGATAAAAGAAAAGTGGTCTTCTTGGAAGGAAGAATCACCAGCAAGGTCTGATGGATGCATTTTTATAAAAGCAGTCAACCAAAAAAGCATATGATGGAACACAAAACCTACCATGTTATATGGACCTCAAAACATGGGCAACAAGGAAGCTAGGAGGACCTTAAAGAAATGCTGAACATAAGAAGAGCAGAGAACAACAAAGGTAGAGTTCCTCATTTTACTCTTGCTGGATTTCACAAGATACAGACAACAGACTAAGTCAGAAGATGTTTTGATTTAATTTTGCATTTGAAATAGCCATGTAAATTCTCTCTACATGACCAGCAAAAATGCTATTTAAAATTAGACTTAAAGTTAGTTATATCCTAATGTGATTTGAATATATTTACACTAAGTGTTAAGGGGCATTTCAAATCATGTTATCTGATTTGGGGGGCTATTAGTCATACATACCTAGGAAGAGATCAAAGGTGCTAGTTCTCAAGAATGCTAGTTACTGGTAATCTCAGCTAGAAGAAAAGTGTCAAGGTGTGCTAATGAAGAAATAGAAAAATGACAATCCAGTGACTGGTAATCTCAGCTAGAAGAAAAGTGTCAAGGTGTGCTAATGAAGAAATAGAAAAATGACAATCCAGTGCCAAGTCAGTTCAGTGACAAGAACAGATACCTGATACTTCACAGCAACAGAACTTTGAAAGAAATCAGTTCTACTATTCTTCAAGAAGAAATCAAGTGCATCTGTCAACTCAGCCATATTCTGTAGAAAGTGGCAGCAAGTTCAGTCTTCCACTTGTTTGCCATTCACACTTGATTCATCCTCCATTTTAAAGTATTTTGGGATTTTATTTTATTTTTTGAATGGGTGACCTGAATGCCTCTGTACTCCAGATTAATCTTCTGACCAAGAAGGAGAGGGTCTGGCCACTTTCTCTTTCCACAGACATACAAAGGGCCCTGACTATTGTTCTTGACTCCCAAATTGCTAGAACTCCAGATGCCTTAACCTTTACCAACTTGAATTGGGGTTTGTGGACTCTCACATGACATTAATATTCCCTACAACAGGAGAGTAAAGTGGCAATGCTTCCTCCTCTCCCAGCTGCAAGTCTGTGAATGAAGCAAATCTTTGCCATGTTACTCTCCTTTCTCCTACAGATCCTTTCCTGCTCACTACAGAAACCAGCATAAGGACACAGTGATGGGAAAAGAAGGTACTAGGAGAAGAGAACAGATTGAAGGGCAGCTTTCCATAACCACGTTCTTTGGATGCTATGCTATACATCACCCTCATTTTCTTGATAAATGGACAAGTATGGGTAAGAAATAATTAGATTTCCACTTATACTTGAACTACCCCTGCCTCCATTTGATAATGGGGCAAAAGTTTGACCCTTCTTATTGTGTCCATACTGTACTCAGTGGAAACTAATTCCAGTATGATAAAATTGGGTCACACTTGTAGAGTGAATATTTCAAATCTCAAATAAGTATTTCATAGGCAAATACTAAATCTCCCCTGCATGGTCAACATTTATATCAAAGTGTAAGTAGAGACATTAATAGTTAGATAGCTCAACAGAAATGTGAAAATTTGTGTTGGAGACATATCCGAGATGGTTCTGATACCTTCTATAGCACATCTTCTTTGATACTGTTTTTTTTTTCATTTTGTTTTTTGGGAGGCAATACAAATTGCCTGAAATACAGGTTTTTGTCATGAGACAAATTAATCCTTGCTAAAACTACACTGAAGTCAGTGAAGCTACACCAGGAGTGAATTTGCCTAAATATCCATCTACATGGTATATAATGAAGGTAATCTTAAAAGAATGCAATTATTTCAATTACCCAATCTAATATCATCATAAAGTTCAGACTAAACTAATTTGATTTAAACTTTGTGGTTTGTGCATTTCTGATTAATCAGATTTACCGAAGTGACACCTTGTTATATCAACAATTGCATCTACAGATTTAAAATAGTCAATTGACTCCATGAATACATTAAAAGGAAACAAAAAGACAAAACCTGCTAAGCATACAACTTTATCTGAACAGTTTGTATTCAAATAACATGAATACTATTATGGTGGAGAGGAAAAAATTAAACTGTATCCAATTAAAGTATTTCCTGGGAAAAAAATAAATCTTTTTCATGTTGAGAAATCGGTTCTAGCAAACAGTGTTTTGAGATTTCAAATAACAGAGGGCAAGAAAACTTTAAACAGCTTTATAATGGAGGCTTAGGCCTGATCTACACTAAAATGTTTTACCTTATTGACGTAAGAGATGGGATTTTTTTTTGGCCTACATACTTATAATCCTTAGTGTATAGATACCATCATAAGGCATTGTACCTGGGTGATTTATTTCATTTTCCCAAATCAGAATAAGCAATATTGGTACAAGCACATATATACCACCGTAACTGCATCTACATTAGCAAGGAGGGTGCTCCTTTAATTATACTAGCTTAAATAAAGCAGCAAAACTTTCATAGTAGATAAGGCCACAAGGACACAAAGGTAATTTTTTTTTTTTTTTTTTTTTACAAAAGAGTTCCTGCGTCAAAGTGAAATCTATTTTTATTTTTGAATAAACTTACAGCAATACTTTAGAATTACATAGGCACGTCTCTGGTGTAACATCTTAAAAATAGGATGTTTTGTTTTATTTTTATGATAGGAAGGTTAGTGGGAAAAGGGAAAGAATGCATACAGGAGATCAAAATCTCAAATATCTAGATATGTAATAGTGACAATATTCTGACCGAGAAGGACCTCTCTCACCCAAAACACACAGAGACATGATGCTGGCTATGTGTCAGTTTCCTATGGAACTATTCAATTTTAAATAAAAACTTAGAAACTTACCACAGAAAACTCTTGCCTTTCACTCTATAAATTTACTTGAGGAACAGAACAATCCTGAAAGAAACAGCAAGAAACCAGCATGAGATTTCTTTCATTCCTCTCACTAGTTGTGAAACTGTATGGAAGAATTTTTAAAGACTAAATGAAACAGACAGACTATGGATGGCCTAGTCTACATTAAGACCTTTCTCCACAATAGCCATGTTGGCTAAAGGGGTAACTTTTGGTTCTCCCACAATATGATCAGCTCAGTGCTTTCTTCTATTAGTGCTCGTAGTTTTCCCAACAGAAAGAATACTTCTGAGTTTCAGTACTTCCCATGGGATTCCAAATATCAACAGCAGAACTTCTGAGTCGTCAGTTTCCCTCTAAGGAAAAGATATGAGCAAGAGCACAAACTCTGGAACCTTATGCAGACTCATGGAAAACAGCACAGTATCATTCCACATTCTGAGAAGTTGTCTTTGCAACCATAAGAACTAGGTTTTTGCCTCCCCTCCTCCCCCTTTAAAATAAAAGCTTAAATTCTGCAGAACTTTATGGTTTAAGTCCATTGCCACCACCAAGGAAGGATTCTTAGTTACCATGGGTGAAGGAATTGGTGAAGCCAGTTAATGAAACCAACCTGCAAAATCTTGTAACATGTTCCACACATAGTGGGAATGAATTCCAAAAGGGAAGGGCCTGCTACTGAGAATGCCCTACTTCCAGCTCCTGCAAGCTTAACTCTTAGGAAAGATGCTGTAGTATAGGTTTTGCAGAAACACAGCTGGTACAGAGGGTAGGAATAGGAGTGGCAGACACGAATATGGATGAGGAACGCATTGGATATTTAGCCCAGCTCGCGACCCTGGTGCGAGCATAACCTCGGGCACTTCTTGTTCCAGGACAACGCAAACAGGTCTAGTTGGTGAACACCCCACTTGTGGAAGATGAAAGCCGCTACCTCTGGATGCAGCGACCTGTCATGGCGGGGAAGAAACGACCTGCTGAGGCAGTCCGCCTCATCATTCCTGACCCCCGGGAGGTGAGAGGCAGATAAATGAAAGTTGTGCCTCACTGCAAAATCCCAAAGTTGAATGGCCTCCTGGCACAGGGTCGAAGACCACGCCCCCCCGTGTCTGTTGATATAAAACATGGCTGTGGTATTGTCTGTCAGCACCTGTACCACTCTGCCCATCAGGAACCTGAGGAACACCTTGCACGCCAGTCTGATGGCTCTGAGCTCCTTCACATTGATATGGAGGCTCCTTTCCTCCTCCGTCCAGAGTCCGAGTGCTCAGGTTGGCACTGATGTGAACTCCTCACCCCACGTCCAAGGCGTCGGAGATCAGGGTGACCGACGGGGCCAGATCCCTGAAGGGGACACCCTTCAACACTGCTTCGTTTATGAGCAGCCCCAGCCTGTTGCATGTGGCACACGTGAGGGACACACTGTCCTGCACTTGGGTCCTGGACTTGCCCCTTATTAACCAGTCGTCCAGGTAGAGGAAAATCTGGACCCCCAGTCACCTCAGGTGGGCCGCCACCACCGCCATGCACTTGGTGAACAGCCTGGGAGCGGAAGACAGGCCAGAGGGCAGGGCCATAAATTGGTAGTGGGACCCGGCTACCACGAAATAGAGAAAGTGCCTGTGGCTGGGAAGGATAGGTACATGGAAGTATGCAAGGACGGTAAACCAATCCCTGGATCCAGAGAAGGGATAATGGAGGCTATGGAGACCATGTGGAATCCGAGTCATTTTATGAATTTGTTTAGACGACGCAGGTCTAATATGGGCCTCAGGCCTCCCTTTGCTTTGGGGATGAGAAAGTATCTGGAATAAAATGCTCTCCTTATTTCGTGCTGGGGGAGAAGGCTGTTTACCTCCTGTAAGAGGAGGTGCTCATGAGCGGGGTCCCTGAAGAGGGACAGGGGGAGGGTTCTTTGGAGAACAGGCCGTGAACTGAAGGGCGTATCCTCGGAAAACTATTCCAAGGACCCACTGGTCTGATGTAATGCCCATCCATTCTGTGAAGAGGGGCTTCATCCTGTCCAGGAAGGTTCGGGATGGATCCAGAGGACTAGGCGGAGTGCCACCCTCAGGCTCACTGTCAAAACTGTCCTCTCTTATTTCCAGACCCCTTAGGGGGCTCTTGCTGGGGCCTGGAGGATGAGCTAGGCTTATTGTGCCTGCTGAATCCCCTGCTCCTGTCTCTGCCCCTGCTGGGCTGATAGGGTCTAGGCGGTGGCCTAGGTTGCTGCTGTGGCTGCTCCTGAAACTGGCGCCTGGAGCATATAGAGACCCAAGGAATGCAGCCTGGCTCACGAATCCTGGAAGCCATGCACTTCTCATTGGTCTTGTCCGAGAACAGGGCCAACTCATCAAAGGGGAGGTCCTGTATGGACTGCTGCACCTCCTGAAAGAACCCCGAGGACTGCAGCCATGAACACCGCCTAATGGCGATCGCGGATGCCATAGCCCTGCTTGCAGTGTCCGTGGCATCACTAGCCGTCTGAAGTGCCACCCCTGCCACAGTGAGCCCTTCTTCCAGTACTGTGGCAAAGTCTGCCGCCTAATCCTGAGGCAAAGCCTCTTGGAACCTCCTGAGAGAGCCCCAGAGGTTGAGATTATAGCAACCTAAGAGGGCCTGGTGATTGACAATGTGGAGCTGTAAGGCCCCTGTGGAGTAAACCTTTGCCCGTTTAAAGACAGTCATGCACAGACAGAGCCACTCTTGAAGGACCGAGACCCAAAGGCACCAAACAGAGGTCTTCCTCCTCCAAAAGCTCCTTCACCTCCAGGTTCAGGTTGGAGGCCACCCTTTTCAGCAGCTCCTGGTGTGCCTTGAAGTCCCTCAAGGGTGCTCTGTGGTCCCTGGAAGCTGCTTTGTCAGGGGAAGAGGATGACGACTGTGGGTGCTCGCCATACTTACGGGGCCGCGTCGAGGGTCCCTCCCCTGGGTCCAATTCCTCATCCGAGGAATGGCCCTCACGCTCCTTGCCTGGCACAGGAACACCTCGTGAGCAGCTGACGATGGAACCGAAACGGTGCCCTGTCCCATCTGGGCACCCCATGGACCCCAATAAGACCATTTCCAAGGACCCTGGGGCCACCCCAGTGCCGGAATCGATACCGACTGGTGAGACTCCTGGCGGCAGTGTTGGGACTCCTGGGTCTCTCGACTTTTTGGGGAAACCAAGTCTTTGGAGTGGTGATCTCGGCCCCGTCTCCGGCCTTTGCTGCTCCACGTCAGGGACCAGCCCCTCAAAGACCTCGAGGATGACGAAGAACGCCAGTGCCAACACGAGGAGTTCAGACATGAAGTGGTGTACTCCGAAACGCTGGACGACGATCGGCATCTTGGCACCGATGACTTTCGGTGCCGTTTACCCTTGGGGGTGCAGGAGCAGTGCTGTCTGGAGCTGCATGGTGCCGAGCCTGACTCCAACAACAGGGATTTGTGGCGCAGTGCTGGGGACTGGGTCCGATGCCGCCGAGAGGAACAGCTAGGTGCCGGGGACTGTGAGCTGGAGTGGTCTCTGTGCCACAAGGTGGCCCTCAAATGGCGCCGCTGTAAACGGGACACCTCCTGTGCCGGGGACAGACCTCAGTGCTGTGGGAAGGATTCGCTCAAAAAGGATGGCTTGGAGCTTGGAGGGGAGCTTCCACACTCTACCCTCAGTCCGGCAGGAGACTCTCCCCTTAGCGGGGGTCTCAACCAGCCTCCTGGGGGACCCATTGCGGGTTTGCCCCTGGGACATCGGCCCCCTCTCCCTCAGCCGAGGGGGAGGAGGGGAGGCGTGATAAAGGCCATCAGGGCCCTTGCCGCCTGGGAGGCCTCCAGTGTCAACGGCACCTGCAGGGGCGCTCCCCCACTCCCAGGAGTCAGGGGAGGCTCCTTGCATGGAGATGCAGGTGCCAGAGCAAGCTCAACGGGCCGTAGCTGGTGCACCTCCACACTTGATCCCACTGGCGTCAACAATATGGGGGAGTGAGCTGCCTCCTCCAATTCTTCAGCACTGGAGAAGTTGGTTGATGCCAAGTTGCCTCCGGTGCTGGCGGGACGCTCTGCACGGAGGAGACGCTCAGTGCCAATGTGGATGTAGGCGGTCTGGAAGCCGGCCGGAGCGCCGCTTCCATGAGGATAGCTTTCAGCCTAATGTCCCACTCTTTCTGAATCTGAAGAAGGAACTGTGGTGCCGTAGGGTCAGCGGTGCCTTTTGTACTGTAGTATGAGTGCAGTACTCCAGGGAACGCCTGAGCCAACTCTACGGGGTCTGCTAAGGGGAAAACGTTCTGGGAACCCATGCATGGTGGTGTACACTCACCTATATTGGAATGGATATGAGCAATCACTCGAAGAAGTCCTTCTGTATAATGCTTCTCTATACAGTGAACTCGTATGGCTCTACTCATTAGCCAACATTTATGTTTTAGACAATGTCTTGCAAGCACTTTATTTTTTTTTTTTTTAAACGGGGGGGAAGGGAATTATGAAAAGTTCTATGATCAGAATTATACACTGTTTACAAAATACATGTGAGCATCTATTCAAAAATCTTATAACATTAACAGGGTAATATGTTGACAATCTTGTCAGATTGTACGGTTCTTGCCAAATCTTCACTTCAGGGTCTTTCTTTCTTTATATGTTTGCAAAGCACCTACTATACCATTGGCAGTACTTTAGCATTATACAGCACAGAATGTGAATTTAAAATATCTTCATTACCACATGTAGCCCAAGACTAACGTATTGCAGTACTTCTGAACTAAAGACAATCACAAATAATTATTGTTCTCAGTGATTTATTCTTGCTAATACCTCTAAAACCAAAGTAACACTGCCCCTATAGCAGGGGGAGTCAATAGGTGGACCATATGCCAAATCCAGACCACAAGATGCTTTTGAATGGACCCCAAAATCTTTTCATTTACTTACTTACTTACTTTCTCTGGAGTCTGGATCTTGACTATAACTTGATCAAGATATGTGGACCTTGACAAAAATAACTGACTACCCCTGCTCTATAGCATCAAAGCAGTTACAAAAGGTTTATGTCCTGTGTACTGCTTTGAATATTTATGTTACAAATTTGACTCAGTAAAGTAATCCAGTTATAAACAAGGCAAACCAAGAACACAATTACATTTCATTGCAATGAAAAGTCTTGTTGTCCAATTTTGACAATGAACCCTAATTAGCCAATGCAAAAAGAAATCACCATGAATTCAGGCAGAGATTTCCTAAATTACTACATTAAAAAAAGATACTACAGTGTTTGTGAGATGGGGTGTATGTGTGTGTGTTTGTTGTTTTTGTTTTTGTTAATACAGAAGAGGCCTAATAGCTACTAAATAGCTGGGGAGGAAAACAGCAGAGACACAGGATGAACACACAATAATATAAGGGGGGAAAAGTTAAAACTTGAACCAGATGCAATTGCCTGTCACCCTGCCAGTGTTCCACATACAATAGACAAATGATCTGGCACACCAATTCTTAAAGAGAAAACTGAACTGGAGACATCTTTATAGGCCTTTTGAATGAACTGTAAAGCACAGACTTTTCATAGATAATTAAAAAGGACAGTATGCCCAAATATTCTAGTCACTTTCCCTTCCCGTTCCTTTTCCATTTCACAAAGTAGATCCTTTTTGATACAGACAAGAAGTGCTGTATTGTGTAAGACCAGTTTTAGCAGGATATCAAACTACTGTTTTAAATGCCTTTGAGCTGTTATGTATATAAAATTAAAAAATTAACTTCTGCTCTTACTTCAATATTTTCAAAATATATCAAACACCCTAAAACAGGATAATAATTTATTTCAGTTTGCAAAGATGCTAAAACAAGACAAAATGTAAACACATCTATTTTAATAAGACTTTCCCCATGCAAATAATTTGTTTTATCCTGTTAAATACAATTTTAAAATGATAATTCTGTTTTTTTTCTATGCAGACAGTTTATCATCACAAAACAGCAGGGGTCCCACAAACAAAACGTCATTAAAACTCTATGAGCTAACAAAATGAGATTAGTTTAAGGAAAGCCTTCACGGGATATTTTTTAAGGAAATTCTGGAATGCTAAATGAACCATGAACACTTTTTAAATGCTTAATTTCATGTGCATGCGCGCACACACTTCCCAGTCCCTCTGATATGACTGGCATCCAGGGAAACGGAGTTGGGAAGAATCACGGAGATGATCCCTTCGGAGTTTGACCTGTTCATCCACCAGACCACAATGTTTTTATTGCTCCAGATACTCTCTTGTGGGATGAAAGAAAGATTTTAGACGCTACTAAAGAGCCTGGAAGTAGTACTGGGTCCAGGGCACCAGAACCTGGCAATCCACCAAATTTCCTAAAAGGGATGGACATGGTTTTGTGGGACTGGCAGGTCTGGATCAGAGAGTGGAGCTTTTAGATCTTTTAAGGATAAATAAGGACAATTAGTTGGGACCTTCCTTCCAGATGATGTCAGGGTATCCCATCCATTGAGGATGCCTCACTGAGGGAAGGAACTCCAGTTATTAGGAAAAGACAGGTAATAGAAATGGAGGACTCCACCATTAGAAACATGGATAACTGGGTTTGTGATGATTGAGAGAACCACTCAGGCCAATTCACTTATGTATTACTATAAAACAAAGTGACTGTTAAATGTTTAAGAGTGTATATAGTGTTTAAACTTCATGAAAACTAATGAGATGTTAGATTGTTTTCACTTATCTGTATCCTGCTGTAATGTAGTAGCAAACATCACAGTGCGTATACCCCTGTAACTAAATAACCCATCAAACCAGAAAAAAAATCCTTGTAGAATGCAAATGAAGAACTCTAACAGAAAAGAGCTAATTCCAAAGCAAGTGGTCATTGTGTGTAATGAGCAGAGGACAAAGACTCAAAATGCATTCCTCAAGCTCTGTCATCAAAGGAAATGCCCATAGGGGTAGTGACCCTGTCAGCTCGTTTTCTGTGAGAAGCAGCTATGAGTATGAATTCAGGAAAAGATCCTTCATCTCTGGACTGTTTGGATTCTTACAGGGAAGTGTACCAGATGCAAAACGGAGATCGCCAGAGACAATCTGGGTACCCTGAAAAGACTTTTGGGAAACTGGCAGTTTATTAAATCAGTGCCACCATTTGGAGTTACAAACTATGACTCACCTATGCATATATTTTACCTGCTTTAACCTCTCAATAACTATCACTTCCTTTTTAAGCTAATAAACCTTCAGTTAGTTTACTATAGAATTGGCTGCCAGCATTGTCTTCGGTGTAAGATCTAGAGTACCAATTGATCTGGGTAAGTGATTGGTCTCTTGGGACTGAGAGCAACCTGATGTGATATGATTTTTAATTTAAGTGACCTTTTAATCACAAAGTTTGTCTGGTTGGCAAGGCAGACTGCAGAGTCTAAGAGACTGTCTGTGACTCCCTGGTAAGACTGCTAAGTGATCCAGGAGTTCACGTTTGTTCCTGGCTTGGTGAAATCTAATTATAGAACATACTAGCAGTTTGGGGCATTTGCCCTGTTTTCTGACAGTCTACTCTGAGATGGGCACTCTCCATTGTGAGCCACAATGCAATATTGCTATTGCAATAGCACTCAGAGGCCCAAATCAGGAGAAGCTGCAGATTGTACCAGGCTCCATGCAAAGCATGTAGCAAAACAGTGCTTTGCCCAAGAATTTGCTATCTAAGAAGCATGACTGGTCATAACTCAGATGCGGATTTATCTTGAGAATGTAACTTATTTAAAAGGACACTGATAAAAAGAATAAAAGAAAATACAAGAACTATCAGCAAATTATTCTGATATTAAATTATATATTCCATATTTTTCCTATTTTCCCTTGACATAAAAGTTGCCAAATGATAGCCCACGAACCATGGATAGTCTATTAATTATAGTGTGAGCACCTCTTCAATTTTAGATGAACCATACTTTATTAGATGACACCTAAAATATATTAATATTTCCCAGTATTGTTTTTCCATGTAGGCTGTCATGCGGACTGGATGCGGGGGTGGGTGGAGGGGGGCATTGTTATGATTTTAACATATTAATGTCAAACAACAACAATCCATGTAAGACATGCCATGTCAGGTACTGTTAGAAAGGTTATAAGATGATAATATTTGTGTTCATGTCTGATATGTGTGATGAAAGTTATGGATATCTTTGATATACCTGTATTCCAAACTGTGCTGTAGAAGACCCACCCCAGACAGAGAGGCCACAGGACAACAGCCCGCTTAATGGCCCATCAAGACCTTTACAGAAGTCAAAGGCCCAGGAAGAAACTAAAGGCATACCTGAAGAGTTACCAGGATTGGCCCATGTGACTCTGGACTCCATTTGGGTTCCTGTAAAGTTCCACAAGCCGCAAGGCCAGAGGCAGAGGGTATATAAGATCAAACCACAGAAACCATTTTGTCTTTGTTCCTGTCCAGCTGCGGACACGCCTCTGGATCAACACACTGTGCAACTGAACTGAAGGACTTAGACCCATCCAGGTACTGGATGTATACCAGAGGGACTATACTAGCCTGCAACTCCACAATTGTTCTAGAAACCTCATGTGTATGAACTTTCAAATCATTTGTATATATCTGATTGCTTTAAGCCTTTAACACTTCTCTTATTGTTTGTTTTTCTTTTATTAATAAACCTTTAGTTTTAGTTACTAAAGGATTGGCTGGCAGCATGGTATTTTGGGTAAGATCCAAACTTATAGTGAACTGGTACTGTGGCTGATCCTTTGGGATCAGAGGGAATCTTTTAGTAAAGAGCATAGAGTTTAAATAACTGGTCTCTTTACTGGACCTAGTGACAGTCTGGGAGCCAGAGACTGAAATGCAGTAAAGGGGGCTGTGTGTATTTGCACAGTGGCTTCTTGATAACCAGTGTGGGGGAATCAGAAGCACTGTTTGTGGCTGGTTGGGAAGTCTGACTTCAGTGTCACCCACCAGTGCTGGGACAATTCGCTCTCCTTTTACAGCCTGCCCTGACCCTGGCATTATCAGTGGGCTACCCTCGGCACGGATGGGTCACATAGGCAATTACTGTAGTCACTTGAAATACAAGATATACAAGATCACAGATAAGAAGAGGTAGTTTTATGTGACTGCAAATCGCAAAGTAGATGTCCATGAGGCAACGTTTGTATTCAAATATGATCCATACAGAAAAAAGTTTGACATACCCTGCCGTAATAGCATAAAACTCCTCACAGATGTAAGAAGTAATTCTCTTTTGGAATTTACACAAAAAATAAAAGCTTCCTAGTTTGGGTCTAACTTTGGTTCTTAATTATGGAAGGGCAGTTTGCATCGTAAGCTCAGTAACAACAGAAAAGAGCTAGATAGGAGAAGGGGGAGATCTTGGATTAAAAAGCAACAAATGGAGCACAAAATGAGGAGCAGATTAATATCTTCAGGACACCTTATATTCAGCATTCAGGCCTCAATGCTTACATGAATATTGATATGGTTGATAAAGTTACAGGAGGATTTTTACAGGATTGCTAGGTGGTCAATAGGGATGCCAAGTGTCCGGTTTTCTACTGGAATGTCTGGTTGTAAAGGGAACCTGGCAGTGTCCTGTCAGCAGTGCTGACTAGACTTTGAAAGTCTGGTTACCCTCATTAACAGGCCTATGCCACCGGAGAGGAGGGCGGCAGGGGGGCGCAGGAAGAGCAGCACCTGCTGCTGAAGCCTGGAGGAGTACTCAGGAACGGCTCCAATGAAGAGGAGGTACCAGCAGCTCCCCTATCCTGCCCTAGTCATTCCCCTTTCCCGCCCTGCCACAGTTGCTCCCCTCCATTCCTGGAGTGTGGCTCTCCCTCCCCCATCCTGTGCCCTAGTCACCCCTAGAATCCAGTTAAGCTGGCAGGGGAAGGGAGGAAGCTGAACAGCTGACAGACACATAGCCACCCCCAGGGGCTGCGGGAGAAGTGGCTGGAGCAGCAGCGTCAGCCCCTGCTGCAGGAGCAGCGGCGGAGCTGGAGCAGCTGCAAGCCCCAGCAGCACTTTGTTTGTCCCCCTTCCCTCAGCATATTTTTAGTAAAATGTCAGGGACAGGTCGTGGGCTTCCATGAATTGTTTATTGCCCGCAACCTGTCCCTGAGTTTTACCAAAAATACCTCTGACAGAATCTTAGCCTTATTTATACTAAAATCAGATACTAAATTTATTTTCAGCAACAGTTGCTGCTTTTCCTGAGAAGGGACACAGAAATGCCACTTATACTATTTAATCATGGCCAGCATTTGAAAGGACTATGATCACAACCGTACTTCTCTCATTTATCTTCACCAGTCACCTAGAGTTTCCAGTTACCTTGCATCAAGTCAGTGTGCTCTGCATACCAATACACTGAGTTACTGCAGTAACAGGAAACTGCTAAAAAATAGCCACGTTACACTGAAGTAATTACTTCTGCCAGATAATTTTAAGGGAAATGTTAGGCATCAATAATAATACAATTTCTGCTATTATAATAAAATCAAATCTGTGTTTGGGGAATTTTATTTCACATATGTAGCGTTGGCCTTTTACAGATAAAATAGGAAACAGATGACAATCTAAGTTTCTGAAACAGTATCAGACATTCAACATGTTATAGTTATTGTACAGGTATGTTATGTACTGTTCGAGTTTATTCAAACAAAAACCAACATTTGCTATAGAAGTTTTTTAAAAGCTTTAAATGTTTAATGTTGCTTTTAGAGGGTTTATATTTTAGTGTCAGTTTACATAAAATTAATACGGTGCAAATTTTGATGCATGAAGCTCATCAAAGTTTTATACTTTAAGATCCTTGTGTTAATGAGAGCCAAAACACTTCACAACAAAATGTTCAAAGCTTAGACACATGTTGAACATCTGTGCACACACAAAGATTTTGAAAGCTGCTTAAAAGTGAGTAAAGCTCCCATTACCCTTGATAAATGTCAGCTGTCATGCAACATAGCCCAATACATACTATTTTTTACAAACCACAGCCACAGAAAAGGCAATTTTGATTTCACCAGCTGTACATAATATATTATACATGGCAATATCTACCCAAGGTCAAGAGTTTAGACATTTTCAAATTTTAAGTTTTAAATGGTGAAAGCTACAATGTTAGAGTCAGATGCAGTAAAATTTACTCCTGGGAGTAATCTTACTGAAATCGATGAGATTCTTCCAGAGAATAAGCATTTACAAAATCTGGTCCTTAATTAAATATTACATCCTAAAAATATACTCAGCTACATAAAAGGACACATTCAATTTGAAATCTAGTCAAATAAAAGAACCAAAGAAAAAACCAAAGAAAAAGATACTCTAAACTTGCTCTTATTTCCCCTGACAATTTCTGTGGTTCTTACTTTCTCTCTCTCTCTCTCACCCCCCCCCCACTCACCATGCTCCTCCCTGTTGATGAGCGGTAGGCCCCCTACAAACAATAGGGGAAATCGTGACCAGAGTGAAAAATGTTAAGCTACCTACCCAAATAAGCCAAAGTAAACTAAAAAAATATTCTTTCCTCCTAGGACATTTAGTTATAGTACTCGTGGGTAAAATGTTTTAGATGTGACACAGTTCAACAGTCCTTGTGCAGATAATATTTCCCACTGTAACAAATCACTAATTGCAAACCTGATTGCATCCAGTGGGAGTTTAGCTAAGGTAAGGCATGCTGAGCAGGGTCCTTAAACACTAATTTGTATATATGTGTTTACAAAGATCAGTATTATCATGACCAGCAGCTTTTCACTGAGAGCTGTTATTAACAAAAATGATATAAATAAGCCATTGTCCATATCTACAATGTACTCCCATTTTAAAGCTGCTAATTCCCCATGCCCTCCATCTGAGACCAGATACAGTTTATGACTGTGTGCATGAAATATGATTACTTAGCTACTATTACTGAGCAAGAGAGGGACATCTGTTAAAAATGGTTTCATTGTAACTGTCACAACAGGCAGTTTTCTTTCTCTGAAAGCTGAGTGTAAGAGGGTTATCATAGTCTTTTGTGAATTTTTAATCACAGAAGATGAGTGGTAGCTGGTTTCACTAAGCAGATGAAACTCGTTGTTGAAAGATGATGAAATACTTCTCATATTACCCAAGACCTTTCCAAGTCCTCAATGTTTATATATTGAGCATTTTAAGCTACTGAAATTTAATACACTTAGCTTGAGATTTTCAAAACCATTTATTATTAGCCTAACTCTGCCCCCACTGATTCCAGTGGATATTTTATCACTGATTTCAATAGAAGCAATTAGGTAAACAGTGAGTATTTTTGAAAATCCCTATCTTTTAGAGCGCAAAATCTCCACTGTGCTTCAGGGTTTACCTGCAAAGAACAACTGACTGCACTCTGCCCTGTCAAGGACACCTTGATTTTATTCCCTATTGATTGTTCCTTAGGCTAGTTGGGAATAGAAGCACCGCAGAAGCAGTGTATCAGTGCCAGCTAAAATAGATAAAATGCTTCCTGTGTGTGAGAACTAGCAGTGGTTCTCAACCAGGGGTACTAGTACACCTGGGGGTATGTAGAGGTCTTTCAGGGGATACATCAACTCATCTAGATATTTGCCTAGTTTTACAATAAGCTACATAAAAGTACCAGTGAAGTCAATACTAACGGAAAATTCTTACAGACAAAATGAGAAAGTAAGCAATTTTTCAGTAATAGCACACTGTGACACTTTTGTGTCTTTTTATGTCTGATTTTGTAAGCAAGTAGTTTTTAAGTGAGGTGAAACAGGTACGCAAGACAATGCAGACTACTGAAAGCAATCTGGAAAGGTTGAGAACACTGCTCTACAGCCACCTCTCTGGAAGATATCTGACCAATGATTCATGTTAAACCCTGATTCCTATAACTGTTTAAAATTTCGTAACCTGCCTTAAGGTGCTCTGTACTCCATTTTATGCTTTCTGTTCTGTAAAAATATTCATAACAAAATTTTAATATGGAAATTAAGTAGGAAGTCAGCACTAGTAACCTCCTACCACTGAAAACCATGATAGTGGTTTCTTGAGGGAAAAAGTCAGACCACAGAAAAGCTGACTGTGGAACTAAAATCATTTTTATATCTAACAGGTGCAATTCAAATAACTTTCTCATATTGTGAAGAACCACACAGTATTTTGAAGATTCTAAGCAATAACTTTACTGGAAACAGTAACAAATTTAGTAACTAGACTTATTGCAAACTGAATTATTTGTAACAATGTAAATATCACAGCTACGTCCTTGGTTGAGTAGGTGATTGTAAGCAAACTGTCAGGTTTACTAACTCAACTTC
Source organism: Mesoclemmys tuberculata (assembly GCA_007922155.1). Taxonomy (NCBI): domain Eukaryota; kingdom Metazoa; phylum Chordata; order Testudines; family Chelidae; genus Mesoclemmys; species Mesoclemmys tuberculata. The sequence continues at coordinate 12,502,621 of ML675625.1, read as the reverse complement.
AAGATCTCTCATACTCTGAAAAATGGGAAGGATGAAGACGACGAAAGAGTGATTTTGCAATGCTGATATTCTAGTACTTGTTTCTACACTTGTGAAAATGGCACTGGTGATCCTATGTTAGAAACGAACAAATTAAGGCAGAGACAAATTGAAAAATAGAAATCTAAAATAAACTAGAAGGTAGCGCACTTTACAGCTACTGTAGGCAGAGCTCATTGCACAAAGTAGGGGTCCTTGCAACCCTCCACTCCTCTCTAGTTCAAGGAATCCCAGCAACACCCCCACCCCTTATCTCAGGCCAGGTGCTGTCTGCCCCCCCATCTCTTGCCCACGCTAGCAGTTCTGAAAGCCCCCATTCCCCACTTTTCTCCTAAGTCTCCCATATCAGGATCTTCTCCATTTCCCCTTTCCAGCCCATCCCATTCCTCCCCCACTCCACCAAGAGGGTCTGTGGACATCCCCATTCCACCTCCCATACCAGAGTTTCACATTCTCCCCATTTTCCCCAATTATTTATTTTCTTTCTGTCTGGGAGATAACTAATTCAGGGTGTCATCACGTTAGGATGGGCAGAGATGAGACAGGGATACTGTTATGCTGGAAGGTGTTAATTGGTGTCAACTACTACCGTGTTTCTCCGAAAATAAGACAGGGTCTTATATTATTTTTTGCTCTGAAAGATGGGTTAGGGCTTATTTTCAGGGGATGTCTTATTTTTTTTCCATGAACAACAAAGTGTATGGGGACCTTTACTTGTGAACGGCTTGTAAACTGTAACTAGGGCTTATATTTGGAGTAGGGCTTATATTTCAAGCATACTCCAAAAATCCTGAAAAATCATGCTAGGGCTTATTTTCGGGGTAGGTCTTATTTTCAGGGAAACAGGGTAGTTCTTTGATCTACAAACAATTGCATAGGTGCTTGAAGCTCTGGTTCTGCTAAACAGATGGCAGGGGCTCTGAGCGTCTCCCATTTTCCTCCTTCTGGTTTTCTGATTTTTCCCAAAAATCTATAGAGTTTTGCTCACTGATGCCTGGAACATTCTCTGAAATTTTGGAATTGATTAGATGTGGCACTCAAAAATTATTTCTGTTTGGATGTAATGCAATGCCATCCAGTGAAATGGAAGGCCCTACAAGCTCAGCCAAAACCAAAATATCAAATACCATAATGACAAATGCTTAACAAAAACTGTACTGCGTCACCAACTTAACTTACTGCAAGATAACCATTGCCAACTGGGAGAAAGAGCATTTAAGCTTCAAATTATAGTATATTTCAATACATCAGTGGATATCGTAAGCAACGTTTATCATTCTCCTACATTGAAATACTTTCAAACCTTCTGCAACCTTATGCAATTAATCTAAACTAGAATTAAACTAAACTGAGAAAAGTGGCACAGAGCTTCAAGAAGCCATGTTATTTCTGGTGCACCATTTTTAGAACTTTTAACAAAAACATATGAAAGTAGAATATAACTTGTGTAGAACATATTACCATTTTGTATTTCATAATGCTATACCCATCATCCTACTAATCACTCAGAATAAGTGACAGTACCTCGAAAGTGAAGAACAAATAATTATCTCCACATATTTCATATGTTCTTCATATGCCTAAGAACACTTTGAAAAGAGGAGTAAGCAGGAACTGCAAGAATTGTCAGAAATTCAACAGAACACACACACTTGAAAGAATGTCACACTATAAACTAAACATACAGGTAGCACTCACTGGGAAAAATAAGCCACGGAGGTCTGGGGAAGAATAGTTAATGCAGTTTAATTATAGCAATCTGACTCTGAAGCCTTTAAAGGTTACAGAAAGTGCTGTGTGTTACAGTGGATAATTTTGCAATTTTTTTTCTTGTTCTTCCACAGACATTTTCTCATTTTACTTTTATCCTAAAAATGTTAAAGTGACTTGATAATAGCTTTTCTATAAAATGGGATTTGCTGTTTGTCTCCCAGTCATAAAAGAAGCATAACTGACAAAAATACTGTAGTTCTTTCTAACAGTAAAGCATTAAATCAAAGTATCTCGTTGGTCTTTTAAAAGTCAACCCCAATCTCCAAAGAGATTAAATTTAAAATATATGTTTCATTTAAAACTGTCTCAACCCCAAAAGCAATGTTAAGTTTTTGGCTCTGGATGTGTTTACACTACAAATGCTTTGCCAGTATTGCAATACCTGCAGAGATCCCTAGTGTAGACGCAGCCTAAGGTGACAGAAGAAATCACCAGGGTAACTAAAGCCTGGTCTACATACACTACAGAGTTTTGTTGATAAAAGTCAGCTTTTGTCAACAAACAGTGCTGGTGTACACACTGTAATCACCCCCTCACCAACAAGACTGCCCTGTTTTTTCAACAAAATAAAACCACCTCGACAACAGGTGTAGGGCTGTTGTCAGCATAGCTAGGGGTGATGCTGTGTCAATGTAGACACAGCGTTCCCTTACATCGGTAGAGGAGCTATCATTCTTCTCAATTTTGAAATTTACAAGAAAGCCCTGGGCAGCTGGCTCCCACTCCCAGCTGAGAGTGGGGGTGAAAAGCCTGGGCTGAAAGCCAGGAGGGGGCGGACTGGGGAAGCTGCAGACTGCTGCAAGCCCCAACTGGCTCCAGCAGCCATATCAATTTCACTGCTCAGCCAAGTAATTGACATTGCCACTCCAGTGGGGACTTCTCAACCTGCTCCCAGCAGGGACTGGGAACCAGCCGCCCCAGCTTGTTGCAACCCAGGCTTCTCACCCCACTCCCAGCTGATAAGCCGTGGTTGCTAGTTCCTGGTTCCAGCTGGAAGCCAGGGCCAGAAGTCAGGAAGTTTCTTCACTTGCTCCCTCCTGGGCAGTCTTGTTAATTACACCGCTGAGCTGTAAATTGACAGAGAGCAGGGAATGCCTTCCCCCAGTTCCTGGCTGAGACAAGGCTCTCAGCTCACCACACTGTCTGTTAGGACAGGGAAAGTGCTCCTGGTGAGGACACACTCCACCAACCCAAGGAGAGCAGTGTCGACACCAGCCACCACTGTAATTATAGTAAATATAATAATTATATAATAAAACATAAATATAATAATAATTTTATATAATATAAATATAATCAAAATATAATTTTTTTTAGTGTCGACTAGGCCTAAATCATCTTTCCAAATTACATTAGATGGCATAGCTGTGACTAAACTGGTGGTTTCGTTATATAGTTCGGTTGGCTAAAGGGTGTAATTTTTTCACACCTAGCTGATATAAGTAGGCCAGCAAAACTTGGTACTTCACACTAAGCCTTTGTCTTGCTCCTCCATCCTAACATCTGACTTTGCTTTATACAAGAGGTCCAATGTGCCAATGTCTGTCCTGTTTCCAGTTTAAAATGCCAGCCTAAAGTTTGGTGACTGAAAAATTCCATGGTCAGATTTAAGTCAGCAGTTCTGTATTATGTAGACGGATGGGACGATTTTTAATTTGTTTTATATTTCTGTGAGAAAAGCTTACATGACTGTAATATGTGGTATATGGGCAGAACTGAAAGTATGCTGTTGACTAGCATCAGCATTAAACAGTGCTTGCTACATTATAACTTTTGCCCACCTCTTGAGATACTGTTTTTCCACCACTAAAACAGAATTTTCTGCCAGGTGATTTATTCTTATAAAAAGCCAGAGGTATATGCTGAGATTCAGGGATGAACCTTATTATAGAATGTTACAAAACAGCATTTCAGAGGAGACAATACAGCAATGAAATCAGTCAACCTTCAGGTTATTTATCCAATTTCTTGCAGTTATGATTTCAAAGCAGATGGGGAAAATTGTGTGTGCAGGATTAGAATCATAAAAGATTAGGCTTGGAAGGGACCTCAGGAGGTCATTTTGTCCAAACCTCTGCTCAAAACATGGCCAACCCCAACTAAATCATCCAAGCCAGGGCTTTGTCAAGCCGTACCTTAAAAACCTCTAAGGTTGGAGGTTCCACCACCTCCCTAGGGAACCCATTCCAGTGCTTCACCACCCTCCAAGTGAAAAAGTTTTTCCTAATCTCCAACCTAGATTTCCCCCCCTGCAACTTGAGACCACTGCTCCAAGTTCTGTCATCTGCCACCATTGAAAACAGCCTAGCTCCATCCTCCCTGGAACCCTCTTTCAGGTAGTTAAAGATGACTATAAAATCCCCTAATTCTTCTCTTCTTCAGACTAAGCAAGCCTAGTTTCCTCGGCCTCTCCTCATAAGTCATGTGCTCCAGCCCCCTAATCATTTTTGTTGCCCTCTATTACACTGCCTCCAATTTGTCCACATCCTTTCTGTAGTGGGGGCCCAAAACTGGACACAGCACTCCAAATGTGGCCGCACCAGTGATGAATAGAGGGAAATAATCACCTCCCTCAATCTGTTGGCAGTGCTCCTACTAATGCAACCCAATATGCCATTAGCCGCCTTGGCGCAATAAAGGCGCACGGTTGACTCATATCCAGTTTCTTGTCCACTGTAACGATCAGGTCCTTTTCTGCAGAACTGCTGCCTAGCCAGTCAGTCCCCAGTCTCTAGCAGTGCATGAGATTCTTCTGTCCTAAGTGCAGGACTCAGCACTTGTCGCTGACGAACCTCATAAGATGTTTTTTGGTCCAATCCTCCCGTTTGTCTAGGTTACTCTGTATCCTATCCTGCCTTCCAGCATATCTACCACTTCACCCAGTTTAGTGTCACCTGCAAACTTGCTGAGGGTGCAATGCACCCCATCCTCCAGATCATTAATGAATATGTTGGACAAAATTGGCTCCAACATCAACCCCTGGGGCACTCCGCTTGTTACTGGCTGCCAACTAGACATCGAGCCATTGATCACTACCTGTTGAGCCCGATGACCTTACCAGCTTTCTATTAATCTCATGGTCTATTCATCCAACCCATGCTTCTTTAACTTGCTGATAAGAATACTGTGGGAGACTGTATCAAAAGCTTTGCTAAAGTCAACGTATATCACATCCACTGCTTTCCCCATATCCACAGAGCCGGTCATCTGAGCATAGGAGGCAATCAAGTTGGTCTGGCATAACTTGCCCTTGGTGAATCCATGCTGACTGTTCCTGATCACCTTCTTCTCTTCCAAGTGCCTCAAAATGGATTCCTTGAGGACCTGCTCCATGATTTTTTCCAGGGACTGGGGTAAAGCTGACTGGTCTGTAGTTCCCTGGAACCTCCTCCCCTTTTTTGAAGATGGGCACTATAATTGCCTTTTTCCAATCATCCAGGAACTCCCCCGATTGCCACAAGTTTCCAATGACTCTGTAATCACATCAGCCAACTCCCTCAGTACCCTCAGATGCACTGCATCTAGTCCCATGGACTTGTGTATGTCCACGCTTTCTAAATCGCCCCAAACTTGTTCTTTCAGCACTGAGGGCTACTCATCTCCTCCCCATTCTGTGCTGCCCACTGCAGTAATCTGGGAGCTGACCTTGTCTGTGAAGACAGAGGCAAAAAAAGCTTTGAGTAATTCAGCTTTTTCCACATCATCTGTCACTAGGTTGCCTCCCCCATTCTGCAAGGGATTAATTCAGTAACCCCCCATTCTGTAAGAAGTTAATTTTACTCAGTGAAAAGTAGTACAGACCCAATGGCTCTTGCAAAAAAGCAAATCCTCAGTTCTCGGGAATGAAAGAGTTAAATTCCATGAGCTGTAAATGAGATCATGGGCTTGGAGTCTGAAAAGCCACGAATCCTGGAATTTTGCAGTGAGCATTGAATAGTTATTTTTACTGCCTTAGGAATGACAAATTTTTCCAAGCTCTTGAAGTGCTTTAAAATTTGAGGGGCCCTGCCTGATACATTATAACAAACCTTTTATTAAGTGTACCAATCCTCAAAACAGAAAAACCCTTAAGTAATAGCAAACCCGAAGACAACAGATAGCAAAATATTCTATGACTGGATTTTAATATATTTCATTAAGTATCCATCAGGCAAAGTCCCTATTTTCCTGTAGTTTTGCAGCCATGCAGACTATGTTGAAAGTTAATAATGAAGAATTGCACCGCACAATACTTTGCTTTTGGAAACATCTGCAGTGGCCTTTCTGCTCCAAAAGAGCCATAATACATGGTTAATGTGAAGTCAATGTCACAGCAGAAAAAGGGAAGTTTTATTTCATTTAAATAATGATGCTGCTCCTTCCATGAGCTCTTTAGAATTTGTCAAAGGAACACAGAAATTGCCATACTAGAGGCCGATCTTGTCCAGTATTGGAGGGAGGTACAAAAACTACAGAATACAATTACAGAATAACCTGCTGAGGGAAAGTTTCTTTCTAGCTTCCCCACAGGAACAAATGACCAGTTTATGCCTTAACACATAGGATATATATCCCTTAAACATTTATCCTATATAGCATAACTGCAGGTGCTTTCATAACCATAAAAATGAACAATGCTTTATTTTAATCCTGCTAAACTCGACATCAAAATCTTGCAGCAGTAAGTTCCACAGGTCACAAATGTATTGTGTAAAAGTATTTTTTTAATCAGTTTTAAATGTTGCCCTTGTTCCTGTAGTACGAGGGAGGTTACATTGGTGCATCTGGATTTCCTTATACCATTTGTTATTCTAACTACTTCTATCATGTCCTCTTAAAACAACATCTCTCTAAACAGTCCCTGTTTTTTCACTCTTCTCTTAAGCCCCTCTCTGACTATTATGGTATTCTTAAGATGATTCCAAAACTGAGTCTTAGGATTTTAAAGTTTTCTCACTTTTGTCTTGAAGGTCCTTTAACACTAGATTCTTCCTTGTTTTGAAATCCCAAATTTTAAATTCATAGACTAAGGCTAAAAGGGACCATCATAATCATCTAGTCAGACCTCCTGCATATTGCAGGTCACAGAACCTCATTCACCCACTCATGTAGTAGGCCCAAAACCTCTTGCTGAGTTACCGAAGTCCTCAAAGCTTGATTTAAAGATTTCACGTCATAGAGAATATACCATTTACTCTGTTCAAACCACAGGTGAACTGTGCTGCAGCGGAAGGTTAAAAAAAAAAAAAAAAAATCAGGGTCTCTGCCAATCTGACCTGTGGGAAAATTCCTTCCTGACCTGAGGTATGGGTGATCACAGAATCACAGGACAGAAAGGGACCACAAGAGGCCTTCTAGTCCTGTCCCCGGCACTCAAGTCAGGACTACACTGTCATGTTGGCTGGATTGGGAGCAGGCATTTTTTATATTGTTTAACATCAGTATGTCAAAATCATCATAATTCATATGAGATGTGCCGTGTTAGGTACTGTTAGAAAGGGTGTTATGTACTAAGATGATGATGTTTCTGTTCATGTGTTATGTGTGTAATGGAAGTTATGGATATTTCTGGTATACCTGTATTTCAAATTGTGCTGTGTCTGGGCGACACCCCAGGCAGGATGGCTGCAGCAGTAGGCTGCTTAACGGCCCATTAAGGAAATTCACAGGTACAATGGGCCCAGGGGGAGAAGCCAGAGATATACCTGATGAGTCATCAGGACTTACTTATGTGACTCTGGACTCCATCTTTTTCCGATAAAATTCCACAAGAAGCATGGCAAAGGCCAAAGGACATAAAAGGCAGCTGCACGACATCCATTTTGTCTTTAGTCTCCAGCCTACCTCCAGGTCAACATATCTAGAACTGAACGAAGCTGTGAAACAAAGGACTGAGACCCAGCCAGGTACTGGATGTATGCCAGAGGGACTATACAAGCCTGCAAACTCCACAAGTCTATTAGAAACCTGATATATATGGACTTTCAAATCAATTGTGTGTCTGATTGCTTTAATCCTTCAACATTTCTCTTATAGTTTGTTTCTTTCTTTTTATAACAAACCTTTAGTTTTAGTTACCAAAGGATTGGCTGGCAGCGTGGTATTTTGGGTGAGATCCAAACTGGGGTAAGATCTGAAGGGGGCTGTGTATATTTTTATTTTGGCTTCTTGATAACCAGTGTGGGGGAATCAGAAGCACTGTTTGTGGCTGGTTGGGAAGTCTTCCTTCAGTGCCACCCAGCAGTGCTGAGAGAATCTGCTCTCCTTTTACAGCCTGCCCTGATCTTGGCATTTTCAGGTGGCTACCCTAGGCACGGATGGGTCACACAAGCATTATCCAATACCATCCCTGACAGGTGACTTTCCAACCTGGTCTTCAAAATCTCAAATGACGGAGATTCCACCACTTCCATAGGCAATTTATTCCAGTGCATAACCAGTTAGACCCCAAGCACATGGGCAAGATCCACCAGCCAGACACCTCAGTAAGAATTCTCTATAGTAACTCAGAGCCCTCCCCATCTAGTGTCCCATCTTCCATTGTGTCTCAGAATAACACAATGTTCCACTTAACATACCAAGATCCAAGGCTGTAACGTTAAATGTATGTTAAGGAAGCAAGATGGAGAGGTGGGGAATTTAAAACAGAGAGGCTGACTAAGCTTTCCCCACCTTTTCGGTACTTGCCCAGTGAGGCAAAAGAGGGTTAATTACCATGGAACAAAACAACTCTCTCTCAGCACTAATTTTTTTCATTACTTTCATTTGCCATTAAGTCATGAAAGAACGTTCTCAGTTTCAGATGATGCACAGCTTTCACCTATAATTTAAGGCTAGAATACAAGCTGGCATAAATTCTTGGACAAAGACTACAGTATTTTAAATAAATTAGATAACGGATCTTGATTATGGAGGACAAAGAAGAAATATCACTACATTTGTCTTTTGAAATTTTTACCAATGTCTTCTCCACATATCTTAAAATATATTTTTAAAATGTTCATTCAGAATATCCAAAATCCTGTAACAGACAGAGTAATAAGAAAAATATTTTTCTGTGTGTAACAAGGTACACAGATGAATTACAATGGGAACTTCATCCTGCTTGCAGGTTGGGGGTTGACTCAGATCTGTCAGTCAATGGCAGCAGGGGAGTAACTCTTCTTCTCAAGTCCATCCATCTGTCCCTCCCTCCCACCTCCCCCTGCACACTGAGACATCTTTCACAGCCACGATAATGCAATTCTACTTTCCTAAATTACAGGTTACATTAAATATATTTTGAGGAAAAAAACAATTTCTCCTAATGCAGAGCATAGGAAGTTTCCCATAATGCAACCCAAATCTTTGGTGTTAATTTTCATCTCCATTCCTTTCGGCTCCAGCATGGGTCTGATCTGTAGACCTTACTACTTGAAGAAAGAAAATTATCAGGTAAGCACACATAATTTTTCCTATTCTTCATTGTTTTATGGTCCACAGATCCATTACAATGGGATTTTCAAAGCTGTGTGCCTCCGGGGGGGAAATCAGGATCATCTTTTAAATATGGATATTTAAAAGAAGATACATTATATAGCCTCAATCTTCCTCTGGGCAGTAAGATATGCAGAAGACTTCTGCCAAAAAATGGCACTGGTTAAAGCCCAGGTGACCAATTTGTAGAATATTGGTGAATTTATCTTTTGATGGACATGGAGCTGCCTAGCAGATCTCAATACAGGAGATACAAACTCTCTACCCTCGCCTTATAAAAAAAAAAAAAAAAAAAAAAAAGCTCTGTGTATGCTCAAAAGCTTGTCTCATCAGCAGAAGTTGGTCCAACAACAGATATCACCTCTTTCTCTAATGCACTTAAGGAGTGGGCTTTGACACTTAACAGAAGGAAGAACATTTCTTGAATTTACTTTGGGCATGTATGCTATGACAGTTGTGAGAACTACCTGTTTGAATTAGAAGTACAAAACTGGATGAGAAAGCTCAACTTCAAATTTCATCTGATTGAATATAGTAGCTACTATGAGGTTTGCTTTAGTGGATAGAAAGCATGACATCTGCAGGTGTTCAATCTAGATAGTGCTGAAGCAAAATTAGGTGCCAAGAGGTCTCTTACTACCTGCTTATTCTTCCACGCCTGGGCTGTTGTCCTTCTCATTGCTCCAGGGCCAGCTGCTGGGGGGAAGAGGAGATGGTGGTGAGAAATGGCAGCCTGCAACAGAAGCTGGGCATAACCACCTAGGCATTAAGACAGTGACCTAGGGTGGCAACTAGGAATGAAAGCTCAAAAGGGCTTTATGACCTGAAGTGGCATCTCTAACAATGACAATCTGAAATTTCCCTAATCTTTTAGATTTGGGCAGGCGATCCCAATCCCTCTATTACCTGCTATTCCCAGGGAGAATGAGGAGATATTTATAGCTATAGCTTGTGTAGGGAAGCGGCAGGCCTCAATCACAGTGTCACAAATCTCAATAGTCTGCTTGGAAGTCAAGCCTCCAGATTTTTTTTGGTGTTATTTTGTTTTTAAGGTATAAAATTAAAAATGTATCTTGATACCCTAACTCCTGATTTGATCAGCTGATTTTCCTCTAATTATTCCCTTTTGTGTGTGCATGGCACCCACAGTTAGGGCAGAGCAATAAAGAAGAGGCCTCTTCTGTATTGATCTGCCCTGCTGAACTCCACAAAGGTGAGCAAATGAAAATGAGCTGATTTTATTTATTTTCCCACAAAATTGCTTCATAAGTGGAAGTGAAATTGGGCTGTGGTTCAAAGATGCACTCCTCTAAAGCTCTATCCCTCTCCACTGCCTTAGATAAAAAAAAAGGACAGATAGGTCTGCGTCACCCTTAAAGGCTCCAACCTGGGATTATCGACAATTGTGAAATGTGGGAGACTTGTTATAAAAATGGCAGTAGAGGAAGGGAGCTGGGCTAGAAAGCCCCTTAACACACTATCTGATGTTGGAGATGTCTGCTCTGTCCCATAGTCTACCCACATCCTAAGGTGTGCCAGAGGGAAGAGAGACAGAGGCAACTAAGCTCTGTAGTCAGGCACATGGCTCTTAGCATAGAGTCTCTAGGGCCTCTGGCATACTCTTCCATCTGGCATATTGTCCTTCTAACATTGCTCCCCTCATGAGGATTGGGGGCGGGGAGGAGGGGCAGCAGCTGTACTGCTTGCCTGTGGAACCAGATTTTCCAATACTGTCTGCCTCCCCTCTGAATCCTGAGGGTAGAGGTGGAGTGCTCCTTGCCCAGATCAGTCTGGTCTGTATGGAGGATTGAACTGCACTCTCCCAGGGAGCCCCCTGAGCTTTTCAGTGAGACACTCCATAAGGGGATGAAGTAGGAGATGCAAAAATCTCTCTGTTGCCTCTGGCTTTTCTCAGCCCACCTCTATTCTTGAAGTCTGCAAGGCATCAGCTGTGGCAAATACCTCAGAAGGCGAAACTGAGCAGACAATCTTCTCAGAAGACAAGTGTGCAGCCCTGGGAAACTGCTGGGAATTAGGTGGATTCTTGTGCCAAAACGTTAGACGATTTTCAAATAAATTTTGGAATTTCCTTCAGAAAGCTCCACAGCAGGAACAGTTGGATGGACTTCTAGCTGCTGTGCAAGCTGAAAAAAGGGGAGGGAACTCCAGGAAGTGGTGCTGCCAATGTCTGACAGGTATGAATCTGCCTCCAAGCTGCAAACGGACTAAAGACCCATTGTAACAGATCTCTGGGCCTTTTAGCATGAAGAAGAAAGTATTTGTAAATAGTTTCTTCAGTTTACATTTAAATCCCTGCATGCTACTATTTTAAGGCTAGAGACTACAGTAACACTAAACACATGCTACTGTTTATTAAAGTAAAGGAAACGAAGTCTAAAAGTTAAGAGTTTTTACACAGACTATTAATGATGGGCATCTTTAAGTTCCACTATTTTCAGGTGGTTATAGGCTTCTTATTAGCAGCAGTATTTACAACCCCAACCATTTAAGAAACAGGAATCAGGTCTCACAATAACATAAAATCTCATGATTTCTAAGACTAAAATATTTTGGGAGTTTTTTATTTGAGCCCTTAGCTTACTCACATTTTATTTTTCTTCACACCTCACTCCCACCACCACCCAAGGGCTAAAACCTGCTTTCTCTCACACCCCGCCCCCCCACAGTCAGACTCCAAAGTGTTGGGACTTTCAAACAAAACTGCAAGATTTAGCAGAACTGAAGTTGCTACTGCAACTTTTGAACAAGTCTGATTAAGGAATTAAATAAGTTTTAGCATTATCTAATAAGCAGTCTGCTATCTTTTTGTTGGCACACACTGCAATATTTCTAAAAATTAGCTCTCTTCCTGAAATTTTTCACTAGTTGATATACATTTTCTTAAAAGCTCTCCATATTTAAACACACAAAATATCAGACGAATGCTAAAAACACGTTTCTAGCTTCTTTGAAAAGGAAATAGTTCAGATCCAATCCCCAAGAGTTAAAGTTATCCAAATGACAAACTTAAATATAGTTTACAGTATTGTTGTAGCTATATTGCTCACAGGATATTAGAAAGACAATGTGCGTGAGTTCATATATTTTATTAGACCAACTTCTGTTGGTGAAAGAGAAGCTTTTGAGCTTCCTCAGAGCTCTTCTTTAGGTGTAGGAAAGGTACTCAGAGTGTCACAGATAATTACAAGGTGGAACAGATTGTTTAATAAAAGTAGTTATGGTTTCTTACAATGTACTTATCCTAAACAATCTGTTTCCCCCCATGACACACTTAGTACCTTTCCCAGACCTGAAGAAGAGCTGTGTAAGCTCAAAAGCTTGTCTCTTTCACCAACAGAAGTTAGTCCAGTAAAAGATTTTACCTCATCCACCAGGACTCTCTAAACTTAAATATGTATTGTATGAGCAAGAGAGTATACAAATAAAGCACAAGGAAAACATTTTACAATATTTGAAATTTACATTCTTCATATGTTTCTTGAATGCTGCTGCTCAATTATTAAATGAGCAAAAGCTTTTTTAATCAGTCATGATCTTAAGCACTATATTTCCTTTTAATACGAGAAAGGTATTCACTTCATTTATTCAGATAGAAACTTTTAATTATCTCTAGTAGTAACAAAAACATTGTGGCGTTGATTTGTGGGGAAAGATTATTTTTTCAGAGATGTTAGTAGATGTCTTGCATCTAGAATGCTATACAATTTCAATGTTTCCCTTATTAAATACTTGCTTGGGATTATAAACGACCCAGAGCCTTCCTTTTCCATACAAGGCCCTGATGAAATATATGATTTGCAGGTCTAAACCAGAGAAAATCTCATGAACAATGAAAATAGCCCCCTACACAAGCATAGAACAAAGAATAAAGTGGAAAAAAAAAATCAAACTATGTAATAGCTGCTCTGCTAAGAAACACTGACAGAAACAGAGAAGCCACTGAAAATCATTATGAACGTGTTTTTCTATCCTTACTGCAGGGGGAATTGCACACAAGAGGGGGCAGGGAATCTGCTATTAATCATATTATATTCATTGTTCCTTTGATGCTGCTAGCAATGCTTCAGGGGACGCCCTCCCCAATTCCTAGATAAAGCTGCAGTGAGGGAACAGCAGTCTTTTGAAGCAGAGATCTGTACCCCATAAACCTTCACAATATTACACTGACATGCTAGCCCCTGAAGAACTATGGAGTCTTGAACATGTTTATGACACATTTACAGCAGCTTATTAAGCCAACGTTAGAAATCCTTGTCATATTAATACTCTACTGGGGTTTATTTAATAAAAGTTGTTTTATATAATATGCTCTATTTTAAGTCTCAGATAGAAGAAACATATTCTCAGGAGCAGGCTAATAAGATAATAAGTTCATGATCATCCAGTAGTTAGGTTTCAAGTTTTTTCTTTTGTTTCCTTTGTGCAGGGGAAGAAGAATTGTAAATGCCAACTCTAAACATGCCATTTATTTAATCTTTGATTTTAAAGTGGCACTTAAGAATGTTCAGTAAACCATGCCTTTCAATTAGAATATTGAGCTAAACATGGGGGGAGGGAAGATGTCAGCTGATGCATCAGAATAAATAATCAATTATTCTGTTGTTACCCAGGGCTGTGGGAGTATTTAAAGAAAAAGAAACCTGTACCAAGATGGTCTGCTTTTATTTTGCATTAAGGAAAGTAATGTTGCTTCTAGTATACCTTGTGGCATCACCTAAACTCTGAGCATATCATCTGATGCAGTTAGTCTGTAAAACCATGGAAGGAAGAATTTTAAAAGGACTTCAAGATTAAAGGCCTGATTTTCCTTTCACTTAACACCAGTATAAATCCTTTTGAGAATAGAGTTACACTGGTATAAAATCTGAGAGAGATGAGAATCATGCCCTAAATTCACCCAACGAACATAACCAGAAGCCAGTTCATAAGCAGACTTGTGGCTGTCATCATGCACCACCTGCGAATCACAAAAGAACCAGATTGAATCTGGAAAGTAAGTGATCTCAGCTCAAACACACAAATGTGTTCAAAATGTATATTCTTCCTTCCTCTAAGAAGCAACAAATGGGCAAAAACAGGATAATTACAGCTGTGGGTCTCAGCTAACTGGAATGCAGTTAGAAAATACCACCACTTTGTGAACAGAGAAAATAAAATCTACTTATTATTAAATGCATCTCTGGAAGGCTTTTTATATAGACAACAGGAGCCACTTTAATAAGTTTTTTTTAAGTTGCTAAAGCAAAGAAATAAAACATTTTAGCTTGCCAACTGATGACTCATTCTCCCTTCCCTAGTTCCTAATTAATAGCAGTAGCCAGTCTCCATTTGGACTTTTTATGTACAAAGAAATATCTTGGTATTTAGGGAAAAAACACAATTCCTACTTGTTTACAGATCAAAAATTTTTAAAAACAGCTGGTGTTGCTAAGAAAAAATAAATCCAACTTTGCCATTACTGGAACTGCAAACTACTTGCTTGTGCTTGTTCTTCTCTCCCTCCTCCCCCTCTCTTGGAAAGGCCGCATGCAGCACTGCATGACCACATAGAATTAATACCAGGACAGGAAAAAACCTCTGCTGGGCAAGTGGTAGGCGTTCCACAAGAATTGTTACAGGGTCAAAAGTTTACTGTGGTTTCAATTTCACCTTTTAGCAACCAATCAGAAAACAGAGGTTGCAGACAGCTCCTCAAGCTGCAAGTGAAAATTAACTCGTTGAGTACCAGATTTTAAATTTTAAAAAAATCTTAAAGCCACATTCTCCCACCTATCAGAAGTTTGAATATTTTTTAAAACAATTTTCAACTATATTTTGTTATTTTATATTTACTTTAACCAAACAAGCTGGAGTAGACTCTTGTTTTTTCCTATCTTCCCCTTCAAACACTGTATTTAACTAAGGATTTCCTTTGCAATATTTTATAGGTGTTTATCATTCTTTTTAGCATGAAAGGAAATTAGAAACACAACTTTATGAAGATGAATAGCCTCTTTTATACAAACAATACCCCAAAATGCTACACAGATTTAAAAACAACAGCAGAAAGAGAAATTACAATGCATAATTGGGGGGAAAAGCTATTTTATAATTTCAGCTGAAAGCAGAATCAATGAGCTGGATAGATACAGGAAGGAAATTGAAGATGGCAGCAGTTGCAGAGAAGAAGAAATTTGAATCAACAGTGTTGTATAAAGAGACTGAGGAGACTGGTACTTGAGAAGAGGAAAGGAGCAGATACAAGGCCAGAGAGGCTGACCTCAGCAAAACCAAGATAAGGATTTTAAAACAAGGGGGGAGATTCTCACAAAAGGTGCAGTCCAGTGGTAGACAGTGTTAGGATGGCTTTAAACCACTTTTGTGCAACCTGGATTCTTGTCCAGCAAGAAACCAATGAAACCTTTGGCATGTATTAGAGGACTCCTACAGGCTGCTCTATTTTACAGCAGACTTACTCAGGCTGCCTATAAGCTGCCCTACAGCCTAGAATCTCTGTAGCACTCTGTATTGCAGAAAGTACTATTACTTACCCTACAGTAATTGTGGTTCGTTGAGATGATATAGTCAGTCAGTCAGTCAGTCAGTCAGTCAATGTGGACAGCACTGTACATGCACATGCACCTCATCAAGGGAAGATCAGTTTTATTTATTTATTTTCAATAGCAGGGTCCACTGGGACCGAACATGCACCATGTGCCTCCTCATGCTCTTCTGCATGGGCATAAAAGGCAGAGTGCTGTGACCCTCCCTCAGTTCCCTTTACAATTCAAAGCCCATGGCAGCTGAGGACTCTTAAAAAAAAAACAAGGACAGAGGGTGGGCTATGAGATCCACACTAACAACATCTCAAATAATTAGTTACTATAGGATATGTAACCATTCTTCTCTGTGTATATGCCTGTGTGGATGTCCCAATGAGTGACTGGCAGACAATATGTCCCCAGGATGGTCAGAATAAGAAATTCAAGATGCAATTAGACAACGATTGTAGTATTGCGTTCCTGAACTTGGCATCTGACCTAGCAACTAAGTCCACGTAGCTGCCTTACAGATGATCTTCAGTACTGGCACATTGCTGAAACAGGCAAATGCTGCTGCTTGTGCTCTGAGGGAGTAAGCCTTGGTGTTCAGTATAAGAGGTACACCAGGCAGCTGAATACCTAATTAAATACTTAGTGTTATCCATTTTGATGTCCTTGGTCACTTAACCTGTAGAACATCTAGCTATGGCAATAAGGAGATGGGATGATAGTCCAAAGGGTTTGGTCCTGGCAATATAAGACAAGTCCTGGAAACATCAAGCATGTGCAATTTCACTTTCCTCCCAAAGTTGAGTCTGGTTTTGGGAAGAGGACACGTAGGTTGATCGACTGGTTTATACTGAAATCGGAGATAACCTTAAGAATGAACTTCTGGTGATGTGTCAGCACAATTGTATCTCTATGGAATGTGGTATAGGGGCTTTTAGCCATAAATACTGGAAGCTGACTCTCCTGGCTGAAATAATAGATACCAGGAAG
Source organism: Mesoclemmys tuberculata (assembly GCA_007922155.1). Taxonomy (NCBI): domain Eukaryota; kingdom Metazoa; phylum Chordata; order Testudines; family Chelidae; genus Mesoclemmys; species Mesoclemmys tuberculata. The sequence continues at coordinate 12,485,813 of ML675625.1, read as the reverse complement.
ACTGTCTTCAGAGTCAGGTGATGTAGGGAGCATTCTGAAAGAGGCATGAATGGAGGTTCCATAAGTCTTAGGAGAACCAAATCAAGGTCCAAGGAAGGCATAGGTTCCCTAAGTGGTGGATAAGCATGCAAGAGTTCCTTGTGAAACTTCAGCCATGGGGAGAGAAAAGACCAGGTATGATTGTACAGGCAGGTGCTAAGCTGTAATTGCCATAAGGTGTACTTTATTACAGCGAAATGAGAGTTCAGTATGTTTTGGGTAGTTAAGAATCGTCTGTGCTGAGGACTGGGCTGGGTCCAGACCATAATAGGCTGCCTATAATCAAGAACCTCTTCCATATAGGTAATTGTGGGTGGCTAGTAGATGTTTTCCTATGCTTAACAGAATGTCCTGGATCTGTAAAGAGGAGTCCATCTGTGATACTTAACCAGCCAACAATCACACCCATCAGGGACGGCAACTCTAGGTAAGGATGAAATATCTGACCATGGTACGGTAAAATCAGGTCCAAATGATCAAGGAGCTAGCTAGGAAGCTGAATAGACATTTGTAATAGATCTGTCAGCCAAAAGTCCCTCAGCCAAAAAGAGATGACAAAAATGGTCATGGCCTTATTTCTCCTGATCTTTAGGATACCCTAGTAATCAGGGCAAATCAATAGAAAGCCACAGAGCACAGACTCTGTTCCACTGTAGGAGGAAGGCATCAGATGATCAAAGGTTAAGTCTGGGTTCAGTGATTTGAAGCAAATATTCTGACACTTAGCATTATCCTGGGTGGCAAACACATCTACTGGAGGAATCTTGAAAAGGGGAACATCTATCCCATGACTATTCATGGTTGGTGAGAGACTGCTCAGAAAGTATACCTAGCTATGTCTGACTCCCTGGAGGTGAAGAACCATCAGGGTCACCACAGTCTGATGGCATCAACTCCAGCACCTGTGAGCCTTTAAAAATGAAGACTAGATGTCTCCTTGTTTGTTTATGTAGTGTATAGTGGTCACGTGATCTATGAAGTTTTGCACTACTGAATTCCTGAAGACAGGGTAGAACACGACACAGGTCAGTCCGATAACTTTGAGCACCAAAACCTTCATATGTAACTGCATATCATTTGGACATCTTCAGGTCCCTTCAATCTGTAGGCTACACAAGTGAGCTCCTCAACCTGTCCCTGATACATCCATCATCAGACCCCATTCATCTGCAGAACAAGGAAATATCAGTGAAAGAAATCTCTTCCCCAGTACTCTTGAGGAACCCCATATATGGCTCCCGGACAAAGCAACAAGGCCATTTTTTGTAATAGGCTCTCAGAGAAAGGTACCAGAAGAGAGATAGGAAAGAGGACAGAAATAAATGAAGTAGCCAAGGGTAACCATGTCCAACACCCATTTGTCCAAAGAGATATCAGTCCAAGTCTGATAGAATTGGTCAATGAGGCTGCCAAGACTGGCTCCAGATTGGTTCTAGTGTGGCTCCCAACATTCGTGTCAAAATCTGCTGTCTGGATCACAAGGTAGAGTGGGTGACAGGAAGTGGCAGATGATGGGGTATCACAGTCACAGGGATACTCTCTCTACCCTGAAAATATGGGTGAACACACTTTTTCTGTTGGGGTGGATATTTGTAGAATCCCTGTAGAGGCCCAGTAAACTCAGAGTGGCCCTGCAGTCCTTGAAGGAGTGGAACACTTCATCTGTTCTTTTATTGAAGAGATCCTTCATGTTGAGTAGAAGATCTTGTATAATAATGTCCTCGATCTCTTCTATATTCCTATTGCTGTCAACCAGGAGGCATGCCTCACGGTCACAGCCCCAGCCATCAACCTTGCAAGTAAAATGCTTACATGGCTGCCTATAAAGCTGTTCTGGCCACCATCTGGCCTTGTCTCATTATCTCCAATTCCTTCCTAGCATCCTATGGCATTTTTGTCAGGAAATTATAATTTGGCAAGTAATGCCTGGTAGTTTGCCAAATGAAGTTCCAGTGAGGCAGACAAATAAGCCTTTCACCTGAACAGGGCTACTGTGGTAGGGTCCTTGTGCTTGGGTGGACCTTTTGTCTGTGTAGGATGGGTGGTTGTTAGGGTTTGCCAGAGTCCCTTGGCTGGTATTCCTTTTTTAATGGAAAATGTAATACTGGCTGGGACTGATGCAGTCAGGATGTCAAAGTTTGTGTGACCATCATTTTGATATCCAGGGTCTCCACTATGTGAGTGAGGTGGTCCTGGAAAGCCTTAGTCATCTGTGATGCTGTATATAAGAAAGCTGACCCTTTATATCACTGTTGCTACCCTGTTACGCTTTGTACAAGATTGATGGAAATTGTGTGTCATGTAGAGGCGTCAATGGAAAAGTCAAACATGACTGTCCTGATTAAGTTCATGTATCATCACTATATCAGAAGTTATGAATATTGGCTATGTATTTGCATCTCAAATGTGTTTGTTCTTGGGGTTACACCCTCCAAATAGAATTTACATGAAGGTCAGACAACTAGGTATTGATGGCCCATTAAGGACTCTCCAATCTCACAATGGGCCATTGAAGAAACTCTAGATAGCTCTTCTTGAGAATGCCCCAGACAGCTAGAGGCCAATGGCCACCCCTTGTGATGCAGCAAACCTTATAAGGATATGTGATATGCTCATGTGAACCTGGAAGTCATCTTTAGGCCAGTAACTTTCCACAAAGAGGGGCTCGTAGGCTTAGTTTAGGACAGGAATTTTCCATATACATAGTAGAGGATATAAAGAGACATCTTCATATTGCCTCTTTCCTGCTCTCCTTCTCTAACCTGTGGATTTACAGCTAAAAGGAGCAACTTGAACTATGGACTGAAGGACCTTCCAATTTTTTGGAAGTTGCCAAAGGGACTTTACAAGCCAGTAATCTATTCCACTGCTACAATCCTGAGATAAGGACTTTACAATCATCTGTATGTATACAAATATGGTAACCTCAAGTCTGTCCCCTTACTTAACTGCATTACTGTGTGATCTTTCACTGTATGACCATAACATGGGGCAGTTATTCATTTAATTTTGATTTTGTGCATGGCATTGTACAAAACAGAGATGGCTGCCACCCAGGTGACCAGCAATTTAAGGTTAAACATTATGGCCATTAGAAAAAGACAGATTAATTTAAAATTAAAAAGTTAATTGGAAAGCAATTCTGTAACAAGGGGAGTACTTTGTCACTGAAGAATCACAAGTCACACAGGCTATTCTTTTATCTAGGAGGAGGGCCCTCATTTAAATTAACTTTGTAATTTAATGGGATAATTATCAGTGTAGATCAGCACTGGTGGGATTCAATAAAGAAAGGTATAGCAAGGGGCAATATGGATGAAACCGAGTTTCTGACCTATAAGGCAGCATGAAAGAAAGAAGCGATGGATATAAAGGTATGGCAAAGTTTGATTCCCTGGAGTAAGGAAGGCAGCAAGAGACTAGTAAGAGGAGAGAGGTAGGAAGGGGTACAGTTATGTACAGCCTGGGAGCTGGATGTTGAGCAGCTTTAACTCAGCACTGAATGTAAAGGAAAACAAATGCATTTGAAAAGGAGAGGAAAACAAGTTGATGCATTTGATCAGTGTGGCAGACTGAGTGATGGCTAGGAAAGAGTGTATGGGGTGAAGAATTTCAGAGAGGAAGAGGTTGCAGTGTTCAAGGCTTGAGATGACCAAAAACATGAGAAAGAGAAAGAGTTAGACTTCTGACCTATTGTGGGGGGAGAAGAATCACAGGATCTAATGAAAGCCTGGCTGTGTGAGGAGAAGTAAAAAATGCCACCAACAGGGGAGGGGCTTGGTACTGTTTATTTAATGGCAGAAATCAGTTTTTCCCAATGTTAGACCAGAACTGATAGCAGGATGTCCAGGATAGCATACACAACTGGACAGAAGGAAAAAAGTATTTGAACCATCAGCAAGGAGGAGTCTGGCGAAGCCCTGTTAAATGAATGCAATTATCCAAGGACAGTGATTTTGGATCCTGATAGAAATACCAGGCCTAGGAGAGAAGCAGGAGCATGTGCACTAGCTGCAGGAGTGTGTTTGGGGATG
>ML675625.1:12404804-12481730 GCA_007922155.1 Mesoclemmys tuberculata | reverse complement strand
CTGGCCCTCAGTGGCAGTTAGCAGCATCTGCCCACAGTACACCAGGCACCAAGGTGGGGAGTACAGGTACCAGACACCAGTCTTCAGGCATGGTAGGAGGAAGTGCCAGGATGAGATTTGAGCCTAGAGCCAGGTACCTGCTCCCACTCTCCCCAAGTCTCAGTAGCTCCTCTTGCTTCCCCCTCCTATCCCTCTGCACCCTCCATTCACAGGAAGCTTTTGCCTTCCCCTGCATCCTGACAGGAAGTCCAAGAGGACAGTATGATCTTCTATTAAACAAATACCATAACATAAATAAGACTTACCTATATTCCAATAAGAATGTAATTAAAATTACTAATGTACTGCTTTGTTTGAACTGCACCTTTTCCCATAACCTTAGTTGCACATGCAACTTTTATGTACTATTGCACATATTGCTGTGTGATCATACAGTGAAAGATCTATATATATAGATCTAGAGGCTGGGAAGATGGACCATCTCCAGCCCTTCTGCATAATTCCTGTATGACCGTGGGCAAAGTCTCCTGTTCACTCTGCTTCAACTGTGCTCATCTGTGAAATGGGAATAACATCACCTAGCTCACAAAGCTATTATGAGGCTAAATTAATCAGTGTTTGTAATGTGTGTTAAGATCCATGGACAAAGATTAAAATATATCATTTATTGTAAAAGATGGAAAAGCAAAATATTAACAGTGGTATGGGAATCTTAATTGTGATTTTGATACAATTAAAGTCTCTCTGCATTTTTTCTTTTAATAATGCTATCATACAAGTAAAAAGCAATTAGATTAAAGATGAAAAACAATACAGATGGAAAGAGCTTTGTGTCTCTTTATAATGATTAAGAGTTTTTGTTATGCTAAAAGGTAAGTTTGCTAGTAATAATTTTGAAGTCAGTTACCTGCAAAAATAAGAAACAACCAAAATGCTATTTCCATCCATGTACACTACATTTTAAAGATGGCTTAGTTGTTTTAACTTCTCAAAAATATTCTCTATGTTTACTGAAATTTTAAATTGAAATGTCCTTGAATACAGTCTTTTTACAAGATGGCCTCATTTTAAGAGAAAATGGATGCTGTAAAATTTTACATCAAGTCAGCATGTTACCAAGAAGCTTTTCTGTGTGTTCTGAATTTGATTAATACAAGCCAAGGTCACTTCCTGAAAGATGCCTACCACTGCAGCTGCAAGCAAACTAGGCTCCTCTGAGCTCTAAGACTGGGGGATGGGAAATGGGCAATGGATTTCTGATACCGAGACAGGTCCTTAACTTTACTATATACAAACCCTGCTTGATATCTAAAGGTAAAATAAGTCCATCAGCACGCCTCATAAACAATGAGCAAACAATTCTGTCACACAAGAATTAAACAAAAACCTAATTCTGTGCAACAATCTTATGTTCTCATGCACAAAAAAAACCCCCAAATGCTACAGAGACTTTAAAAAGATATGTCCCGGTATGTTGTGAGATAATGGAATATTTCCTGGTTATCTACCTGAAGCCTTTTTTTGAATTCTCTTGAAATAAACACAGAATACATACAACCATGTATGTTTTATTATGCAGCTCATAAAGCTCAGACAGGTTATCCTTGAATTAACAGCATGCCTCAGTTCTTCAGAGGCACGGAGGCCCCACCCCACCTACAGTGTCATGTTCTGAAGCTTTCTTTTTATTATTTTTATTAAATGGATTTAGCTAGCAAAGTTTTGCCAGCAGTGTGGACCAGGAATAAATTCTTTCAAGTTTCTGAAAAGTATCCAAGATTACCTACAGGGTTAGAAAATCCATTAAAAGTAAGTTATGCTTGTCCTTGTTAGATATTCTTATGAATTTCAAAACATGGTACATTTGCAGCACGAGACGCAAGACAGATATAAAAATCTTCCTTATCTCCAAGCACATTAAAACTTTCAAGTAATGAAAGTCCAGCACTGTGTATTGTCCAAAATTGCAGAATGCTCAGTTTTTGCTTCATGAACATAAGGAATACAGATCTAGATCATTTTGAGCTTAGAAGTCAGTGGTGGCCTGCAGCACTGTGTTCATAAGAACTTCCATGGGTAACACAAGTGGAGCTGAACTGTGGGATTTAAAAACCAAAAAAAAGGCTGTTTTAGACATCCTTATAAAACATCTGACTTTACAGGGAAAGCCTAGTCCCAATGTTTTTATTTTATAAACCTTAAATATTATTGAAAGTTTATTTACATACATTCTTTGTATGCCATACATGATGTGATATGAAGATTTCTTAGCATTAATTTTGGATGACCTACATAAATTAGCAGCTTCTGGAAAACCCACGATGTGCATCCATTTTTCAAATGGAAAAGAAGAAACAATCCCTATCAAAGGCACTGACAATCTCAATCTCTCAAATTCTAACAGATACTGAAAAGATTTTGTACTATGGCACCCAATCACACAATCCATATTCAAGGCAGGAAGGTTGAGGTTGCTTAACACTTTTCATTATAAGACCCTGTTTTCAGTTGTTTTTAATTTTGCCACATATACATGGTCTGGGCTGAAGTTTTCCACACCAGATGTCTGCCTCAGGCTGACTTTTGTTGGAAAATTTCAGCTTAAAAGGGTTCAGACATGTCTCAGAACGAAGTTTGCCAAACCAATGTTCTTTTCCCTATCTTAAAAAATTCTGTTTGAGAAGCTCTAACATCTCCATGCTTTGGAGCAAGGACTTGACATTTAGCAGATGTCAGGGATGTACTTTTCCATAACCCTGTGAAAAACATCTGCCCAAATCTGGCCAAGTGATAAGCCTCTGAACAATTTCATTTTAAATATGCTCAGAGTTTTTGTAAAAGGCTGGCAACTGAAGTCCCCAAAGATTCCATGTCTACAGAGCATGCTTCATCCCCACACAGCTCCTCCAGGCTCACTGGACTGAGCAAGAGTCATCTCCAGAAAGTGGCAGAACATGATCCATCATAGCATGGCAGGGGTTGAAGAGGACTTCCCCACAATCACTCCTCCCAGCTGCTGGGGGCTGCTGTGGTGCTTGGCACTGTACCTGGGAATAAAGAGGCTTTCTTCGTGCTCTTGATGCCCTGCCCATCCAAAACACTCATACCATTAGAACCCATGCAACATGAACTAGTAAAGGGTCAGGAGGCAGCAGGTAGATAGTAGCAGAGGGAGACTAGAGCACACTCCTCTCCAGAACTCCTCTGCTATCAGCCAATAGTTTTCAAAAGTATGACTCTCAACAGCCTCTAGTAGCTGGTCCACACAGACAGAACATCATCATCTACTATTAGTCACACCATATGCTCAAGCAGTAGGTCTGTTCCGTGGAACTAGATGCCCCAACCTTGATGGCTCATGTGAGGAATCAATGATTCCACATGACAGAATTTTTTTCCCCCCTCTTTAAGCAAACTGAAAAAACCAAATTACATTAAAACCCTATATTAAAAAAATGTTAACGTTTGCCAAGTCCTCACAAATTAGGAAATACCAGAATGAAGGTGGATAGTAAAACCTTAACCCAGCGCCATTGCGCATAAGCATTATGACAGTCTTTAAATAAATGACCAAATGCTATTTTTTCCCCACAGGATCCCTGCTTCAGGTACTGCACAGGATGAATCTGCTCTGGGAATTAACCAAGGTTGCGTAACGAACGAAGCCATTGTCTGTATGACCCCTGCATCATTTTTGCAGACATTCAAAGGTGTGTAGGGAATGAGGCAGGGTACTGCAAGCAATAGAATGGTCTTGAGGTTTAGGCAGTTGAGTGCTGCCCTGGAAAAGTCTATTCTATCCCTGCTTCTACCACACAGTTTCTACAGGATACCTGGTATGATGGGGTCCCCCGGGTGCAACCTGTAAACTGTGGAAGGGCCATGGCCTCTTTATTCTCCAGTCTGGGCTGTCCCTCACACTGCTCTGGTAGTGATAAGCAGCAGGCCCCTCCAGGCACCCAGCCAGCCCACAGCACGCAAACCACCACACCCAGCTAGATCACATGAATGTCAACGTGGGTTGCCTCTCACTCTGCGATGTGGTCAGCAAGCCACACTTAACACTCTAGCACAGACCAGGCCTTTGTAGACAAAGTCAGCTTTTGTCAGCAGACCAGTGCCAGTGTACACACTCCAATCCCTCCACCTTGACAAGAGGTATAAGGCTTTTGTCAGCAAAGCTAGGGCGACAGTGTCAACGTAGACACTGCATCCCCTTACAGTGATGGAAGGGCAGTCATTCTTGTCAATTTCATCACTTCACTGGAGGTGTGAAAGCCAGGACACAGGCAAGTAGCTGCCACCAAGCTCCTGACTGGGAGTGGGGGTGGAGGGGTGTCCCTATACTACATTCCAATGACAAAAAAGTTGCATTAATTATACCAGTGATTTTTAAACATACTAAAAAAAGTCAACAGTAAGCAATGCCAATTTAATATTTAAAATTGATTAATATAACAAACCCAGTTACTGTTAATGCAATCTAATAGAATTGGATTGTAATTAAGGACTCTGAAGAAAGGGTAGCCATTACTGGCCATAACTTGCATAAAATAAGCAAGGATGTGAGGTAACTATAGCTTTGTAAAAGGGATATACTTACTCTTCCCACAAGCTGTTGTGCCTATAAACTTGGCTTAATTCTTTTTCTCCAAAAATGTAGCATCTAGGTATGTACGAAAAGGAAGGCAGTACATTTTGGAGGAAGCACATAGTATCTTCTGCAACTATTTGTTTGGGCTTTTCTATTCCTGCCTGTGTGTTTCATTTTTCCTGAGACTTAGACCACATCTACACAACAGAGGCATAGATACAGTGCTACAGCGTAGATACTTCCTTTATGAATGGAAGTGCCTTTTCTGTTAATGTAGTTAATCCACCTCACTGAGAGGCAATAGCTAGAAGAAATCTTTCATTGTCCTAGCTGCAAGGGGTGGGGGTGTTGGTTGGCTGACTTAATTACTGTGCTCTCTAACACTGCCTTGACCATAACCCATATTGTCCACTCTGCAAAGAAAAGCTCACAACATGGCAGTTTTCACAGCCCTGAGCAACATAGCTAGGTTCAGTACATTTTCAAGTGTAGACTGGGCCTTTTACTTCTAGCTTTTCCATGTCCAGTGTGCTGTTTGAAAAACAAGAATTTAAAATGTCTTTTTCAATTAATTTTAATGTAAAAATCTGAGAACAAAAACTTAATATTAAGAATCCTACAATAGACAGTATAATAAAGACTGCTTAAACAACCAATGGGGTGGTGGTGGGGAAAAAAAACGATGGAGAAAATTGGTCAGAAAGATAATAGCACTACTCAAACACGGATGTCAGACTTCAAAGCCTTTCAAAAATTACATTATCCATGATTAGTAGTACAGAAATTTCATGCCATTTTAAGGAGGATTTGGGGTCATACTGGAAGTACGTACAAGAGGTCAAGGTTACTGAATGCAGAAGAATGGGTCACATCTTTCCTTTACCAAATGCCAGAAATGTTTGTAATGTTTTGTTCCAGATGCAGTTGCTTCCTTGTTTGTAGATAAATAGTTACATAATTTTACAACATTAGGAAGCAATTTTGTGAATTTTTATAAACTCTGCTGAGGAAGTGACAGGACAGAACTGTTGATTATTTCTTATTTCCTGAATCTTTAGTACCATACAAATGGGTCTGCTAAACTGCATTTTAGATTAAATAAAATCCTCAGATTAGGGAACACGTTAATAAATATAATAATATAACAATATGTTAAAATAAATGTTCAAGGAAGAAATCAAGAATTTAAACCAATACAGTATTGTCTACTTGTTAGATATGTTCTATCTAGCCAATTTCCATTTAGAAATGGAAATTTATGAGTCTCTCATCATATGGTCATACCTAAAACATTTTATATGTATCCATTAGATTTGTGTTTATTAGTCATGCTAATCAATTTAATTATCATATTAGAATTGTATGAAAACTTGCAGAATACATACAAATCCTGACTGTTCAGCTGTCGTGGCATGGAGGAACATGTAGAAAAGGCATGAGTGAAGTACATCAGTATGTATTCCAATTCCTTCTGCAATTTTTTCTAATTTGTCATTAGTGTACTATATTCAGCTGATTAAACAAACATATGCCTACATGGTACTTTACAAGAAGGATCCCTGCCCTAAGGACCTTGCATTCTCTGGTCCAGTCAACACAAGGGAATTTTGGCAAAAAAAAATTCCACTGATGCTACCACTAGTTCAGCTGCAGCTGCACTGCTGGGAGCTCTACTAGCACAGACAATGCTGCAGCAGCTTCCAGTGTTTTTTGTTGCACTGGAAGTTAAGCCTGATTTAATTAACACTGATAAAAATGGTAGAAGCCCTGGAAGCCTTCTAGTTTAGGGCTCCAGCCAGTGGGTTTTTTTTTTTTTTTTTTTTAAACTTCCTTGCAAAGACACAGCCTATGAGTAATAGGTTATGCAAACATCAGTGTGGGTGAAGGCAGAAGAACAGGAAATCTAAGATAGATACAAGTTTTAATTTATGAAACTACTCATCATGCACACTAGAACTCCTGAATTAAAAATAATGGAGCCAATAGTCTCAAATCTAACTGCAATTTTTGTATTTTCTAGAAAGCAGTTTCTAATATTTTCCACTCCAAATGGCTGCCATAACGTGATTATGCATACTGTTTCCCTGTTAAATCAGCCTAGCAGAAAAATATCTCCAGCTAAACAATAGCAGCAGGAAAGGTGTGAACTATCTACCCCTCCTCCCCACTACACACAATTTGCCTCACCACGGTTTTAAGCTTCAAAGCTTAGTTGGAACCATTTCAGTACTAAATTACTGAGAAACTACTGAGTCAAAGCATTTTAAAGAAATGCCTTTTATACTCAAACACTTGACCCCAGTCCTGAATTACTCCATGATGGGCTGTTTGCTGAATATTTTCCAAAGCAGATTGAAAATTTCCTTGTCCCTTTATCCTTGGCATTCTCTCGTTTTGTTTCACAATCTCCCCTTCCTCTGTACAAACTGGCAACTTGTTTTATTACTATACAAGTCACCTCACTGTGAGCTGTGAAGTTACAAGACCAATTATTACTAGAGACCTATCGTGGGCAGATCCTTCGTGTGCTGAGGCTAAGACCCATGAGTAGATGTTTGATCCATTGTTACCACCTCTAAGAGATCTAGTTTGTGTTTTATAATCTGGCAACATCTGTATAACACTCATGGTAATATTTTGAATTTGAATACTGTATGCTAAATCACACGTTAGCATTTAAATCATCATCCCATGGAACTGAGGAAAAGGTTTCTTATAATTTGAGTCACAGAACTCTGGTATGATCAATTGAGAAAAATCTTATTGGGAAAAATCTCCTTATCACCCAGAACAGTTATCCTTTGAATTGTACACTGTGTAATGCCAAAACAGAGCCTACATCGTCTGAGTACTCCATTTGCCAGACATCTACTAGTCAAAAGAATTCTAGACAGGTAGATTACATGAGTTGAAGGAGAACCCCAGACCTTCCAAAACTATCAACTTTCATGGTCTTTATACACCCTGGAACTCTTGAATGCACACGGAAGTCAGTTTGTATTATAGAACTCTTCCAAGTTAGTAAAAACCAGTCACAATGGAGGATTGAGAAGTCGTGCATTCACATATACGTATCTCTAATATGAAAAGGTTTTTAAAAAAAGTTAGTAAGACGGTTCAGCTTTGTGTTATTAAGCTATAGATTTAACTATAGCACAGCTGGTTATAGAGCTCAGGTTAAGAATTCTGTTTAAAGGGTGGCTTCTAAATGTTCTTATGTGAATGGTTACTCAGATTGCCTTGAAGTTTGGTGTGTCTCATCAGGGCATAATGTAGGGTTAATGATCCAAATTTGGGGTCATTTGACCTAGTGATTCCAGAGATATAGTCCCCTGAAAACAATAAAAACTGTTTTAAAGTTAATAGATTCTAGCATTTTTTGCAATCAACCATGAGATCAAACCATGTCTCAAATCATACCACAAAATTATCTCAATTGCTTGACGTATAACCCTGCTCATACATGACACCACCAACTAACCCTTTTGGGGAACAAAACTGAACAGGGTATTTGAAAAAGAGGCACACCCCCCTGCATAGTGTAGTCACAGCCTCAGACAATAGGGTCACAATAACAAGCTTCTCACTTTTTTTTAAAAATGCTGATTGAAAAGCAAAGCATCTCCGATATTTGTGGCTAGCTGGAGTGATACAACAGCACTAGGTTTATCCTGCAAAAAGGAGTTAATGCCAATGTCATTGTACAGGCAGTGTTCATGTGCTGCATTCAACATATAGCATTACACACCAACAAAATTCAAGACATGTTCTTAATCTCAGTTGGGAATCCCCGTTTTATAAATTAGGCAGTGCCAATTCCCAATGGGAAAGCATAGTGGTAAGTTTCAAACAACAACAGGTCTGAGACATTTACATATGAAACAGCTTGCCTTATATGAGTAATAAAAATAGAGTGTTCCCATCATTGTAACAGGACAAGTTCCAGTACTAAAGCTGTTGGGGAGGATGGTGGGGGGAGGAGGGAAGGAGAGACACGACACAGAGTGGGGGAAGGCACGCATGAAGCAACAGAGAGCCCAGTCTGATAAGCACACAGAGAACTTTGTGGTCACAGGCATGGCTGCTGGGTTGTTTTTTTTTTTTTTTTTAAGTTGTTTCCTAGATGTTTGAGGGATGTCAGTGAGTAGTTGACAGCATGTGAATAGAAGCATAAAGTGATCCAGCATTGACAAAGGATAGTGCAGCAAACACTAAGGCTGGGTCTACACTGACAGCAGCAAATTCGTTGCCGTCAGATCGATTGCTCTGGATCGACTGAGTGGTCTGTGTAGACCCGCTCAGTCAATCCAGCAAGCGACGCAGGAAAACCACCCTGGTAAGTGGTGTAGCACTGCGTCGAAGGAAACGCAAAGGAAGGAAAGCGCAGTGTGGACACCGCACGGAGCAGACGCTGCGAAGTCGACAGGAGATACGCAGGTGATTTGTCACTTGCGTATCTCCCGTCGACTGCTGCCGAATCCCAAAGGTAAGTGTAGACTGGGCCTAAGAAAATGTTTTATGGTCTATCCTCAGAAATGAGCCATTGACCAGTATTTGGAAGTGGAATATCTTAAGACGACAACAACAACAACAACATTGGAGGTTTTCTATGCCTTTGACATTTTCAGAGCCAAAAAGTGGAACACCACTGAACACAACTCAGTACGCACTGAGGCTGTTAATATAAACCTTGGAAGGAGATTGCCGTGTGTCAGAGCTCAGACTATTTCAGCAGCCAAAAGGTATCTCTGTTAGCGAACCCATATGAAAGAATTCAGTGCCAACCGAGGTTGTTGTAGGTTCTACTGAGCCTAAATTAAATATCAGCAAGTTCCTGGAGTAAACTAAAAGTAAATATCACCTTTCAGTTGTATTAGGAGATCAGGCTAGGAGACCCAGATTTCAGAGTACTAACAAAGCAATCCAAAAAGATCAGGACAATATAGTGACATTTGTTTAAAAAGTACACCCACACAGAATAAATAGTACCAGGTCCTCAGAGAGATCAAGGATCCCAGCACTGCTTCAATTATGCTAGGACCTTAGCACCAAATCTCGATCAAGCCAATGGTATTCAGGGACCTTGTGCCAAATGAGGACCTCAGCACAGCATCAGCCATACCAAAACTGCAGTGCCAAATGAGGTTGATCTGGAGGATCCAGAAACTCCATACTAAGCACAAAATCAGGTCAACCCAATGACTTCAGACCCGCTTTGATGATGTGAGGACAGTGGCACCAAAATAGGCAGACCTAAAGACCTGGGCACTGGATTCACCAAGACAGAACTAGGGGGAGGGACTTGACTTAAGGTAGGCACAGAGCAATTTACACCAAAGTCAATACTGGACATATGCATTGCCAGACATAGTTGACAGGCCTGAGAAGCCTCCCCCCATTTCAGCAGTAGCATGTGAAGTGATTCTCGAACCCCCGAGTCGTCTAGATGACACCAGTGGGTAGTGTTGTTTCTTTATTCTGCTGATTGAAGAAGTCCGTGTTACCTAATTGTTTAACTAACGAGAAAGAAAGAATAGCTCCAAAAAGGGGGAGAAATAAACAAGGAAACACACAGATGACACTGCATTCAATTCAAGCTCACTGTACTATATCTTCAGCAATTAAAGAAATGTAAGGAGATTGGGGTAACTCCCCCTTTTATGACCTCAAAATCCCTCACAAGGGAGAGAGGGGAAACAAGTGGTCCCCCCGGACACTCATCACTAGAAAAATCCCACAGCTCGACACCACAGGCACTATGTCCCAGAAACAGGGACATGCCGAGGCTGCTCAGGGTAGGTCTCCATAGCAACTAGACACCTGTGGCTGGCCCTTGCCAGCCTATTTGGGCTCAGGCTGCAGCCCAGGCTCTGGGACCCTCCCATCTTGCAGGGTCCTAGAGCCCAGAAGTCTACACTAATGAAAGAGCCCCGAAGTGCAAGCCAAGTAAGCTGGCACAGGGCAGGTGAAAGTGTCTGAGGGTATGTCTACACAACAGCTAAAGACCTTTAGCTGCCCAGAGTGATAACCAGGTGAGTTATTTTCCTACCTAGAAAGAAGCAACACCACATGCAGAACTGTTAAATGGTTTAAATAGCAAACCCCTACACTGTGAAACAGTGACATTTTGTTTACAGATAAATTGAAACAAACCAAACCACCACCTAACCCAAATCCTAGTATAATTCATAATATCTCCATATTCAGAGCCCTCTAACTAAATAAGGCATTCGGTCTTCTTCCAGGCTGGGTCTACACGATGGCGGCAAATTCGCCGCTGTCATATCAATTGCTCTGGATCAACTGAGCAGTCTGTATAGATGCACTCAGTCGATCCAGGAAGCAATGCAGGAAAACCACCTCGTAAGTGGCATAGCACTGCCTTTCGACACAGCACAGTGTGGATGCCGCACAGAGGAGACACTGTGAGGTCGACAGGAGATATGCAAGTGATTTACGTCACTTGCGTATCTCCTGTCGACAGCTGCCAAATCGCAAAGATAAGTGTAGACCGGGCCCCAGTGTTCAGCTTACACCTTTAAATTAAGCTATAAAATAGTTTAAACAGCAGCATATAGCCAACCCACCAGCCAAAGGAAGAGCAAATGTCCAGACAAAGTTTTGACATCTTTCTCCATCCTGCAAGGTATTTTAGTCCTATTTAAAACAAATAGGAGTTTTGTCCAGCTGCTTGTATTGAGGTACAGAAAGTAGGTCATGTAAGCAGATATTAAGGGAAGACCTGCATAAAGCTGTCTCAAACATTTTCTTTTGAATTATGCCCTTTTAAATATCCTTGATGTTGCTAATGCACATCACATATGTTTTAGTCACAGTCACCAAGATATTGTACAGGCACCAGCAAATGCTGAAGTATTTTTATTGTTTAGCCTTGATGTTTCAGGTTATACTGTCTAAGGTATAAGGGCAACTGTTAACCAGAAATTTCTGCTGTGTTCTTACCTCTGTTGCTGAAGCACTAGAAGTTCACAATCAAGAATGGAAATAGATGCTCTTCTACTAATGGAAGTATTATATTTAATAAATGCCAGCTCACAATCTTGTCTTTTTCTGCATCTAGCCTTCAAAATGAACAGGCACAGGGGTGGTAAAATGAAAGGGAATTGAGAAGTGTAGTGAGCCCCAACACTAAAAAACAGAATTAGCTTCCTAGGGTCCCCGAGCCTAATAGTTGGGGCTACAGCTATATAAATAAAGTAAGTTTGTCATGTGACCGTATCAGCAAGAATCTGGCAATGCAATTAAGCCTTAATAATGTTCCCTTTCACTCATGGATTTTCCTTCCTGGGAGACATTAGATACCCAATATGAACACTTAAAGGCAGCTACACATCAATGTAGTAGTATTTTAGCTGTTCTAACATTATCTCATCTTGACAGTGTGTTATATTGAGCTACATGAGAGGAAGAGATCCAAAACATAATTGGAAAAGAAAAATAATGTTAGTTCATGAACCAGTTATTAAGTGATGGGGTTGGGAAGAAGTCTCAGAAGTTACTGCGTTACAGGTTTTTTCCACCTCCCTTTGAAACATTTGGTACTGGACACAATCAGACAAGGTGAGCAAGTTAATTAGCCACAAGATGGAAACAATATGGGAATTCCTGACACTCCCCACCCACCTCTCAAAAAGATTTTTAAATGGCTTTTAAACCTAAAAAGAGTGATTAAATACTACCTTCTCAGGCCACACTGCTGCTGACAGGATAGGAAAAGACAGTCCTGTGACTATCAGCTCTTTCTATAGGACTGAGTTAGTCCTGTAAAGATAATTCCATACAGAGAATTCCATATAGTGAAACAGGAACAGCTATAATTAGACAGACAGTACTGGTTTATAACAATTCAAACTACTCTGTGGTGAATGCAGCGATGTAAGTTTTTATGAAAGTACTGCACCTTTAAAATGAAGGCATCTAGGGGTCTGCAGCAGCCAGCTATGGCACGGTTATCATTGCATTTTACTTCAGATATAAAATATTCTCCCCCTATATGGGGAGACACTTTTACTTTAGCATGCCATCCACACTGAAAAACAGATTTGACTACATATGTAAAACTGTGTACTTTAACTTCATAGGGAGTAACCTGGTCTACACTAAATAGATGTCTGTATTTGAGAGTAAATAAAAAAAAACAGCTGTCAAAGAAACTCCCAAGAAGTTTCCAAAACTGTGGCCCTTGGAACACTGGTTGGCAGAAAAAGTGTAGGTCACATAGCACTAGCTCTCCTTGTTTCCAGGTTAACCAGGGCATCTCCACAAGGGGGGAAAGGAGGAGAATGAGATTAAGTGCAAGAAGAAATAGTCAGCTACTGTTTTCCAAAAGCAATATTTATTGCATTACAGAGAACTAAAGAAATATTAGTTTCCCATGTGAGTAATTGCTGTACTATACAGATGGTTGTCATACAGTCACAGCAGGAGGAAAGGTGGACCAAAAGTCTGTGTTAAGAACTGATCCACAAAGAAGTCTGAGAACACCCACTGATCTGATGTTCTGCTTACACAAAACAATATTTTCCTAATGGATGTCAGCCAGTCAGTGAATGAAGGCAGATTAACTAATAGCCAGCAAATGGTAATGTTTTTGCTCCAAATCATGTTAAAAATAAATCTGAACTAAGTAGTCACTATTTACTGTATTCTAGACATATAGCCAGCCTTAACCTACAACATAGAGGTGTGCATAAACTGACATACAAATAGTAATGTGCCATTTTGTATCTTTGACATGAGAATTCCTAGAAATCTGAAAGAAAACATGTTCAGATAATAGTGCTACTGTTTCAATCCCCATAGCATAGGATCACCTTAAAGGAAGAGTAGAAAAACCCATATTTCCATGATGTCTTAGATCACATGCAGAAAATACAAGAGCCAGTTCTATGCAGTCAGGTTAACCAAATGTTAAAACAGGAATAGAAATGAAGTTTGGGTTTTTTTGGCAATTAAATTTAGTGAATAGCTATTGTATCACTCTAGTTAAGTAAAAGCTGCAGCTGATACCATTGCTAACAGGAAATCTTTAGATGTTCAACTGCCTGTATAACAGAGAAGCAAATACAGTTTCTATCTGGTTTCTTGAGCCTACCATCAGAGACCATCACTCCCTTCAGAACAGTCTGATTTTAGTTTAGTCTCTCTCCTGGAATGCTTTGTTAAGCCAGGTTAAAAATATTAGGAAAAACTACTTGGACTGTTCCAGAGGGGTAGCTGTGTTAGTCTGTATACAGTAAAAATGAGAATCCTGCAGCACTTTAAAGATTAAAAAATTTTATTTCTGCAGGCATGAGCTTTCGTGAGTTGTAACCCACTTGGATTGTGTTTACACACCAATCATTCCTAGTCTGGATGAAGCAAAAGGGTTCCAAGTTCACTATCACTATTTCAAATTATTTTGACTACACTACAGGATAAATTAATGACTGCATTTATCATTAAATAAAGACAGCTTCCCACTCAAAGTATCAGAAGTTGGTGGATAGTTGTTGCTACAGAAGTAGGATTTTTTTTTAAACTAGCAGCATATTTGTTAAACTATGCTGGTAGGAAAAAAAGTTAGATATTCTATGAAGTGAGATGTGTTTTTATTGAGGCCTTCTAACATACACACCAAGTAATCTACATAAACTTACAGTGGAGTGTTTGTTGCTTTGTGTTAGAAGAAAATCAGATACACAACCAAGATAATCAAAATGGTCTTGCCACATTTTGCTCAAAATGTATTTTCTCCAAGGTTGCTTCTTTTGTTTCTCATCCTAACAGCATACAAATTTTCCTCAGATTTGATTTTGGTCTCCTCTACTCCAGTACTCCACTGGTGGCGATGGTTGGACTAATAATATCTTCACAAGTACCAAAGAAAGTAGCATCTGACCAACTGTGAGGGGGAAACATTTTTAGTAGACCAGGCAGTTTAAGATCGACACCCCCAATTAAGTGCTCAACATCTGAGAGAAGAGTCTATTAAAGACCCCCTTTCCCTTTCCATTATAGACTGGTAAAGCTTCTACTCCCAGTTGTAGGGAGGCCACCAGCCGAATCTAAAAGGAGACTATTTCTACTATACTTAAAACTGACCAAAATTGGTATTATATCCTGTTTCTTTCAAAAACTTCCAATCATCCTTCCAAAAAGATCTCAGCTGACAGGCCAGACATTTGTGGTAAATCAAGTCTAGTCTTCCACAGTTTTGTCAGAAGACTTCTTGGGGCTGACAGATACAGTTCGCAGACTGTTGTACTGGTTGTGCTGTCTTTAACAAAGGCGTTTTCTTCTTCCAAATATTTGTTCAGGCATTAGAATTAGAGAGCCCCCTAAAAGTTTGGCTAAAAATTCCCCTCTTCCATCAGCCACTCAACAATGAATTTCCATTAATAAGGTTGTTTGGGCCTCAATTTCTACAAAAACAAAATTTTCATAGAAAGTCTTACCAAAAGATTGTTATTTGACTTGTTCTATTCAATCATTCCCAGTCACCAAAGTCTAAATGTATTTTTAGAGCAAGAAAAATTACCAAGTTTTTCAGGTCTTTATAGACCACAAAACTTAAGTGATTCTGCTTTAACATACTTTTATAGCAAGCGTGACTGTTTTTTCCCCTCTAATCAATCTTTAGCAAACGAAGCTGTTACTAAGGAAAACTCCACACCTCTGCTCTGTTATGCACATCCACAGAAAAATCTTCTTAAATGAGGAACTGGAGTAAATGACAGTTTTGATGCCTGTGCATGAATTGGAATATCACTCTGCTGACATTAGCATAGAATAAGCAAGCAAATTTTACAGGCCATATGCCACAGCCACCATGTAAACAAGGTGCAATTTTTATCCAAGTCAACATTTTAAAAGCAAGATATTTGGTAAAAAGTAAGGAAGTAACTAGATTTTTGCAACTCTGATTTTGCAAGTTGTGGGTAGATCTTTTTCTTAAAAAGAACAAACTTATTAAGAACCCTCCAGGAACAGTCATTCTCAATCCTTTATACACCCTTTTCTTCGATTTCTTATTGTTGAGAATTCTCTTCTTGTGCATTGTTCAAACCTCACGAGTCTTTCCCAACTAGTAAAATTTCAAGATTTAATCCTCTGAACTAGAATATAAAAGCAGCAGTGCCAGTTTACACAGAAGATTCACATATACAACTCTATTGTTGATGGTGTGTAGCTAAAGAAACTATTTAGAGTTTATTGAAATGTCACTCACATAACATCTTGCTCATATGCTGCAGAACGATATGGGGCTGCTTTAAAATATCAATTCCCTTCCCATTTCTCATATGGGATTGCATTGGCAAGAGGCTTGTTAGCTGAAATGGGTTTTCTGGAAAAAATGTAAACCTGGGTTCTTGATGCAACACTAGGGAAAGAATAATTTAGACTACAGATATTTCTCCTCTATTACTTTTTCTTGGCCGTTCTCTTTGCAAGTCTCCACAGTCAGTAAGAACTGCTTGAACAACATTAGGTCCCATTCAACTTGGCTTACCCAGCATACTAAATATACACCCTTGAAACATATCTAAGTTTGACAAAACGAGAGACAGCAGCAGAAAAGCTATTAAGCAGAATTTAGGTACAGAACAAGAGTCAGAATATCTATTCTTGAGTATTCTTTCTTGATCTAAAAGAATAAAGTAAACTTGGGTAAGCAAGAGAGTGTACCTCAAGAACCAGGATCTACTGTTTATAAACTAGCATAGAATAATTTGAGTATTTAGATATGTTACTGTCCACCCAGATTTGACTGAACTTGTCAAAAGAACTGTAAACCCTTTGAGGAAAAAAGTTAGTTTCGACAATGTTACTGTCAGACATTTTTACTGTTTTGCCTAAACATGGATATCATAGCTATAAGAAAATAGTTAATGTTTTATTACTTGCAACATAAAGTTATAATGCAGATGTGAACAGTTATTATAGGGGAAGAATGGCGAAAATGAATTTGTTTTCTCTCAGAGGGAAAAAAGCACACTTATTATCGTGTACATATTCCATGCTATCAGTCATTGACATGGATATACACCACCCTACTAAAACAGGCTAAACTATGGAATTCAGGTAGTACTTGCTTGGTAGTTCTCAAATTATTCAATGTGTGCCAAATGACTTTTTTTGAATTTCACAGAATCAGGATAGGCATAAAGTAGCTGATTGTCAAGAATTAGACTAGAAAACAACTGCCACTTCTAGTCAAAGGAGGATATAATAAAGTATCAGAATTTATTGACAAAGATTAGGTAAGTACATGAAGAATCCTAGAAATATGGTATAGTAAGTACAATACTAGAAACTAGACAGTACACAGACTTGCAATATTCTACCTGCCTAGTAACAGTGATTTCTGACAAGAAAGTAACTAGTTTTTCATTCAGCAATCCCAGCACAGGGTTAGAGTATACATTTTGGAAATTTTCAGCTATATACACTTACTATCAATTAGTCTTATGTACTGTAAGGACAGATACAGATGTGTGTATTATTCAGAGCAGTCACACTGGTTACCTGCTAAAATGGCTAGCTCTAAAAATAGGATAATGGCTGTTACTGAGAAAATGCTGCTGCTGCTTCCCCCACGCTCACCCCCCATCCCAGAAATGAGATGCATCTGCTGTGGCCCATAAAATCTGAACGTTAATTTTGAGAGCTGCCAATCACAGAAGTTGTAGTACAAACAGCTTGAGACGCAGCCTGCTGCTGCTGCTGCAGCAGCAATCACTGTCCTCACGGCATCAGGAATGTGGGAAGTGGGACATTAATAACGGCAAGTTACTATGGAGAAATTTTGTAAGGTGCCGAAGTATTCAGAGGCCCCAATCAGAATTGGGAGCCTATTGCACTAGGCAATATACAAACTTTACTGGCTACATGCCATTGGGTATGTCTAAATAGCGAGGAGAGCGGGTCTCAGAGCCCAGGCTCCAACCCCAGTGGGAACAGCTACATTGCTATTTTTAGTCCCATAGTGCCAATTTGAGTCATTTGACCCAGGCTCTGAGACTTGCTGCCATGGGCCTATTTTTTTGGCAGAGTATACGAGCCCTGAGACATTAACAGATGGTCAGAGTAGGCAGAGAGAAAGTTAAATTAATGTGTTTACCTACATTTACAATTTTTAGAAAAATTATCTAGACTAAGTGTCAAGAAACTCCATCTCCCACTCAAGCCATTGCAAACTGGCTGATTTCTTACAAAACTGACAGACATGATCTTGTGATGAGGTTTGAAGTAGAGAATAGCAGTTTATACAGATTAATTATGCTATGTGTAGGTGTAGCTTAGAAAATGGCACAGAAGTGTGAATATATGACAGACATGGCAGTCTTGTTGGAGAAATGGGAGAAGCTTGGGATGACAGTAAGAGAGCAGACCCCTAGGGACGGAAAATTATGAAAGTTTGATGGGAACAAAAAAGGCCTCAATATAGTCAGAGGAAAAAGAGTTAAATCAGGTTGATGTGCTCAGAAAGATGGACAGGGGAGATTTTAGCTGCTCTGTTTTGTATGGAACTGGTGGAGGCAATTAAGTAATCTAGACAGAAAATGAGGGCCACAGTGAAGGCTTTGGATGCCTGGACAGAAAAGAGTTGAGTAGGTGGGGGAAGAGTTCTAGGATATGCTCACTGCTTGAGCAAGTGAGCCTAGACCTGGAGGAGTCAAAAGTCAGAGTAACAGGTAGGATGGTATAAGTTTTTTGGGGGACCTCATCAATTCCTTAGTATTTTATTCTGTAAGTTATTACTGCATTTTTAGAAGTTACTATCAGTAACCATGCTCCTTACAGAATATATAAATTCAACATCAGTCCACAGTACTCAACATGCATCTGTGGAACAAATGAGACAGTTCTAGTAAGATGTGTCCCTTGGCAGACAACTTATTTAACTTCCTACTTCCAAGAAAAAAAAGTCTCCCCCCTTGAATTCCCAACAGGGTTCATGAGGCAGACAGAAACAAAGGGCATGTAACAAAGTTCAGGATCCCCAATACTGCAACAGGATTTGGCATTGACACTGTGGCCCACATGAAACATGATATGGGATCAGAGCTCAAATCACATTCCAGCAACATAATACAATTGTTAAATGAGTCTACGGCCCTTACTAGAATGGAGAAAATTTGTTCTCTTCTTGGTTTTATATGAAAGTTCTCACATCTAGTTTTTGTTTATAAGGCCACTAAGCCGGTTAACAAGCTGAACCTTTTATTCATAACTATGTTGCATTCTACAAACACAGAAAAGTCTGGGAAACAACAGAATTTGCAGTCGTGTCTTTTTCTGAGACTGATTGTATAGCACGTTTTACTAGGTCCTATATGTGAAAAACTTTAGGCGATCAGCTTATTCTATCTTGTAGAACAGATTTTTAAAATTGAGACATTCATCTAAGAATAACTGTCACAATCTCTTCCACTGAAGAAATTCCCAAGTCTGAGGGTCCTGTTAAGAGTATACTCTAAGTTTGGCACAGAGTCTGGTTGGATAGCCAGCCCCTCAATATTTGGATCATCAAGGAACACCAACATGGTTTCCCTACATTTTACACTATACTTATTGACTGCTGTTCTCTGTTCTAGAACTTAGAAGATAGCCCATGCTTCTCATTACTTTATTCATATTTTTGATTGCTGTATTTTATTGAAAGTTTAGTACAATTAGTGAATCAATGATTTGGAAACTATTTGAAAGCATAAGGAAAACAGTAAGTATGTTTAAAAACTGATGTAAATGAGTAAACGAGTGTTTCCTTAGGCTGGATACTGTTACCTCTGATTTAAACTATAAGACTTCTATTTTCCCTGTAGTTCTCTAAATAAGAATTTTGTATTAATGTGTGCACATTTGACATTAGTGAGATTAGCCTTCTAAGAAATATGCAACATTTCACATAGCTTTTTTGTTAAATTAAATGATATTGAAATCATCATTACCTTTTATCCACAGTACTCTTAATCTAGTTTAACAGTTTGAATAAAGCACCAAAATAATCATTAACTATTATCTATTGGGTGTTGATATTTTGCTTAACCAAATCCACACTCCAGATCTGTGACTGAGGAGTGACCTTGAGGCAGCTGTGGAAGACAGTCACCATAGCAACAAACCACGAAAGTGGTTCATCCTCAGGGAAAGCACCAACCTGCTGTATCATGTTGCTGATACAATAAACAGGTATACAGTAGCTCTATTGAAGCGTTAATATACAGCATACATAACATTTTAAGTAATCATTACCTGCAAGTGTTTTAATCACTCTGTTCCCAAAGCATTTACCTCCACCCTCTATGGGTGGAAACAGTTACTTCCATCAAGATAACAGGACTTGGGTAGGCATATGACCAAAGTTGGGTTATTTTGATGCTCAACACAAGGAGCTAAGTTATTCCCTAGGGTCATCAGTGCCAAAAACATTGGAGCTAGCATGTCATGTCACTTTTGAACAAACTGCTTCAGCCAATGCACCAACAATATCTAGAGATAGGAGCTGGACTAATACCAGTACTTTGAAAAGGGAAACCAACATTTCCCCACTTTCCCAGCCCCTTAAATGAAGCCAGAATGATCACTTTTTAAATATTAGAGTTAAAAAAAAAAAAAAAACTCTCCCCCCTTTGCCACATAGTGAAGATGTTATTACCTTTTCCCTTATAGATTTTATTCCTGAAACCTTTAGACAATCTTAACTACTAGAGGACCACATGTTATCCTCTCATAGAACAAGAGATATAGAATCTTGTACAGTGGCATGCAAACTAGTATATTTTTTGTTGTCTAGTAAAAGAACTATTTACATTATATTAGGGCAGTATGATTTAACAAGACATGAGATTTCATAGCTTTGTTGGAATCAAAATCTTTGAGACACGAGTGTAACATTTTTCTACGAAAAGTCAAGTTTGCCAGAGTGTGTCTGAGACCGGCACGTTTACTTGGGAGCACTTCCTACTTTCCTTTGGCACGTAAGCCTTGTTAAAAAAACAGGCAGTGGAGGTAGCAACACCTATAGTTAAGGCTGCTTAACATTTTCTATTGTAAGACCCAGTTTTCAATTGCTTAGCCATCTGGGTTAACTGGGTTTTCAATTGCTTAGCCACGTCAGGCACCTGTCTCAGGCTGAATATTTTTTAAAAGACTCAGCAATTTCCAAAAGCGAGATGAAGGAACAATATTATTCTGCTCATGTTAATGAATATGTTTATAAGAATGAGATACTAGACATGAGACCTCCATGCTTTGGAGCAGGAACATGAGGTTTGGGAAAGGGGTCAGGGACAGGCATTTTGCAGTCCTATGAAACAGCCTAAAATTTGGCTCAAGTTATGAGTCTTGAGGCTGGAGGAGCTCTGTGCTCCTGTCAATTATTAGGGAGCCCATGCGCATTCTTGTCCCTCTTTGTGCATGTTCCTGAAATGGGGCTGAAAAGCCTGAGAAATGGACTAGCTAGGTAAGGAGAATGGGCCTGGAATGAGAAGCCAGGTGTAGGCAATAGGAACTCGCTACAGGAAATGGGGAAAAAAAAGGGGGTCACACTCATGGGATTGTGTAGAAGAATCTGTGCCCTTTCAAACATGTTCCCCTCCAGAGCCTGAAATGGAGCCCCCAAGTCTCACCATTCCTTCGCTGTCACTAAGCACCTGAAACCCACTGACAGAGTATCCCATCTTCCTGAAGTGGTAGTTCTTAGAGGATGACAATTTACTATAGCTACAATTTTAACTGAAGTGTAGAGATCTGTGCAGTGGTCTAAAGCAGGGGTTCTCAAGCTAGGGGTCATGACCCCTCAATGGGTTGTGAGGTTATTATGGGAGGAGGGGGTCATGAGCTGTCAGCCCCCAGGCATGCTGGTAAGGGTGGCATGGCATGTGGGGGGAGGGGAGGTGTGTGTCATCACAGCCTGAAACATTTTCAGAGGGGGTGACAGCATAAAAAGTTTGAGAACCCCTGGGCTAAAGGTTTTAACTCTGCTGATGACCCATGTGGGTGTCAATATCATGCCCACAATGGAATTGTTTTTTTTCTAGTTTGCTCAGTGTGATAATATAATTAAAAGACTAATCATAATGCATACATATGTAGGGTCAAATTAAGGTGTACAGGCAACCTTAATTCTGACATTTACTAACTCAAGTGCTGACTTTGCCTAGTGTGTTCTTTTAATGCAACGTTTTGCGTAATATATGTAAACTCAGCTACATTGACCTACAGTTGAAAACCTGAATGGTACCTCCAAGAAGGTTGTAACTATTTCTTGCAACTTCTCCTCTTTGCTTTTCAGGAGTAATGACAGTCTCATCTGTACTTCAGCTGAAAGTGTTAAACTTTAAAATAACTACAAGTTCTTTAAATTACCAGTATAACTGAAAGGAATAACAACTTCAGACATTTATATAATCTAACGAAGATGAAGTCTACTCAACTGAATTCTTACTATTTCTCTTAATTTAGAGTTATGTCACCACAAATGACACCCCCACAATAATCTCACAACTGAGTTCATTCTCTCATGTTTCCAGAAAAAGAATCCTTCTGTTAAAATGGGATAGGCAGACCCTCCTGGACAATTACTACTTATACTAAATCTCCTTATAAAAGTGTAACTCAACTAAGTGCTGTCATCCTCAAACTTGTAAAAAAGATGTCATTCACTATAGTTTACTCAAGCATGCATTTTGTTACAGACCAATATTATTTCAAATCTCACTATAAGTTATTTTTTGGGAATTCACTTTTTTAAAATCAGACTGGTATTCAACAGCAACTACATTTGCTATCAAGTATGTATTTCTGGTATAAGAAGCCTCCTGAAAACTCATTTTGGAAGGAAGAACTTTTTCTTCAAAGCCAGGAACCATTTACAGAATCATTTACATAGCTTTCTTGTGGAAAAGAAAAGTAGTATTCCCAAATGTAATTAGAAGTTAATTTGTGAGGAAAATGCTGTACCAAAAACCACAACTAACAGCTTAGCAGGATTTTTAACTAATATTTACATTGCAAAAAAACAAGCCATATAAAAAACAATTCCTGAGGGACAAAAAATGCTGTTTCCTAAAATAGGATCTGGCAAACTAGTATAGTTAATCTAGATGAATAGGTTGGAGTCTTAAGTACTAGAAAATATAAAAAGTTGTAGCAACTGAAAGACCTGTTAATACTGTATCTGTGCTCTCACTAGTCAACCCTGTTTTGGGGGCATTTGGATAGCTGGTTTAGACCTCACAAACTGATTTTTTCAATGTAAAAGCTCAATGAACAAACCACTGAGGACTTTTCTACACTAGAAGTTAACAGTTAGACAAGACATTTGTACATGCTAGTCTGAACCATAAGTGTTTGGAGTGCATACTCTTGGGACAGAAAGTCTGGACACTCCACAAGTTTGTCCCTAAGATAAGCCAAATGTGGAGTGTCTGGACCATCATACACAAGTGTACCAGCTAAATCTAGTGAAGACATACCTGTAGGGTCTTGTCTTCACTAGGAAGAGGGATGCGTTCTTACAGCATGTTAGCTATCACACAGCAGCTAAGATGGTAAAAGCACCTTCCCTGTCTATCCCAGCAACTCTCACACACCCCTTTCCTTGCTATTCACAGGTGCCTAAAGGGAGGAGACTCACCCAGTCTCCTCCCTGTAGGACTCATGTCTTCTTCTAAGCCCATTTGGGAGGCAACTAAACAATCACAGGTGCACTGGACCAAGCTCCCTTTTAAAGAAACCAGTCATCCTGTGGCACCCCAAGTAATCCAACAGCTCCTCCAATCCGAAAAGTTAAGCATTTTGCCTTCTGATAGGCAAGTAATGGACAAAACAGTTCACGAAACTAGCTCAGGTTTAAACACTTAAGGGGATAGGAAGTCTTTGGAAACAGTGGTTTTATACAAAGTTTCAGTTCAACATGAGCATGTTAAAATTAATGGGCAGAAACATGATACTTGGGTAATAGAAATTTATGAAAGCTTCTGCAATTATCATGCCAGTCAAAAGTTGCTTTGTTAAGGCAAGGACTTTTCTATATGAAAAGCAGCACTGGTTGATCTAAGTGGTAATTTTGAAACCAATTTAGCTGAACTGGTGAAGATTGTGTGGACTACTTTCAATAATTTGGCTTATTTAAACCTGTTCCTAATTGACTTAAGTGTCAAAAGGAGTTTGCACCATTTTTAAATTAAAAGAAGTTGTGAAGTGCTAAAAGAAGGAAGGAGGTATGAGAGAACACATCACGCCTTCTATTATCTGTAACTCAATGAAATGCTATCAGCAAAGACCAGGCACTTGTATGAAGGCTGGTGGTCACCTCACAGTTACTCTGCATGGGGCTATGGCCTTGGAAATACAGTAGGCCTGGTTGGTTCAGGAAGTGTTAGGATGCTCTAGAATAGAACATGAAAAGGACATTAAGAAAGTGAGAGGAGGAGAGACTGACAGCTTGGAGTGGGTGTGGCCAAGCCCTTTTCACTTATGCTTGGAGAGAGTGCTTTTAAAAGATTTCATATTAAGATTTAATAAAGTTGAAGTCACATTAGCAAAAGTAAAATAGTAAAAATTCTCACTCCTCATTGACACTCTTCTATTTACAATGACAAATGTTACAAATCGTAGTCTAGTTACAGACCATCTTCAACAAACCACCAGGTTGGATTGTAAACTCTTTGAGGCAGGATCCCTGCCTCATGTTTTACAAAGCATAATGTAAATTTCCATTGCTCTGTTAAATTCCCTCTTGAAAAGGTCATTAAGAATATCTGCTTGCTTACACAAATTTTGAAGTTACTAATAATGAAGTTGCACAGACATATGCTCTAGAATTAGTGTTTCATAGAAGTTTACCTGCTTTTTTGGTGTTCTCAAGTAGCGTAGTGGTAACTTTCTAAAAACTTGTCCCCTCAAAATACTTTTCATGAGTGCTGAAACAAAAAAATAGAGACAACCTTTAGTCTTTTGAAGCCAACTAGAAGTCTTCTTTTGAAGGACAGCCCAGCATACCAGAGGTTTACTTAACTCTAGAAAACATTTAAAATAGGGTTATTTTATTAGGAATTCATTTCTAAGCAATACAAAAGCACCTGTGAACTTCACTGAAAGGTATTTTGTGCGGAACCACTGTGAAGAAATTCAGTGTTCAGTACCTTTCAAACAGTCTGACTTCTTACCTATTCTGCAGTGTTCTAGTAAATAGCTATAGAACTTAGTGAAATTCAAACAGGAATGCTCATTCAAATGAGTGGAGCTATTTTTCAATAAGACCCTTGCAGCTTTAACTTTGATAAATAGCAATGGTGGCCAAACTTACTGGCCCTCCGAGCCATATGCAACAATCTACAGAATTTCGAGAGCCAGGACACAAGACTACCCCACTCCCTGTTGGTCAGAAGCCTTTAGCTCAGTGGTCCCCTAACTGTGGGGTGCACCCCCATGGGGGGCACAGAACATTCAGAGGGCACAGCAGGGCCTGAGACAGTGCCCATGTGAGCGGGGAGAGGGAGCACTCTACACCCACCCCCACTTCTGGCTCCAGTTCTACCTCCGGCTGTGGCCCTACTCCTGGCAGGGTGTGGACCCAGATAAGGTGGGGCATAGGACAAAAATGTTTGGGGACCATTGCTCTCATCCCACCATGCCAACTCAGGGCAGAAGCCCCAAACTCTCCATCCTAGTCTGGTAAGTGGAGAATGGGGGAGGGGCAAAGGGGGCTCTGCAAGCAGCACTTTAGCTATGAAAGACCCATGGTTTGGCCACCCTGATATATAGTTTAGCATTTTAAAATGTAGTAGTTATAAGAAAAATAGATTAATGATAATAAATACCATAAGATAGGGGTATATAAAAAGTTTCACATTATAAAACAAGCAAGGAACTTAAATGTTCTATACACTTCAATGAGTCCTGCTCAAAGGCCTAGAGGCATATGCTCCAGAAGCAGGTGAAGCCACTCTACTTTTGGGGTATGAGTCTGTTCTAAACATGGTCAGATCTTATTTTATTTATCAATTTCAAAAAATATTTACTCTCGCCACTAATCCAGTTTGTATCTGACTTTCAGTGCTGAGTGAATTCAGTATCTTCTAGCCACAACAGGCCCCTCCCAGACAGTTAATCTCAATTTATACAGTTAGCCATATATTGGATCTAGCATTTGAGTTAGACCTATCACTTCCAGACATGTGTCATGGACCGACCATTACCTTCTGCATTTTGAGGTTGGAGCAAGGGACCACCTTTCAGAGCTTGTTCTTTGAGGTTAATGGAGGCAGATAGTTAGAGCCTTATGGAAAATGAATGTTTGCTCTGACAGCCTATTCTTGACTCGATGGATTACAAGATGTTTATGCACCATCCACTAGGTGGCCTGTAGGCATCCTCTTCTCTGGCTTTGTTTTCACAAGGCACCATCACATGTAAATAACCTGCGACAAGTTAAACAAGAGGGTAGACAAAAGTCAATGGTAGAAATCTTGGGCTGAAGAAGATCAATTGCAGAATAAAGATTAATTTATCTTAATAGGGTTTTCAAGAGGCAAAGAATAAATTGCCTTTCTTGCAGACAGCTCAATAGCAACCTCTGCTCAATGCGCAGCTGTGGTCAAATAAAGGAAAAAGCTGTTCGGTTATACAAGGAATGGGATAGTGAATAATAGAGAATATTAAAGTGCTGTTATACAAGTTAATGTGGTGGCCTCATCTGGAAAATTGTGTGCATTACTGCTCACCCCATTTCAGAAAGGATATTGGAGAATTTAAAATCAGAGATAGATTAGGAACTTCTGTTCTCCTTGTCTCATAAGAGAAGAAACAAAGGGACATTCAGTGAAATTTAAAAAGGCAGGAAATTCATCAGATAAAAAGGAAATATTTTTCCACACAATGTAATTGTAGAAACTCATTTAGGCCAAGAATTTAATATTCAAAGAGCAACTGGACATTTAGAGGGAATATTAACAGGTAGACTTGTAATTCATGACAAACTGTGAAAGATTAAATTTTATGCTACAGTGCTTAAAATAGACTATTAGAGATCTGGATGAGGCCCAGCGTGGCATAGTCCAAAGCATCTCATGCTGGCCATTGACTCACAGGCGGGATACTGAGCCAGAAGGGCCTTAGGTCTGACCCAATATGGAAATTCCCTGTTTTCCTATACTAAACATTGGGCAGCAGATTTGTTCTCGGTCAGTCAGATTAACCCACTGTTAGGCCGGTTAATCCAAACTATTTTTTGCTCAGCAGCTGGTCTGAGTCCCTCCCATTGTAAGAAAATCTGTTATTTTGCAGATAAAATTGATCAGATCGGGGACAGCTGTCTGCTTCTACAAATGCAGAGTAAGATTACATGGAGAGGAATGCCAAATCTCTGTTGGTGTCAGTGCATGAGAAACTTTCATGCCACAAACTGTGCTTTGAACCCATGTCCTTCTGGGCTAGTGATGTTAGTGAATTTATTTTTGTTGCAGATTATTTAGCACTTCTCAGAGGGCAGATTGCCCATGGCTCTGAAAAATGCAACAGGGCAATCTGCAAAAGCTACTGGTTTGCTAGAGCTTCTTAGGAAGGCTGAGGGTTTGTCTGTCTTCTGTAGTTACTTTCTACCTTCCTTTCTCCCAATTTTTCTTTTTAATTGCGTCATTCTGATCAGTGGTATCTATATGAATTGAGAGTTTAACAGCTGCTAGGACACCTAGTTCAGTTCATACTGACCATTCAGATACAGCTTAATATATACAAATTAAAGCAGATCAAAATGATTGGCTAGCAATATGGGAGGGAGGGAGGAGAGGGAGAAAAAGTATGTGAAATTCAACAGGGAAGGTCTGTAGTGCCAGAAGGCAAGGCGCACTCTATATTGAAGTAGAGAGAGCATGTAGCAAATACAGAGAACTTTTAAAAACCATTAGGAATCTGAGGGGGAGGAGAGGAGTAAATCCAACAGAAAGTAACAGCTTGAAGGCACCAAAACAAATATTAAACTATTGAATTTAGGCTTTATTTCCACTACTACATCTCAAGCTACAAAAATTTTGTTTTAAGTGTTACTACATTAATTTTGAAAAAGTTAATTGGATATTTTCTATAAAAAATATTCAGTTAACAGTATAGGAAGTGTTTTTCAAAACTAGTGACTTTCAGGATGGATTGATTTAATCAAGGCAATTTAAATCAAAGAAAATCATTGATTTAAATCAAGTTTCCCACTGATACTTCACATATTTCTTAAACAATGGTGCAAATCTGATCACTAGAACATGTTAATTTACAACTCAATACAGCATTTTATGACATCTAGGGGGGTATATTTTGTGTAATTTTTTAAGATAAATTTTTAAAAATCAAGTTAGGAATAGTACAGAATACTCATTACCTGTGTCAAGCTGCAGATGCAGCAGCAGCACATTAGAAAAGGTAATAACTAAATCTCACACACACACACAATAGCACTTATTTTATTAAACTAAATCTTAAAGGATACATAAATGTTTCACATTTGCAATTGCAGCAGTCTACTGAGTTGCCAGTGTCCTTAAACTCTTTTTTTAAATTTTCAAAATTTTATTAACAGACAAGTCATCACAACACTAAACCTACACTATCCTCAAAACTTCTACATCTAGCTCTCATCTTCC
This sequence comes from Mesoclemmys tuberculata, assembly GCA_007922155.1. Classification (NCBI taxonomy): domain Eukaryota; kingdom Metazoa; phylum Chordata; order Testudines; family Chelidae; genus Mesoclemmys; species Mesoclemmys tuberculata. Next base: position 12,453,494 of record ML675625.1, on the reverse strand, counting down.
CCACGCCCAATGTCATTTCGGTTCATGGACTGAACCAGAAATACGAGTTTTCCTGCCTTTTCAACTCCCAGTCAATTTCTTAGCTTTGAGTGAATACAAATGATGAAAATATTTTCTCTGTGCCTGCAGAGGAAGTTACTGCTGTGAAAAGTTGGCTTAGCAACTGAAGGAACTCTGTTTCAAGGTGCCTAGTTAAGGATTTCCACCAATTCAGGGGTGTGACTTCGTTCAAAACATCAGTAAACATGTACTGCTTAAAGGGCTCTGCTCCAGCCCTGAAATATATTATGGCTGGCATAACTGAGGAGTGATTTTGAGATGCCCATGCCATGGCAGCAGCATCTTCAGAAGTTATCTACCTTTATCTCAGGGGTAGAGAATGCTCACAAAAAAAACGAGGAGGAGTTAGTGCTTGATCCATTTCCTTCTTTATTGCCTGCAATTTAAACTTTCTGGTGAGGTATTTCTTTCTTCGATGTCTCTTGAAGTGCCTTCCAAATTTCTACAGCATCAGCAATGCAGCAACAATTTCTCTGAAGTTTGTTTAAGGCTATGGATATAGGCTTCAGTATACTGAGCATATCCTCTACATTCCTCTTTAATCCAATGATAGATACTTTGGATGAGATACTTCCATCTACTTTATCATGATTTTCTGAAAAACAGGTCCAGTTCTTAATAAAATTGTTCAAAACAATCAACCACAGAATTCCATCGAACATCTTGAGGGAGAATTAGTTTGGATCCTCCTGCTGTCTTCAGTGAAGCTGAAGCAGAATGGTTGTTATGGAAGTATTTTGCAACTTCAACATTTTCTTTTATTCCTAGGGAAGACATACTTACGTCTTTGGCTAAAAGATGCATTAAATGGGCACTGAAGTCATATTAAGGAGCATCCTTCCATTTCTTCTAATTATCTTTTCATCTTTGCCACATTTGCAGTATTGGGTGAATAATACCAAATGATGAAAATATTCTCTGCCTTTAAGACGGTGTCTTAACTAACTCCTCTGCCTTGCTTGGCCCAGCTCCACCACCCCATAAGCACAGAACAACAATTCTATCCAGCCTGTGAATTTCTTTGCACATGTGACTGTTTGTTTCTGGTTCTCAGTAGATTAAACTGAAAGCCCAGAACTTTCAAGAAGCAAGAGCTGGTAGTTAGGCTGGACACACTAGAGCCATTAATTCATTTTTATGAGACTAAGTGTTGGTTTAGCATGTTTGTGACAAGACTTAATTGCAATTTGTTTTTTAAATAGGAGAAATTTAGTATTTTATTGATGATTTTAAAAAATCCCAATAAAAAAATCAATTTTTTAAAATAAAAAAAGCATTGATTTTTATCCACCCTGGTTATTTTTATTCTTCTCTTGAACATATTACGTGACTGCCAAACAGATTTCCAGCTCTGCAATATAAAATCCTCCATATTTTAAATTATAGTCCAGATTGAATATCTAAATTCCAAAAGGAAAATAAAAAAGGGATGGTAACCCCAAAAATGGGCATTTACACTCTACATTGTGTGTGTGAGATTACGTACAAACATTGTTAAATAGGAACTTCATGTTAACTAGAAGTGTAAGTGTATTTATGCCTTGCTCCATGTAGGACTGGCCAATAATTTTATCATTGGCAGAGTGTCTTGAAATTCTACTGAGTATGGAACGGCTCACTGAAATACCAGTGGCATACGCATGCCTGCATATTGTTAAAGGAAATAGTGGAAAATTTCACAGACTTATCCATAATGTCTGCAGTTCCTTTTCCTATCTCTCTTCCTATAAAGCAGTTATTAGACCAGGACCTCTAATCTATTTTTTTAAAATGTTGGAATTTCCACTACTTTACATTTTGAGAAAAATTGTACAGATCTCTAAAGCCCAACCAGCTCCAGAGTTCTGCTTTGATAGAACACATAATTTAAACAAGTTTTGTTGAGATAAAAGCACTGCTAAGAGAAATAAAAACCCAGAGAACTGGACCAGAATATCTGAAGTTTTACATAGCCATTTTGAAATAAACACCACCACATTGTGGGGAGAGGGAGTAATAATTAGGGATTTAGTAATTTCATTTAAAGTCCAGATAAATCCAGTATATTTTGAAGGGAGTTTCAAATGGTTTCCAGGCAAGCTGTACATAGGATACAGATTCTTTGGAAACTCACCTAATCAGAACAGCTATCAACAGAAAACCACATATTGAATAAAGCAAACTGCTCAATACAATAAAAGTCTTCTAGTTCAACCAGAATGTTCTCCTTTCCCTTAAAAAGGGCATGTTGTCTATATTTATTAAATTAAGTCAGAGGGACTTAATTTCCCTTAGTTTGGACCTATACTCTATCAATGTGATGCAGGCCAACAAATACAAATATTAGCCCAAATGAAAAAAATAAAGTCCTCTCTAATTGATGTTCTTAAAAAAAGCAGTTCCAGATGAGTTTTAATTAAAAATCAGAGCTTTTAAACAAGACTTAACATAAATAGCTGTATGTCATTGATTTACAAATGAAAAAAAATCTATACAACAATACAAGACACCATGCAATTACCAGCATCTAACACAGGAAGATGTTTCTTCCTTTTATATTTTGATTTTCTTGCTTTAATAAGAACAATGCAGTTTTAAAAATGTTATTCCTACTTAAAGACTAATTTTAGGCTGCTCAATGTTACCTATCTCCCATTAATCAAATTGAATTTTTAAAATATTATATAAAGTAGCAAATTAAAGTGAAAGAATTGTACATAAAAGTAGCAATTACTTAAGGCACATACCTACCAACACCAGTTACTGAAATCACACAAAGTACAATCTCCTTATTTTCCAACTTCATAAACTGCATAAAAGCCTCTCCCCACAGATATTACTTATAACAAGATCTTAATTAAGACTTGTAAAAAAAACCACCACAACACCACTTTATTGAATGTAAGTATATAGTGGCTATACAAAATTACTACATTCAATATAGTGTGTGTACTATGATGGCCGAAGTTATAGTGCAATTGACAAAATGAGTCAAATTACATAATGATGCTATCCTTGCTTTATTGTCTGAATTCTTCAGATTTAAAAAAAAAGAGTAAGACCACAATAGTTATCCCAGCCAATCCATTGTGTTGTGAGTATAAATGCGTTGGAAAAAATTAGAAAAGTGTTCAATATTCTGCATCCTAATACACAAAGGTAATGCATTTGCACCATCTACTTAAGTCATAGAAACTTAAGGTCGGGAAGGACCTCAAGAGGTTTTACCTCTGAATTGGATGAAACCTTCTGTAATATTAGTCCAACATGCAAGGACTATAAGGAATATCTCCCCCTGGTGTGGGAAGACAGCCCAAAAGTACATTCCCAGGGGTGACAGAAATCCACCTGGGCTTTCAGAATAGACAAGCCATCAATATAAGAGATTTGGAACTGTTTGACTTGGATCCCTTTGGTGAGAAAAGCAAACAACCAGGCTCAGAAAAATGCTTATGAGGGAGATAGGAAAGGAGCAGTAGAGAGCTGAATGAAATAAACCCTGTGCCATAACAGCAAAAAAGCCCTGGACCCCAGTCACAAGCTGATGCACAACACAGCCCATTGCCATTGTCTCTCCCAACCAAGTCACATAACTCAGTCTAAATGGTAAATCACAAAGCAAAGCTCAGAATAAAACAACTCATGCAGAGCTTTACACACCCCTTAGAGACAGCAAAGTCCACAATGAACATTCAGCACTGAAGACCTGACAATAGCCATAAATACACTGAAATATAGGAAGGTAACTGACTTCACGTATCTAATGAATTACTACTACACTTTGGGATAAGAGCACAGAAGTGGCTTCTTGACTTCTTTAATTCTTGCATGGAGAAACCAATGCTGTGGAGACAGGCCACTGTGATTGCATTGCTCAATTCCAGATTTACCATACAATCTCTTTACTCTGCTCAACCTACAACCGATGAGCAGATAACAGTAGCATAGCACAAATAGCAGATGGGCAGCTGACTGATGACCAAGCGGATTTCTGTCTAGGACATTCATGTTGTGTCCCAGTAGAAGCTTAATTAAATATATTGAAGATGGCTTCAAAACTTGCAAAATTATAGGGGCTGGGTTCATTAATCTGTCAGCAGTCTAAAACAGCAAACTATTGTGTATTCTATTGATATTAATAGGAATTTTGAGAAATGGCAATGAAATCTATATTGCATTGTCAGGATGGTCAGAAAAGTTTGTGGAGAAAACTCAATTGAATGGATGGCCCCAAGGCTGTTTTATATCTACATAAAGTTAACCAGAATCTTCTAACATTCAAAGATTCATTTATGCAGACAGTCAGAAAGTTTGAAGACACTGAGCACATTCTAACTGGCTCCCTGAGTAAAACTGGAAAATACTATTGCACTTCATTCCTGAATGCCAACTCCAGCAAGACACATGCAACTTCCACCTGAAACACTACCAGGTCAAGCAAAAACTTCAAATATCATGGGAGGGTACTACAACCATCTGGGGTACCATACAGTCACATTAGACAGAACACTGACATTGAAATTGCACATCAAGAAGCTGAAAAAGTGAACTCAAGGAATTATATACTTCAGAAACTGACCGATACAAAATGGGAAGCTGACCCCAAAACAGAGAACAACCAGTCATGCCCTGTTTTACTCAGTTGCATAGTACTGTGCCTCATTATGGTCGCACAAGTCAAATACACAACACTGATATTGAACTCAGTCCAGTAAAGATCATCACAAGGACTTCGAAACCAACTCCCACACTGCCACTATACTATATCACTGGGATTGCTCCTCTACCTGTGAGGCAACATGCTTTCTGTAAAAAAAGAGACAAAAACAGGTGTATGATCCAAGACATCTGTGTGGACACATTCCACCAACTGAAAGATGGAAGTCCAGAAAGAACTTCAACCTCTGAAAAAAAAATCTTTCAAAATACAACGTGGAAGACTAACAAAATGATGAGAAACCATCCTGGAGAACCTGGTTCCTTCAGAACAATTCCCTCTGGGCACTGAATTCAAATGAAAACACTAGTGCATCCTAAATCAAGCAAGACTTGGGATGATGGGACCAAGTGAAAGCTGATGCCCCAAATGTAAGTGTGGAAAGCATGAGTAAACACTTGAATGTTGTTTGATGCAGTGCCCCCTGTCAACATCTTGAACTCTGAAGGAACTATTTGAGGTGAGTGACACCACCAAGTCATGGCTGCAGTTCTGGAACCATAAGTTATGATGATGATCTAGTCCAACCACCTGTACTGAGGCAGGATCACATTCACCTAGACCAGGGGTCGGCAAACCGCGTCCCCGGCGCCGCCAGCGGCTCTTCAGCCGCGGCGATCCGCGTCCCCGGCGCCGCCAGCAGCTCTTCAGTTCCCCTAGTGATTAGGGGACCAGATCAAAAATTCTTCCCCCAGTGTGATCCCCCACTCTGCAGCTCCGCCACTGAAATTGAGCAGATGACTCAATTTCACAGCGGAGACTGCACCCAGTGATTCCAGGCCCGCTGCCAAAATTGACCAGGACGAGTCAATTTCACGGCGGAGACTGGTCTGAAGTGCTGGCTGCTGGGGTGCAGTGTGTTCGGTGCTCTATTCATCCGATCCTAGCCTGGCCCCTCTGTCAAATTTTAGAACGCACTGTGGCGCATTGTGGCCCCGGGAGTCAAAAAGTTTGCCCACCCCTAACCTAGACCATCCCTGACAACTGTTGATCTACATCCTTCTTTGAAGACTGTGTAGAATTCATTAAGTGTGCAATATGATTTGTCCTCTGCTACCTACACACACCACCTCTGGAAGGAGAAGACTTAACTGTACCACCAATTACAGTGGGAGGTTTCAAATGCTGATGAGGGTAGAGCTTTCCCATTGTTATCTAATTTAAGATTACTTCCTCTACAGTGATCAGGCTATTCATTAAAAATGATGCATAGCCACATCATTACTCTGGTGTGTGTACATTCTCAATTTTAATTTTTTCAATATTAATATTGTACTCTTTACTGAAATTGCCTACATTTCTGCAATATTAAATAAGTGATTTGTCTCTATCACACAAGCCTTCCAAAAAATTATCAGTATTTTCTCAAATCCTCCTCATGAACTTCATAATTGAGTCCGAAACAGCATTAGAGAGATAGTGACATGTGACCAACCCTGGCAGTCATAAAAGTTAAACGAAAAAGTTGATTGATGTTCTTCCATCAAGTCAGTTCACAAGCCATCTTGTCACCAGGCTTTCATGTTGAATCAGCACTGGAAACTGCACTTTATTTCACACCATTATCTGTGTGTAAACAATGAAATTGAACAGTAGAGACCCTCCCCCCCCAGTTTAGATTCCTCTCCAGACCTAAAGTGCTAGTTGACAAGTAGTTTTTTTAGTTCTTGGGGCAATTTTTTCCTTAAAGTTATAGTTTCTAAAAAGTTACACAAGTTAGAATATAAAGAAAATCTGCTTTTGACATATGCCAATATTAAAGAAGTTAGGAAGCCCATTTATTGGGTCTATACACACTGGAAGAAGTCATAGCATGAACACATTGTTTCAAAATTTAAAAATATATACTACATGATGGACCTGTAGTAATGAACACTACTGCATTTGCAGGCCTGTCAATTTCACTTAGGCTACTGGAAACAAATAGTTTTAACTATGAATAGATATCCACCACCTCACAATGAGGGATAGTTTTATGCTTTACATTTTAGTTAAGTAAAATTAAAAAACAATGACAACCTGATACTAATGGCTGTAGCACTGCCTACCTTCCTGACAGTTTCTACACTTGTTTATATTACTAGTCTCAGACCTGTAGAATGAAGGACCAACATGCACCACAATACAACTGCAAGCTTCCTGCCTACTACTTAGCCATTATTCTTAGGATGTTTTTTGTTTGTTTTCAGTGGTATATTTAAGTATTCATTCTGTACGTAAATAACTAAGTTTCCATAACTACAAAGTCCAAGTTAGAACAATATCCATCCTAGGTACATCAGGAACACATGGGGCAAGTAACATATCAACAATTACAGACACAGCCAATGCAGAGAGCACCTCTGCAGTTTTTACTTGGATTCATATTTTTAGAAACCTTCAGAGCTGAGTTTTCAATATTCTTAGTATTGGTGAACTTTCAGAACAGTGCTTGAACTGCTTTGAAATTCCCTCTCAGATTTTCCCTTCTTCATGGAAAAACTCCTTAAAATGTTTTAACAAGTCACCTTGGAAGTCACCATATCTAGCGACAATCCCTAGTGTTGTCTAACCACTCTCAGAATTCCCTGAGACTCAAGAGGCAGCAAGGGTTTTCACCTAGGGAAGAAAAGTAGCCCATTACAAGGACTTCTTAATGAGATGGAATGTCTTGTGCAATTTGTGCAAGTTTAGAGCAGGGAAACAATTGCATGATAAAAATCATGAGAGCTGGCAATACTAAATTTAAGTGTCTCAGTTTAGTGTTTTTCTTAAAAAAGCTGCTAGAAACATCTAAGAATGTCAGCTTTCATTAAAACAATAAATTCTAACCCTCATAGTTGCAGAAACAAGGTTGAGCATGTGAACCCTAAAGGCTTCAAACACAAGACAAATAAAAAGTTTAAAATCTATTTTTTAAAAATACTGGATATTTTGAAGTACTGAAATATTTTGAGAGAGAAGTTAAGTTAGATTTCTCCACATATGGACAATATTTTGTAGACACTATCCATTGCCACTTAGGCCCCTTCAAATAAGCTTTAGAGGCAAGCCATAATGAAAAAAGTCATCCTAGACAATGGAATATGTTTTACTGCAAGACTGGAAAAAAAAATCTCACTGCCCAGGGTAAGTAATTTCACTCTGATAACCTCTTCTAAGGTGGTTTGGTTTCATTAAAAAAAATGTCAGCCTTATGGCTGCAAAGATTCTTCCCAACGCAAACATTGGTTTAACCTATGCAGTGCTGTCTGAAATCAAAGGAAAGGCAAGCAAGCGCAAGTCATGTCTAAATGGGGTCACTCACGAAAGCTAAGACAAACCAACTAAAAGATGTGATGTTAATGCAATAAGGCCTGATCTACAGTAGGGGCTTGTCTTCATTTAACAGACTGCAGCTGAGCCACTGTAACACTTCAATGAAGACATTATCTAAAATGATGGGAGGGAGTCTCCTATCAGCATAAGAACTTCACCTCCCTGAGTGACCGTAGCTAGGTCAACAGGAAAACTCTCTCATCAACCTAGTGCTGTCTACACTGGGGGTTAGGTCAGTTTAACTGCAATGCATCCCTCCCATCAGCTGAGGTAGTGCCTTCACTGAAGTTCTACAGCAGCACAGCTATGCTGCTGCAGCATTTTAAATTAATGCTATTAAACCAACCTAATCAATGATGTAGTCTGTACTAGGCTGATGAGAGAATTCTCTCATCAACCTAGCTACTGCCTCTCAGGAATGTGTATTATGGACACTGATGGGAGAGTCCCTCCTGTTGATGTCGGCAGTGTCTCCACTAAAATGCTATTCAGCACAGTTACAGCAGTGCAGCTGCAGCATTTTAAGCATGGACAAGCCGTAAGTTAAAGCACATTAAGCCTCTTAAACTACAGCAAACCAAGACCACTTCATTTCTAAATTAGAACACCCACAACAGAGATTAAGATGTCTAAACTTCACATCTTTAGTTAACTCATCTTAACTTTCCTGAGTGTCCCTTCATAGACATGGCCTCAGCAGAGACAAGCAGACTGCCACAGAGTAGCAAAAAGATAGTTCAAAGATATGGGAAGTATAAAAAATGGAGGAGCACATAGACATGTCTCATTAACAGCAAGGGAAATCATTTACAGTAGAACCTTAGAGTTTAAGAACACCTCAGGAATGGAAGCTGTTCATAACTCTGAACAAAATGTTATTGTTCTTACAAAAAGTTTACAACTGAACATTAACTTAATATGGTGTTGTATTAAGAAAAATTGACTTTGAAGCTTGACTATGCAGAAGAAAAATGCTGCTTTCCCTTTTTTTAGTAGTTTACATTAATACACTACTATACTTGCTTTCTGATCACATACTCCCAGTTCCAATGAGGTTGCTGAGGTTCTACTGTAAATGTTCTACTGGATATTTAGTCAAGATAGTAGGTTTCTACATAAAGTTTGCAGGGCTGTTTTATCGGACCAGCAAGTCCTTAATATTATCCACAAAAATTATTCTAACGAAGAAAAAGAAGCTTCAATAAGGAGTTAATTCGATGTTGCTACCTACTCCAGATCCAAAAAGTTCTGATCCATCAGAAAGTCTAAATAGCAACAAACTGTTGCCTGGTGAAAGGCTTTATCCAAGGCTTCTGCAAGAAGAAGTTGCTTGAATGTCACTTACCACCCTTGTTCAAGGAAACAGAACTTGTTTATTTATAAAGTTAACTCACACTAAGAAAATACCTGACTCCACATCAGACTCAAGCTTTAGACAGGAAACCGACCAGCAAGACCACATTAATATCTGCTAACATTCAGTATAGGGGCAATATCATCATAGCAATCCTCAAATCCAGACAAGAGTGGTTAAAAACAACAACCACCACCACCACCAACGAACCTTAACCAATCTATTTAATACGAGATGTGTACTGTTCAGCAAAACAAAATTAGCTACTTCCTAACTAAATTTAAACCTCATTCAGCATGAAGTCTTTGAAAAGTTTTACTGGACCACATAAAACAAACTACAGGACTCCTCTAGTTGCTGGAGAAACTCTCTTACTGGGCTCTCACATGTACTAGAAAGAAGTCTCCATGTCACAAATGGAGAACCATTACAGCCATGTACTCTGTCTACTACAGAGAAAGGGCCAAACTATCCCATTTTACATTAAAGAACTGCCTTAGCTTACTGCATCAAACAGTCATTAGCCTTGTCTTCACTACATAAAGATTGTTTTCTATTTATGCTGTGTAACACATCACTGGCGTGGATTGTCGGCAATAGGAATTACAGATTCCCTATGCTGGGGAAGTTTGTTCCAAGCTTGAGATATGAACCCAGACCAAATCTGCATATGGGCCATCATTTTTAAAATAACATGCTGGGTGGGTATACAGCAACAAGAACACCGAACTTTAACCATTAGATCACCAGGAACACTCTGGTCAGGGAAGCGTATAACCTACCAAACATGGTGCTCTGTCTCCCTTCTAGGAGGTGTGACTGAGCCATAGAAAGGTTGATAACCCCACAACAGTTTAAATATTAAAAAAAAGTTGGTTTCTTAAAAACAGTGAATACATTTATTTTTTTGGCCTTGAAGCCAGAGCCTCAAACCAAAGTAACCCATCTGTACCACTCTGAAGGGCACAGGGAATCCCTGTGACAAAATATCAGCATATCCAATCTTATGTCACCTAGAGAAGGTGTTGGGACAGGCAAAGGGCATGGGAAGAATGTGCTGCACTCTAATCATTCTAGGTCAGAATGACAGTTCCAAAAAGCCAGTTCCAGCCAGCACAAAATTGTGTTACTGCTCTCAGAACTGGCAGGGCAGAGAAGGGGAAGTGGCATAATGTCACCTCTCCATCCCCTTTAGCTCCACATGGAAAATGTTGGCCTGCAGTTACCCAAGAAACAGGGGAAATAAAGATTTAAAGTTAATTTTATTGATGGTTTTGGTATGTACACTTCACGTAGCTTGATGTGTGTTAAGTGCAGTCTCACTTTCAAACACAGCAACACAAGACAAGATAAATAGTTCAACAGGAAAGAAACTAAGTTATATTTGTTATTCCTTCATGTGAGCTAACCACAGCATCTTCGCGTGATTTTATTGATGCCTTGTCAATGCACTTCTGGAATGTGCCTTCCCCCCCATACCAAGAAACATGATTACATTACTGGTAAATCATAGCTGCCAAGAGCGCTTTTCTGGTATCTGTACACTTTGCCCCTTCAGCCTAGCTGCTCCACTATTAGGTTATAATTCGGTATTCTGCCTGACAACAAGAGCTGATCAACTTGCAAGCCAAAAGAACAAGGTCTAACTTGCAAGTAAAAAGAAACTAGTCAATCTGACTTTAGGCATACCAGTAACACTTTAGTTTCGCTCCATGCTTTTCTAGTCCTTTAAGTCAAGGATGCCTCTGATAAGTCTATGTGGTAGTTCTGCCATGTAACCAAATGCCCATAGGAAACATGTTTAGTACAACTCCTTTCTCATAACCTAGACCAACTCTGAACCCAAATTGTTTAACTGATTAAAAATATTAAACATTTTCAGAGCAAGGATTGAATTTTGTTTTCTAGCTCTTAAAGAAGGCTAACGCTTTTACAAACTAAAATTTAAGACCAGTGGAAGTGTTAAGTTATGTCACTACCCATGCTTAAAGTGATATTTTCTAAGCGTACGAATATCTGACACTAAGACAATCCATTAAATAGGCTTTACAGAAGGGGAAATGCTATGCTCCACTAGTAAGAACGGTTTCACAAACAAGTTGTTAGTGATTAACCAGTATGATAGTGGCTCACAAAATATTTCTTGAATTTAGTATACATATCAAGGAGCATGAAATGCTCTCTTCAGCATTGTGAAATGCCAAGAATATTAAAACTATCAGTAGTCATTCTATGCATTTAATATCGAAGTATCTCATTAAGAAATTATTTTTAACGCTACACTAGTTAGTTTGGAATCAAGTACATTTGATTTTGGTCTTTTTTTAAGTCAGATTGAAAATGGTGAAAGTAAAAAAATCCATTCTTGAAACAGTCTTACATTTTAAATTAAACAAAATAGCTTATACAGTTCTTGCCAAGTTTTTGCCACTTAAAATGCACTTTTGCTCAGTTATTTGTAATATCTGTAGTAGACATTTGATGTAGCATATTAAATTCCCAATTTCATCTGAAATGATAATTCTCAGGGTTACAATATAAAAGCTGAAATCATCATAGATTTAAAAAGTGCATGCCCTCCCCCCGCCCCAAACCAGGAGGGTCCTATGAACGAACATTTTCCCCAGAAATGAATTTTAAGCTCTCCCTTCCATTCTCTTGTAAACGCTTGCCCAGTATTTTACCAGTTTAAGCAATTTCATTTCCCTCCTGAAGCCTTTGTTTTTGTTTTTTTAATTCTCTGCAATGTAATTTATCATGCAGCTTATATCAATTTAACACAATGTGTGATGCAGGATATTTTGCAATTGTAACATCTTAGACTACTGCTTACTTAAATGCAGAACCTGAAGCAACCTCCAATGTTAGACAATAGTATTTTATATCATCTTACACATTATGAACTCATGGCTCATCTTACGCACAAACAATTTATATAGCCAAGGTGTCTTCTTTTGCTGAAGTCAGTTTGCTCTCTCATACAACAGTGACACAAAGATAAGTAAAATTATGGTTTGTCTTGTCAAGTTGTCCTCTAGTTCAGCATGACTAAAAAGGCATAGATGTCTAAAAGAAATATTCTATTGTGGGCAAGCTTTTCTTCCTCTTCAGACTCTGAATTTTGTCTTAGCTATATGGTAGGTGTCAGGTAAGTGATATGCATTGAAAATAGCCAACAATGCAAACTTCCAAATTAATATATCCACAGGCAGCATGTATTATAGCCATCTATTAAAAAATTAAAACCTACACTTCAAGATAAAACAAGGCTGGAAATAGCACTTCAGTGTTTGTACTAAGTAGTTTGCTTGTTGTTTTCTTTTAGCAGACTCAGGTGTGGTGGTTGAATTTTTTGGGGGTGATTGTTTTTGAGTCTACCAAAACTCTCATCTCTAACCTCATAATACTGCAGCAAAGATGCTGGTATTTACATCAACAGGAAAAACAACACTAAACTGCAGTAATAAGGAGTTGAACAGCACTCAGTAGCTAAAGTGACAGATCAACAATCCATCACCATACTGTACTGGTTGTATTAGACACTTTCTAGTAAGAGTCTTGGGGTGGGGGGGGAGAAGAGGCGGGGTGCTCTCAACACAATATATCTTACATTGTAGCTATCTGCAGTACTAAAAAATGCCAGAATGAAGTGTGTCATGTACAGTATAAAGTACAATTTTAATGTTAAAAATAAGTTTAATTATATTAAACAGTAGGACTTAAATTTTAAAAATTCTCTTTAAAGTTTTCTGGGATGAAAAGTACTATAGGCAAACTGTCTGGTCATACAAAACATTGAACTAACACTTGTCCATTTTAGAGAGCCACTTCCGTTTCAGCCAGAATAAAAGGTAATGCTTTTAGACAAAAGTTTGAACGCATAAAATTGAACTTCCTGCTAAATAGTTCGAAAGGGAGGGGAGAGCCATCTGAATGACTAAAAACAGCTTTAAAAGCTTATAAGCACCTTTAAGAAGCAGAAGCTCCCACAACAACGAAAAGCAGCAACAGGCCAAAGTTTAAGACTCAAGCAAGCACAGAGGGAAATAGAGCACTAGAATGGTTTCAGCCACAGCCACCCCACCCCCCCAGATTCAAGCACACCAGCACCAAACCCCTCCCCCCCTTAGCCTTCCAGTCATTACACTGTTACCTCACGACACCGGAAGCTGGCTCTTGCCTTGCCTCCATCTCCCCACCACCCCCACCCACTCTGCACTCACCGTGGTTACGAGGAGGCAGGAGAGGTGGAAATCACCTCAGACTGACAATCCCTCCCATGCCTTTCACGGGTACCCGAGGGCGAGACTGCGACTAGACGCCACGCTTGAAACTTACCACAACAACAAGGGCTTTGAGGCGCTCTCACGTCCAGACGCCCCCCCCACACGGACCCCCATTCAGCCCAGTGCACCCCAGGCACTTCACTGGCTCCCCCCCAGCGGAGACGGAGCGAAGACGAGAGACTGAACTCCCCCCCCCCACGCCCGTTGGCTCGGCGGTCGCCTGAGGGACCTTCACCCAAATCGCCAGGCCTGGGCGTGGAGCCGACAAGGGACAGGGACGTGGGCAGCCCTTTCATCTCCGCGCCCCACAGCCTCTACGGCGGACGCAGGGAGCGCCCCTTCAGCCACCCCCTCAAACTTCTCCGGGCCAGAGAGCGCGCGGGCCCCCAGTTAGGCAAGGCTACACCACCCCCGCCCCCAAACGAGGGGCGCCCGCCACCCCACCCCCCAAGGAGGCACGGCCAGCGCAGGGGCTAGGGACGCCACTCAGCCCCAGCCCCACACAGTTACCTTCCCCTCACGGAGTAGCCGTTCCCCCCCCCCAACGGGAGGGGAGAAGCTCGGCTCGGCTCGGCTCGACTCCCCCCCAACCCCCACTCACCAGAAAAGGGAGCCAGAGCGCGCTAGCCTGGCCGTCTGCCCGCGTCCCCCACGCTCAGCTCCTCGCCGCCATTTTCCTCCCTGCCTGGGTTTAAATAGGAACCAGCCTCTCCGAGAACCGCCGCCAGCTACAGCCGGAGTCAGCCCGGTCAGCGCGGGACATTATGGGAGCTGTAGTTCCGACCCGCGCGGGGGACCCCTGGGAACTGTAGTCCTGACGCGGCCCTGCCTAGCGCGGTGCATCATGGGACCGGTAGTCCTCCGCCGGGCCAACCCCCCCTCTTTTTTTGAACTACATCTCCCAGGGGCCTCCGCGGCCGCCCGTCAACCAGTGTCCCTGACGGTTTTTTTTTTTTTAAATCATTCTATTTCCGGCTTCCAAGTTCCGACTTCCTGCCTGGGGCAGGGTCGGGGGTGGCAGAGGCGTTCAACAACACCCCGGTTGGTGCAGAGACGTTGTAATTCCCCTGGGAGCGGAGGTGTGGGAGCCCCCTCCCCCCAGCAGGCGCGAGGCACGCTCTTTAACCCCCGGCACCTCCCCCACCCCGGGAAAAGGGCGGGACGCGCCGGCTCCGGGCCGTCTCGCGGCGGTGGGGCTGAGGGCCCGCTTGACGTCCCCAACGGCCTCAACTGCCCTCTAAGGCCCCGCTCCTGTGGGGAACGGCCCCCGGCCTTAAACAGGCGCGTACGTGGTAGTAGGGGTGGAGCCGCAGGAAGCCCCGCAGCGCTGGCGGGCTGTGGCCGGGGCTCAGCGGCCGTTTCTACAGACCTGAGGCGGTCCTTTCAAACGAACGACTCGGCCGCAGTAGGGGTCTTCTTACTGGCCAGGGCTGAGTCTCGCCCAGCGCTGCGGGAACAGGGCTGTGCCCGTGGCCCTCGCTTTTCTTCAAGTAAGTCGCACGCGTGGCGGGTCAGCAGGGGCTGGCCCTTGCCCCAGGGAGGATCCTGGCAGAGACTTGGGACAGCTTCACAAAGAACAGCAGCAGCCACCCTCTCGTTTTTTTGCGAACTGATTTGATGTGCAACTCAAATCATGTACCTTTTAGTACAAGGACCAGATCTGCCCTCCCTCAGTCTCTTAGGATCCACATCAAGGTATTCCCACTCCTCCTATACAAGTATTGACATGAAAAAGTGATTTAAGGGCAGGTGGTCTACCCTGTTGTTTCTTCCTTAGCAGTTTGCTGTTAGAGATTGAGGCAGGGCACTTGTGCTCATTTATCTGTGGAAAAAATGTCAGACTAGATGCAAAAGGTTAAAAAGCAGGGATAATTAGGACTGTGTATATAAGGGAAAGGAAAACCAACTTCTTACATGCAGCTACAGGAATCATGAAATTATAATGAATGTTGGAACAATTTATGCTATTTCTCTTGGATAACTTACATGTCACAACTTGAGTCCTACTTCTTTCTATTACCAAACTTATGTTCTATTTCTAGGCATCTTGTACTTGAAGATAGAGCCTTCTACAATGTACACGGTGGTTCTACAAGTTAATTATAAATATGTCAGGCAGGAGAAAACTACTACATTTATACCAAGGTAAGTTAATAATAAACCATTTACCTAATTAAAAAAATTTCAAATTTAAATTTTTAAACTGAGATCATTCTAGTTAGAGTTCTATTTAATGATTGAAAAGTAGCTACTGGCAATAAATCTAGTCTTCCAGTGACAACAGTGGAAAGGGCTCAGCACCAAGCCACTGGGATTCAAACCAGTTTTAAATTGTCTCAAGCTGGAAACCCAGAAATATCCAAAATCACTATTTTTTTTTTTAAATAGGTCTAAAATATGGATAGGTTTCTATATTCTTGATGAGGCTGCATCTATTTGCCAATACTATAAAGGTAAGCCGCCTTACTGTAGTAGGACCTACTAGAGCAGGAGGCGGCAACCTGTGCCATGCATGCCAAAGGTGGCACACATGATTTTGAGCAGCCCAGTGCCACAGGACAGGCACTCCCACCCCCGCCACCCTTCCGCTCTTCTCCCACATGGGCCCAGCGGCGGTGCCGCAGCTGAAGCCACACCGCTCCTGGCCCCAAGCATCACAGCGTTGCGTGGCAGCCGCTCCCACTTCCAACTCCAGGGCCAGTGGCCTGCCTACCCGGACCCTGAGCCTCCCAACCCCTCCTGTGCCCCCATGCTGGGCACATCGAGGGAGCTGCAGGGACCCCAGGCACACAAGGACCAGGCAGCCTTCCCACACCGCTGGAGTGCCTGGGGGCATGTGGCCCCCTCATTTCTGCTCCCCCTCTAAGGCCCGGTCTACACTTACCTTTGTGATTCGGCAGTGGTTGACAGGAGATACACAAGCGACATAAATCACTTGCGTATTTCCCATTGACTTTGCGGCGTCTCCTTCGCGTGGCATCCACACTGCACTGCGTCCCCACACTGTTCCCTTTGACAGTGCTATGCCACTTACCGGGGTGGTTTTCCTGCATTGCTTGCTGGATCAACTGAGCAGGTCTACACAGACCTCTCAGTTGATCCAGAACAATCGTTCTGACAGCAGCGAATTTGCTGCTGTCACTATGGACCCAGCCTAAGAGCCATCAGGGATGTCAGTGGTGGGCAGCTCCTCAGAGGAGGGCCCAGCTATTGGCTCCCTAGGCCAGCACCTGATGCCATGGCCCCCTCCATATACCCCTCCTGCCACCCCTGCAGTGGAAGGAGAGCAGGAAACTGGCCTGCAAACACCCCTCTGGCCCCCCATGCTGCCATCAACAGGGCAGGTGCAAATACAAATAATGGCCCCTGGGCCCTATTCTGTTTTCCCTCTGAAGCATCTGGCACTGTCAGAAGAGGATATTGGGCTAGATGGACCATTGATTGGATGCAGTAGGGCTGTTAAGTAATTTTACGTTAATAGTAATTTTATATTAATTCTGTGCTCTGGAGTGATGACAAAACTCCAGAATTCAAACTTAACTTCAGGATGAGAACTAGTTTCAGACCATAGCGAATTAGGTGAAGATAAAATGGTTTAGTTCATTGATAAAGATGACTACAGAAATTTTAAAATCTATTACCATATGATATCTAAACTGTTCACAATTGAGAGGAGGCATAGATAGAGAACAGGAGACCTTAAGATTTTTAGCTATTTTCTTTAAAGGAATAGGACTCTGAGCCCAATTTTAAAGGTAATTAGCTTGCTACTTCTCTTGTGCCTAGGTGCTTTTAGAATACCATGCAGTGCTGTCTGCATGTTTAAATATCTGGTCCAATATTCTGTTATCATAGACTTGCACATAGAAATTTAACTGTCAGGTAAATTTCTTATTCAAGACCAAGCCAATGGAATTTATTGTTTTGCTGTTCTCCATCATCAGCCTATCTGGCTGTTTTAATACTTAGCTGAAGTTAGTCCTGCTTTGAGCCAGGGGTTGGACTAGATGACCTCCTGAGGTCCCTTCCAACTCTAATATTCAGACTAGCTTTCTGAGGGCAGGAACCATCTTTTTATTGTTAGTACATGTGCCTAGCATGTGTGATCCTGGTCTGTGGGAGCAGCTCCTAATGATTATAATAAAAAAGGTGTTTTGCTAAATGGGGGCTTCAGTGCATCTTTTTAATGATGTTTACCTACTGCTGTGCTGTTGCCAAAATGCTGCTAGTTGACTTTTTCCTTCAGGTGAGCCTTTTATGCACAAACTACAATAAATGTTTACTTTCTTCCCATATGTTCACATCTATAGAATAAGTCATTTGCCTCATAAATTTTCCAGTGTCATTTGTTGTTTAGAGAATTAGTACTAGGGAAAAACTGGCGTTTCTTCATACTGAGTTATGTTCTCTTGCACCTTGTGTTCTGAAAGTTAAATAAAATGGTGTGTATGTTAAATACTACACTTATAGGTCAGTGTACTCCTGAATCCTCTAGAAGGTATCACATCTACATACTAGAAGGTGCATTTGAACTGGATTTTTAAATACTCAATCATGATTTGTACATTTCATTAGAACTCTTAATAGATAAAATTCTCAAATGTGCCAAAAAGGAGACAGCCACTCTCTCCTCCCATACCCCTCTGTTAAGAAAAATTACACATATTTTTACATGGAGAATGTAAGAATTTTTTTACAGTCCATTTTTAGTGGAGCACGACCCAGTACAGAAAAAGCATGTACAGTGGTAAACCAAAGAAATACCTTTTTGTTCTTAGAGGAATCAACTTCCGCCTATGTCAGAACCCAGATATGTTAGAAATAAAGTAATTTTGAGTTACAGGAATCAGTAGCCTGATCACTGTTTAGTGCCTTCTAAAAAGACAAATGTTTGCCTATCAGGGTAGTGCTTACTCAGATTAAGTTATCCTCCACAAAAATTCTAGCTCAGGTGCATCAACCCAGGACTATCCAGAAACATACTATACAAGGGATGATATTTTATGCCCCTAGAAGCCTGACACTTTGCTCAAAATTGTCAAATGTTAATGAGCAGCTATATTTATAAATACTACTACACTTACCTTCAGGGATTTTAGTATTTAGTTTTCCAGTGCTTCAGGAAGGGATCTCCTGGGGGAAAATATTTGATTCAGCTGAAGAAGTGGATCAAGTAGGAATCTAGACAAAGCTTTGGAACTCCACAGGTCCCAGTAATAAAACTTGCATCTATCTTTCTCTCCTTTATTCCTAAAGCATGATTCCCCCCTCCCCATCTCCTAAGACTGCACATTTCCTTAATGTTGCAATGTTTTTTACATGGAGATACTCCTTTAGTTGACTCTGCATCCATTTTTAATGTATTACATAACATTGACTTCAGAAAAAAAAACAGTGCAGAAAGCAAACAGCTTTCTAAATTAGTCATTATTCAAAGTGCAGTTTTGCTGTGAAATCACTATGAAAGAGTGGCATTCATTCAATCTACTTTGCGAGCAATAGGCTGTTTTGGCTCATGCATTGACAATTTTACTATGTTCTGCCTGCAGATTCTATAGTTGGTGCTGCATGAACCAGAAAGAACCAAATTCCACACTGAGGATGGGAGGAGTTTCAAAAGAAAATATGAGCACAATAAGTGAAAATCAATGACTGGGTCAGTCACCTTTTGGAGAGGAATCGCACCATGCATAACACTACACATTTAATGTTTGCAAAGCACTATATAGTAGTATTTGCATACAATAGAGAAGATGGTACCACTTTGCATTTGAGTTAGAAGTCTTAGAGCCTACAACCGCCATGCAGCCAGTGTAGACACAACCTATGTTGATCAAAGTTTTTCTGGAGGTGTAGGAACACTACATCCGCAAACATTTAGCTATATAGATAGAATGTCTTTCATTGACATAACTGCATCTATACTGGAGTTTGTTGGGCTAGCTGTCAGTCGGGTATGTTTTTCCCCTACATGTCTGACTGATGCAGCTATGCAGAAAAAACATGTAAAATGAAGTCTAAATATAGATATGCTGCACTGCTGTAAAAATTGCATCTTACCTGATTAACATTAGTGCAAGTGAGTCTACATAAGGAGTTTGAAGTAAGGGGTGGTGTGGGGGGGGAACAAACCTAATATAGAAAAGTCCAGACAGCTATTGTCTGGGCCACCATAGAAGGATCATTATGTGTACTGTGGAGACAGAAGAAAGAGGGGCCTCATGGCAGGAGACACTAAGCAAAGGTTATCAACAGGAAAGATGATGTTGGCAAATGGAAATAAACCCCGATGCACTTTGTAAAATTATATGCATATTTTTATAGCTACTTTCTCCCTAGACACTGTTAATGCCTTTCAGGTGGCTTCACTACTTAATTGACCAATTGATTTAGTGTAGTAATAAAACATGATTTAATGGGAACAAAAAAAAATCAAAGTTACAGAATAAAAAAGTATAAATACATATCAGAAATGGTTACAGAACACCAGTGAAATTTTCAATGGAGCAAGATCTAGACATTTTACCAAGCAAATGAATGATCATAAGTTTACATACACCAGAACACACACCTTTTGTGCTATGTTTTACAAACTTAGAAATAACCAACCAACTACATAAACATTGCAGGGATCAAAAGCAAAATAACCATTGATATTTACAAGTTTTCATTAAAGCACAATTTTAGCTTTTAGACTGATGGAGAAAATGTTTTAAACAAAATTTTTCTTAATGAATAAGAAAAAGCAATGCATTTCAGCACTCTAAATGGAAGAGAACAGAAAATTATCTTAAATGGAAAGTACAGCTTATCAATTAAAAAGAAGCTTTCATATTTGTTGCAGTCAGACAATTCCATATTAATCATGGTTCATGAGCAGTATAATACGGAATACATTGCTGGTTTAAGGATAGAGTCAACTCTACATAAGAATTTTACAGGATCATTGTAAAAAATTTTAAGACACTATTACAGTTTGTAAACATTACTCTCTTGTTCATGATCATTATATCTACAGGCTAAGTTTCAACTTAGGCTTAAAACTATTGAAGTGAGGGTAAACATTCAGAACTTTATTATTTACAGTATTGAGGTTCTTTTTAGCCAACAATTCTCAGTACTAGCATATATTACATTTTGGGAGGAGAGGGCAGGGTGAAGCAGCCAAATTCAGATAGTAAGGCAGGCATCAGAGAGTATCCCAAGTAGCAACGTACAGTAGAATTTCAGTTACAAATACCTTGGGAATGGAGGTTGTTTGTAACTCTGAACAAAGTGTTATGGTTGTTCTTCCCAAAGTTTACAACTGAATGTTGATTTAATATAGCTTTGAAACTTTACTATGAAACAAGCAAAGTTTCATTACCTTCTCAATTTAAAAACAAAAAACAAAAAAACACACACCCCACTAGTGTAACACTGCACTGTATTTCTTTTTTTTTTTTTTGGTCTCTGCTGCTAATTACATACTTCTGGTTCCAAATAATGTGTGTTGACCAGTCAGTTCATAACTGAGGTTCTACTGTACCTCCAACTTAACATTATCTATTAAAATGTTTGCTATATCTAGTTAGGAAACAAGCAAATGTAGATGAAACATTTATAAAAATCAACAGCTCACTGCCCCCTCTGCCCAAATCTACTCATCTAACAGGGAATCCAATAAAATCAAGTATTTATAGCACGTGAAGTACCACTTCATTCTTTGACAATATTGTGCATTTAGAGATTTTTCTAAACACCTCTGGGAGCTGGCAAGAAGCAAACAAAGAAAATATGTATCATTAGGGCCTGATCCAATTTCTAATCAGGCCCCAGCTGAAGTACTGACACTGGAACAGTATCAGTAGGACTGTACAGTAAAGTTTTAGAAAATTAAAAAAAATTAAAGTTTGTAGCTTAAATGATTTTGTACTCAGACAATGTCGTAACCTTAGAGCAATACATTGCAAATAAAGCATAACTCTTATTTTCTGAGGGTTAAAATAAGAGGATCCAGGTTTGGTTTCACAAGTTATTTGCAGATTAAGATTTTTCATTTGAAATTGATAAGTGCTTTTAGCAGGTGACTTCACTGTACATGCTGCTCCCTCCCCTCCCCAATAAACCTTACCTCTGAAGACTACTGATGTGCAAATGAAGTCTATACTTAGCTTTGACAACAAAAATTGACAAATGGCTCAAATATTTGATTTAAGTAAAATGCTTAAGCAAATTAATAGAACTATTCATAGAGTTGACAAGACTAGAGTTTGCCTCAGATTTTGCACTGAGATCTCTTGAACCTCAGCTAAGTCAACAGGGTTGAAGTAGATATAAATGCAGAAGTAAACCGTTAATATATTTGAAGTTTATAATATAAAAATGAAATCAACCTAGGTTAAGGCCTGACAAACCTACGAAAACAAGAAAATTCGTTATGTGATAAAATACATGTTAGTATCTGATCTTAAACACTTTGGGTGATATTTTCAGAAGTGCCTAAGGCCCAGATCCTCAAAAGATATGTAGGACTAATTCCCCTTGATTCCAAAGGGAGTTTGAGGCCTAAATACCTTTGAGTCTCTGGGCATAAGTCCAAAGTGCTCCTAAGACATTTAGGCACTCTGAAAATTCCATGCCTTGGCACCAACTTGTTTTGAAGATGAAGCGGCAGCATGCACCACCACCCATAATCCCGAATATATAGTTGCAGCAAAGCACTTACGTGTGCACACAACTCCCATTGACTTCAATAAGACTTGAGCATGTATTCTTATAGCATTAGAAATCTGGATTAGTTCAGTGTTTTGTTAGAAAATGGTTGTTTCAAAAGAAGTTGGAAGAGGTTGGACAATATTTCCAAACATACAAAACTTTAAAAAAAAATCATCAAGCACTTAGGTTGGCAATTAAAAATACCCATCTCTCATAGCTTCCTCCTAAGTATTGTGCTTAATACAAGTACAGGAGTCCAGACAGGTTCAAAGTTTCTTTCCACCATGGAACACAACGTGTGAAATTTTATTTGGCAGTGTAAAATTAATTCAAGACAGGCTGCGACATACAGATGGGGATAAGGTTTGTATTTTCCAAGATTGTTAACATTTACTCTTTCAAATACAATTATTAGATGGACTGGGGGGCTTTGTACTCATTTCAAAGGGAACATTAGTTATGTATTCATTTTACTAGTATCCTGGAGTCTACTCCCCTAATCCATTGTCTTCCCTTTCATGTTAGTCACCCACCCTCAAATCAGGAAGGAAAAAACAAACTACCACTCCAAAAAACAAACAGCAGTAGTCATTCTACACATTAAGCTACAAGGAATTTTGAGCTATAAGATCAAGTTACTAATTTTAGTCATTACCACGTCCAGTCACACAAAAGTCATTGCCTCAGAACAGCCAGAGTCTGCTCCCTAATGCAAGTCACACTTGTGTGTGTGAGAATAAGCCACATCCTTCCCACCCTCAACTCTCCCATCTTCCATTATGACATTTCAAACAGTGCACCAGTCACAACAAACGTGTAGAATAATTACATTGTAAAGTTATCAAAATACACTGCATTAAGTGCAAACACTTTTGTGCTGCAAGTTGTTTAAAGTTTACTGAAATATCTTAATATTAAGGCACAAGCCTAGTTCATTTCACGCATTTGATATTCCACAGTGAGCATCCAAAAATGCAATGGAATGACAATGATTTTTTTTGCCTTTAAAAAGAAATATTGGGAGTTCCTCTCATGCTACAAGACAGATCCCAATCCTTATTTTACAGTATCCATGCACACTATAGTTATATTCCAAGGACACTTTAAATGTTTCACTTAAATTGTTTGACTTCAGAAGTGTAGATTCCTTAAAGTGTTCATTATGTATGACATGCGACAAGAATAACATTCAAGTACATTTTGTTCAATCAATACATAAGCAGTGTGCTAGGATTATGCTTTTCCATAATATTGAAGGGAAAAGTACAAAAGATTGGGGCCAGGATTTTGAAAAACCAGGACCTTAAAATTAAGTTATAACTTATTTAGGAGCTTAAGTGGTGAGATTGTCAAGAGCACTGAACATGCCCTTAACAAGAATCTGGCTACTTAACTGTGGTAACTGCTGGGTGGTTCCACATTTTGGAAAATCTGGCCACTCTTTTAGATGCATATGTATAGATATAGCATAATTTTAGGCTCCTGTTTTTTTAAAATATTGGCCTGAATGCTTTTGAGGTAGATTTGGGGTGAGGGGGAGGTGAGGAGGGATATTTTTATTCAGGAAAATATTTGTATCAGTAATGTAAGAGCAATATAACTTCTATCCTGTATTCACAGTGTCTTTAGTATAGGAATTCCCTTCTCAAGGTGAAAGATTTTACTTATATAATAACTAGCGTTTGGCCATCTCAGCTTGAAAGTAGCCCAAAACCTAAATGTATGGTATACTTACAGTTGCAGGTACGTATCGAAGAAAGCATTGTCTTGTGAGCAGCATAGTTAAGAGTCTAAGCAGGTCACACCAAAACTGCTCATAAGATGATACTTTCAGCAAATGAGGCATTCATGATTATACAAATATGTTTATTAAAATTGTTTAAAAATATATATTCTAGTTCCATGGTAAACATTTTCAGTAGAAATGCACAGGTTTGAGAAATCACATGATACACCTACAATCATTTGCAGATGGGAACAGCTAGGGCAAATTAGAAAATGGGTTCATAAGACTTAAATAGCATTAGATATACCAATCACAACTATGTAGATAACTTACAAAAATATCAGTAGCCTTATCAAACAGGTGATTAGATCAGTATGGCAACACCTAAGATTAAGAGATTGGACAGCTCAAGGGATTGGTACTATGGTATGGAACCTTCAGTCCCACTCACTTTTCACAGAAGCGTGTTCCGGAGTCAGGCGTAGTTTAGTCACTGGACTGGGAATTAGGAGTCCTGATTTCTATTCCCAGCAGAGGCAATGATCCCCACTGTGGCGTTGGACACATCACTTAATCTGTCAGTTTCTTCATTTAAATACTGAGAACAGTACTACTTACCTACCTCACAGGAAGGTTCTGAGGGGGAGGAGAGCCGTTAGCGGTGGGTGGGCTTGCGCCCACCCACCTACCCCCGGATTCAAATAGGAGGAGGGTTCTGAGGATTTATGTTTGTAAAGTGCTTTGTACATGGTGTGTTATAAGTGGCAAATACTATTCGATCAAGTGTAGTTTAAGCGAACAGTGGTCAAAAACTGTTTCTACTGGATGTGAATTCATGGGTCTACCTCAAATGGTCAACAGCCGGTTTCTAGGGGAGGAATTGGGTAATTGCAGCTGAACTTTCTACAAATGGCTTCTCAATAGCTCTACTAAATTCTGCTTCACTTCACCAAAACAAAACAAACTTGCACTGCTTCAAACAGTACAAAATAGGCTACAAGAAAGAACCTGGGCAGCCAGTCGGGGTGTGGAGGTAAATGCTGTTAAAGAAAAACCTCTGTATGGATACATTTTAATAACTGCTTAACTGCTCTTTGAAGGAAGTTGTATATATGATATTTTGTGACAGCAACATAAGGATTTGTTAATTTTCTTCCTAAATCTTAACTACAACAGACATTTCAGAACATGTGACTATGCAATTTAGAGGACATCTCCGGTTTCTATGTACCCAAGGCATATTTTATAAAGTTAGCTCTACTGCATGTCAGTTGTTCTCTGAACAGAATTTTGTATGATGGAGAAACAGGATTCAACTGGCTGAAACTATGACAAGTAGTACAAGAAGCCATTCAAAACTGATGCCATTGTTTGGGGATAAGAGACCTATAATGCAGTGCTTGCTAGACCACTTAATTATACCAGCATCAGACCTTATTATTTCTGAGAAGACATTCTGAAATGGTCTACAGATTTAAATATAAATCATATCTAAAAACAGTATTTAAGTAATGAGCATCTTAATAGCTTCATGGAGATCTAAAAACTTAAATCTGAATCTGAAACCAAAATAAGTGGTTGCCTAACACAGGTAATTAAAAATCTTAGCTCCTTGAAAAGGAATACCTTTCAACTACAGAAATTACATTTCCTAAACTCAACTTGATAGCCTTTATGAAAAAGTCATGTAACTTAAACAGGTCAGTGACAAAAAATAAAGAAAAATGATCAAGGGGAAATTTTCACAATTTGGCCATGCAATGAAATGCTGCTCCCAATGAAATCTATGACAGTTTTGCCATTTACTTCAACAGCACCAGGATTTCACCTCAGATGTTTAATCGGCAGCTTGTTTCTAGATAAGGCATTGCAATCCATTTCAAAACTCCCTATGTACCTGGCAATTCTGCAAGGTGACTGCATCCAATCATCTCTCTACTAAAATATCACAATCACCCTTAATCTGAGATGAAGTTAATATACTTAAGTCAGAACTTAATGAGCATGTTATATAAATCAAGTTTTCTATAATCTTTGAAGGGAAATAAATGTTATTTACTCCTCCCCCCCCCCTTTTTTTTAAGCCATGCTAGATTTATCTCTTGCGCCAATATAAGAATGTGATAAAATGAACAGTCTGTTATGCAGAAGTTTAAAGTTAAACATACATGGTCAGATTTTTTTGGCCCAGAATTTAGATTTTGTAAAACAGGTTTTACAATCCTAATATTAATGAAGATGTTTCCAAGATTTTTTAAAATTCCAAATAAACAGATTGTTTAGATTGAAATATTCCCTTGAAGTATCTGTCACTCAAACATTGCAATATTGTTGTACTGAGAGCCAGAAAGTGCAAGTGATTAGTCTATTTTCATTGTTCAACCTGCGTGAAACTGAAAGTAAACACTAATTGTAATGTAAATTATATTAAATGATGACCAGTTGTCATAACATAAGTTATGCATTAATAAATGTTTAAAATATATTATTTTAACCTGATAGTGTCCATTTAAATCATAACAAAAACAGCCAAATAAAAGCTTATGATTCTGCAGTGACATAATATATTTTTTAAATCACAGTCTTCTGTCAATATGTTGTCTTCTGATTTTAGCTTCCATCTCATAATGCTTTTGATTTTCTTGTTCTGGGTGATGCACCATCTTCCAATTTTACTGCTCCATTGATAAAGTTAGCTGCAATTTTAAAACAAGTTAAAGTACAGGTAAACTGCTATTTGCCTCTGTACAATGCCAAACCGAGTTGGTATGAAAACAAATGTCAAATGCCAATATTCAACACTTAATATAGGCAGAGCTCTGGGGCCTTCCAGCATTTTTCTCATTGTACTGGTTAAACAAAGCAAATAAGTATTAAACCTTGGAAGTTGCTATATACTTATCTGCAGTAGAGCTCTCTTTGGCATTAACATCAATGGGATTTTTGGGGGGGAAGTTTTAGCGTAGATTAGAGCTATAGGCCCCAATTCAAAAAAGCATTTTGAAGCACATGCTTAAGTCTGTCTTAGTATGTTGCTGATCAAGGCCACAACACACAAAAGTTGTCTCAGTCGAGAGGTGGAACAAGATAACATTTTGAAGGACTTACAGCATACTTACCACCTAACTCTCCCTATCATTCCATTTGCCATTGAAGATGGAACCTGAAGATTTTGTTTGACTATGGCTGTGTGTGAACTGTCAATGCTGACACAATAAAAGCCTCTGGTAACCTATGATAGTCGTCCCATTAAAATCTTGTGCAGTCACTGCTAATCAATCTGGATGCATTAACTTCAACCTAACCGGGATCCTTATATTCAGAACTGGAAAAATGGAGTCGCTGTAAGCAAGTGGGAAGCTTGGCCTGGAGCTTCAGCACAATCGAATATTTAAAATAAACCAAACCAAACATTTCTAGACCTTATGATTGCAAAGGTATTTCACTTTTGTATGGATAAGTGTAAACCAATGCAGTGTCATCCTCCTGTGTCTACAAATATTCAACCTCTCCAGTGTCTCTGATGCTCATTGATTTGCCCAAATGCAGCAGAGTGAATGCCACAAGACTAGTTTCATTGCTGCTATTTAGAATGCTGTGTGCAGCTGTGACACTCAAGAATAGCGTCCGTTATATGGAAAACAATGAAGAGCAGCAGCAGATAGTGAAGTTATCTACAGATGAAAGAGACACGGATCAGCAAGGCAGGAGGAAGAGTAGAGAAGCAGAGACACTTCTTTTACTGTAGCTAAAAGGCTCTGAAAGGGAGTGGAAAGTAAAAGTGGCTTCCCCCAACACCCATTAAGATCAATGGGAGTATTTCCATGGGCACTGGATTATGTATCTAAATCTGAAGTACAACCACCCCCTAGGTACAGAAAGATATGAAAAAGGGAGGTCCCAAAAAGGGTCCAGGGACAGCATCCTGGTAGAAATTCCAGCCGCTGGTAGCAGACATCAGAAGACTGTACTGGACCTTATGGATGCAGACTCCCAGTTTTTTATATCTACTTCTGCCCAATCTCCTCCTGCTAGTAGATGTAATTTTCTCCCAAATCTTGCCTATACAATATAATAGGAAACCTTCATGCACTAGGGATCCCCCACTGATTGCTAACTGTGAAATTAAATTTTAGTTTTTCTTTAAAAGGTCAAATGTTCACTGTAAAAAGAAGTCTCTAATTTGGTGTAGAATTTAGAAGAGTAAATCACTGGAATTTTTGTTAATTACCTAAAGTGAAACAAAAATAGAATTTATGGTCATCAGTGAAAAAGGGCCATTTTAAAAGCCTCACTAATTAGGATAAAATAGACAACATATAGTTATTTGTAAGCATTAAAAAAAAAGCAAAACCCCCCAAAACACAACAGATCCTAAAGTTGTAATAGAACTTTTAAAAAATCAGTTTTAAGAACTTTTCATCCTAGAAATATGCAGCATTTGTGGGGTCTTTATCTGTGCAGATGTCAGTCAAGGACAAACTCTAGAAAGACTATCATCTCTGGAGGGGCTGAGGTTAATTTTGTTTTATTATAGTACAGTATTGTCTCTACACTGGCTCAAGTTAGCAACATGCAATGCAGTGTACCATGAGTATGTTTTGATGCAGACTATTTTCTAACTTGGAGGGAGCTAAAAAATGAAAAATCTATTGTCATCAAATAATAAGAAAAGGACTCTGCATTAGCTCTCGTGAGTTGATGCAAGGAAAATACAAAAAAATTTCAACAATTTAGCATAAAAATAATATATCTGAAGTGACTAAAAAAGTGGAAAAACACTGACCTCTGTTTGGTTCCTTTTTTGTTGGTTTGCTCTTTGTGTTTATTTTTTTCTTAGGCATTTGATTCTGGATGTGCTCTCTCCATTTCTTTAGCTGGAAATTTATAAATTTCCACATCATCCATGCTTGTGTTAGACAAATAGCAGCCAAGCAACTCATCCTAAAAAGTTTCATATTAAAACAAGAAGTTAATGTATAGTTGAAACTTTTATCGGTTACAC
Source organism: Mesoclemmys tuberculata (assembly GCA_007922155.1). NCBI lineage: Eukaryota > Metazoa > Chordata > Testudines > Chelidae > Mesoclemmys > Mesoclemmys tuberculata. The sequence goes on along the minus strand of ML675625.1, from coordinate 12,424,373 downwards.
AGCAAAGCAGCACCAAATGTCCATTTAAAAAGTTGCTGATCACACCTAGTACTTAAACTTCTAACGCTGATGGAAACCAGATATGGCCAACATAGGACATATACCATGCATTAAATAAATGGGAGCTATATGTAAGTACACCAGTGGAAAGTATCCATGCTCATCAAAGAAATGTGACAGACAGCTTTCAGTGGCTTGTACCAAATTATACAATTACAGGCTCCTCTGTCAAATGATCATTAAAACTAATTCTTAGATGACAAAAAGCATACAGATTCAATTCCTTTTTCAGACTGTTGGGATGGAGGTTAAACAGCAGTGCTCACAGTGAAAAATTAATGTGACTTCAAGAATGAGCAAGCAAGCATGAGCAGTTAGATGATTGCTTGGGTTCTCTTAAAGAGTTGTTAATCAAAAGTGAAGGCATTCATGTCCCAAAATGTCCATAATGGACACATGGAAAGTTTAAAGCAAAAACTCACAAGATGCTTGCTGGATCCTTTGCACAGTAATCATTAATTCAGTCCCCCCCCCCCAAAAAAAACAGCTAGAAAAAAAGAGCTTCCTTATGTTTAGTATATATTTTGTGATATTATTCCCTTTGTAGAGAAGGAAAACAAAAGAAAAATTTCCCACCACAAAATTCTGGGAAAAAGCCACACAGGAAAGTTCTCCATCAAAAAGCACTACCATTTTGGATACGTATATTAAAGGCATTCTGAAAGCATCACTTTAGTCAAACATGAATGTCTACTAGTTTTATTATACCTCACAGTGAGTACATTGAAGTTTCCGTCTGCTATGGAAAAACCTGGATTCTCTACTCTTGCCAGACCAAATCCAAATGTGAGCACAGATAAGGTTAGGGTCAAAAGACGAGCCATTACAAACAGTAAAGCCCAAAGGGTAAATCTGAAAAGAAAATAATAAAATTAATGTCTTTTCCCTTTGTCCACTGCTTTTCAACTAGGTTAACTATTCAAAGCTGCCTTCTGTTAAATTTCCATGAGCACTGAAATTTTAAAATGAAAGGGAAAAGTCTACTGAAATTAACAATTACAGGAATTGTACATTTAGCGCTCTACCCACAGCACTGAATTCTGCTCCCCTCCCACATACACTCAGTTGCCTCAAATAAAAGCTTTTTCAATATAGAAGGTAAAATTTTCTTTGCAAAAGTGTGCTTAGAAATTTACAAACTTTGGGGTATATAATGGCATTAAATGTATTGCCACATGGCATGCCAAATTTGGGTGCTGAGCTCATCATGAATTTCCCTGCCCTGGAAACATGGCAAAGGCAGAAAGTACATCAGATTGATATTCATGCTGTAAACCATGTTAGCAAGAACCTTATAAAACCATAGAGATGACTACAGCAATAATGCACAGATATTAAATGGATAAAAAAAGAAGTGGTTGGGAGGGAGGTCAAAGGTAGATTATTACAGCATGAAGCATACAGGTCAGGCAGGTTGGGGGGGGTGGTAGATAAGGAATTATAAAGTAATGTGATCACTACATGAAGCACTACCTTCCTACTTTGTAGGCAACTTAGAGCAAGGTGGCATCATTTTAATATCCAAGCTTGCAGAAAACAATCTGGTGGACAAATCAAATATTGAAAAGGACAATGAAAAGTTATAAGAATCTAATATAAATTCACCAACTATTTTTCTTTCAATTTTTGTAAGGTAAGATCTCTATTATTTTAAAACAGACTTTCAGTTAAAAAACCAATTAAAATAAAAGTTAGATAACTAAACTTTAAGTCTTCCTTCATCTCTCTCTACCGATCCTCATCCAATATGATAAAGGTCTTCAACATAGCCACCAGTAAGGATTGCTATTGAAACCAAGAGTTGGAATCGGAGAGGTGTGCCCGGGTGGGGGGGGGGGAAGGAAGGAGGAGGAAAGACCACCATTGCCTGTCCCATATCTGAAGAAGATTCCATGCCAGTAGCCAGGATCAAGAATTTACAGTCCTCCAGCTGGCAGCAATTTTGGGAGTTATAAAGATTACTGGCTGCTTTACATTCTGATTGCTAATTATCTGAGGAAGATTGATCAAACGTCACACACAAGTCAGTAGAGGAGAAATTCACCTCTTTTACCAATTTTGAGAGCAAACGCTTTGGTTTCTAACCAGCTGGTGACCTGCTGAGATGGTGACAGTGTTTAAGAATACCATGACAACGAGCTATAGAAAGCAGTTCTCATTAAAGATTTCGGCAGTACAGAAGTTTTTACACCATGTCACTTAAATGATGATTGGATAAAAAACAAACTATTTTCAAAACAAAAAAGTGCATTCAAAATCTCAGTTAAAACACAGCTTGTTCAATTAATCTCAACCTTAAAAAGAAAAAAAAAAGTCTTATACTCAGCCTGCAAGCAAAAGTATTCGGGGGGGGGGGGGAGGAGGAGAGAGAGGTTTTTGGAGAGCCGGGGGGGTGGATTTATAATCTTAAATATGAATTCACCAATAGCCTGGGAGCCCATGTGGAGAAATGGTTGTTGATGGGGTTTATTGTTCAAGATAATTTTTATTGTAACAGCAACATTTTAGTTCTCCTAAAACACTCAATATGCTTCTCTAACTCATCTTTTAAGAAGATGAGTTTCCATTCCTTATTATTATTTAAGTTTATGGTACCATTCTTTGGATGCTAAGTGTTTCCTAATCAGAGGAAGACTGTCCCTATCCTGAAGAGCACATTGTTTGATAAGACGAAGAATACAGCATATTGTTTGTATTACAGTAGTGGCCAGATGCCCTGATCAGTATTGCAAATCTTTTACATTGGGTGCTACACAAATAAAAGTAAAGAAGGTCCCTGGTCTAAAGAGCTTATGGCCTAAAATGAACAACATATATAAAAAATGAGGAAAAGAAGTTGGTGTTTTGATTTTTTTACTTTATTTGCATTAATACATACTGACTTTCTCCAAGTGACCTTCAGCCTAATTATTTAAATGCTGGTGTGAGGAGTGGTGACAGAAACAGGTTTTGAGAAGAGATTTGGAGAAGATGATAGCAGCTTTATAAATCAGTTCAAAGAGGACAGTGTGGAAGAAAGCAAGACATCATTTTTAGATGTCTTACATGAGTGAGCAGTGAAGGCTAGCCCAACTGCAAGTGTGGAGAGGGACACTAAGAGACAGGAGTGGATAAGCGAAGCAAAATTATGAACAGAGATGAAGGTTGGAACTTGAGTAAAGTGTTCAGATTGATGCAAAATACCCCTCTTATTAGTTCTAGCTTGTAAATTTTGTCTTCCATGCCTTTGGTCAAATACATCAAGTTCACTTCCCCAACCCTCATTTTACAAGCCAGTCCTCGTCTTTCCCCTTCCCACACAACTGTCCTTGACAAAATTGTCCTTATAATTCTACATCTCAAAATAAGTGAGCAATTCACTTGCAATTGAAAAAATAATTTTACTTTATATACTGTTTGAAACGTTTTCTTCCATATATATTTTACGTTCCCTTCCTGTCCACCTCTCGTATAGGTGCAGAACATGAAACTGATAATGCATAAGCTGATTTTCTCCCTATTATAAAGGTGTAATACACATTGTTTAAATTGTTTGTGCATTTAGTACTATAAAATATTGGCATAATTCTGTCAGGTCTTTTGTATTGCTTTACAATAATGAACAAAGTTCAAAAACACCAAGAGATTCTGAGAGAGGTGTGATGATTTTGGTGTCCATATTACTTTTATTCCAAGATGGAATTGTTTTTAAACAAAGATCTCCAAACTAATACTTGCAATGAAAAAATATATTTAGGCAGGTGAGCATTTACAACAGAAATGGCTAACATGTACCCAAGACATGATTTTAACAAATATTACTTGAAAAACTTATGATCATGAAGTGACATCTCAGTTTCTTTGATTTTACATAATGGCATTGGATCTTGCATGAAACTCCAACCAAATAGTAATATTGGGATCACAGATATAGCTTAGGATAAGTTATGCTGCCCAACTTTTGCTTTTTATATTATGTGCACGCAAACACTTTATTCCAACAGAAATCACAATAAAGCTCTGAAAATTAAACAGGTAGTAAAATAAAAATAAGTTATTACTTGCAAAATTTACCCTTTCTGCTTGTTTTCATCACTGAAGTAGAAAAGACGTGAGGCATGAAAAATGAGCTCCACTAGATAGTGAGGTACCAGCAACATTAGCCCCAGACGTTGAAGGCTGTAACAGAAAATGAAGATTACCTATTTGTAACCATGATTCTTCGAGATGGCTCTGTATATTCACACTTGTGAGTACTGTGCTGCCTTGTGTTAAAACCTTCTTCTAGCTGTGCCAGCTTGAATGCTCCCCCAACCATCCCACCCTACTCCTCAGCATCACATCATCTGAATCTTTGCAGTAGAAGGATTTCAGATGATGTGGCTACATAGGAGATAGAGCACCCTCATCTGAATTCCTTCTACCACAAACCCAGAGAGAGAATAAACAAGCATTCTGAGAGGCAGGAAGGCAGGTGGGATATGTGAATATGCAGAGCTATCTTGAAGAACAGTGTTTACAAGTAACCTACCTTCATGTTTTCTTTGAGTGGCTCTGCATATTCCCACTTATGGAATAGACTGATAAAAAGTACTGAGACTAACCTGGAGGTAGACCCAGAGTCCTAGCTGACTAGAGACAAGCACCACTTTACCAAATCTAGCGTCTGCCCTAGAAACCAAATTCAGAGCATAGTGTTTAGTGAAAGTTTGCACTGAAGTCCAAGTTGTAACTTCCAAGTTCCAGCAACAAGCACCTACCTAAGACAAGCAAAGGAGGTAGCCACACCTCTATAGCAGTCAAACTGCAGCAGGTACAGGAATTTTTGCCAGTATGTAGCACTCAGAAACACCTTGTTTAATCCATCAAGAAGTAATCTGGGAAGAAATCTTACACCCCTTTTGGTTCTTGGCATAAAACAGAACCAATCTAGAAGATATACAAAAACTTATAGTTCTGTCTAGGTAATAGACTAGGGTCCTCCTGACATCCAAACTATTTAGGACAGATTCCCACTGATTAGAGTGGTAGAAAAAACACTCAGCAAAGGGTTCAAAAGGCAATTTTACCAGCATAATGAACACTAAATTCAGGTCCCACGAAGGGACAGGATCTCTAACTGAGGGATACACATTCAATAAGTTTTTTATAAATCTTTTCAGTGAACAATAAACAAAGCAGCAACGTACCATCAACTAAGGTATGATACGCTGAGATAGTGGCCAAATGAACTTTTATTGATGAGTTAGATAACGTACTTAAAGAATCAGGGGTTAAATATTCCAGAACAAGGTAGGGAAGCAAATCATCCCTTCATGCAAGCCTAAAATCTAGAAGCTGTTGCCACTTAAAATGGACCACTAGACTGTTTTCAAAAGTTAATTAGTACGTCCTGCACAAAGAATAGGATTGCTCAATAGCAGACAAGAGTCAAGGTCCGATTGCCCACATCATTTAATGAAGTGACTGTGCGTCTGGATGAAAGATCCTGTCCTCCTGCTGGGGCAAAGGAAGACACATGAAGACAGCCAGTGAGCACCTCTGCCTGTTGATGTAATTCACACCCAATATACTGTCCATTACCTAACTGCCCAACTCTCCCCCGAAAGATGAGGAAGAAAATCTGAGAGCCAGATTTATTGCTTTCAGTTCTAACACCCATTTGCAGAACTCTCCTGCACAGATCATGCCCTTGAACTGTCAAATGGAGATGCCCCCCCAAAAAACTTTCTTTGATGCAACTGAATTTACTGTCAGGGATGGACCAGAGCATTGAACTATATACCTCTGAGCATATTCACCCTGACTGACCACCATTCTAGAAAGACTATAAAGACATTCTGAGGTATGGTGATCAACATCTGAAGGCTCTTCTGGTGTTATCTGTAGAGATGAAACATCCAATGCTGCATAGGTCTCATTATCAGACAAGCAAACAGAGTTGCCAAAAATGTAGTTGCTGCCATAAAACCCACAAGACCCAAAAAGAATTTTATTTGAGAGGAACACTATCAAATCTTTAACATGTACTTGCTCATTTTGGAAAATCTGTCCTCTGGGAGAAAAGCTCTCCCACAGAGTCCATGGACCCTACAAAGGGAATCCTTTTAAAATTTACTTTGGGCAGTAAAAAGAAACTCAAGGTCTGAAAAGGGAGAGGTTGTGAAAACAATATGGCTTAACAAGTCCTCATGCACAATGGCCTCCAGCAGGAAATCATTCAGATAGGGATAAATTAAAACACTGGATTGCTCAGATGAGCCCCTACCACAGAGAAGCATTTTGTAAATACCTTGGGCATCATGGAGAGGCCAAATAGAAGCACCTTGTACGGGAAAGGATGCCCAACCACTATAAAAATCAAAGATAATTAGGAAGATTGTGATTAACTGAAATATGAAAATACAGTCTTTAGGCGGAGAGTTGCGAACCAATCCATAAGCAGCAGTGAAGGAATTATGGAGCCAAAGTCAACACCTAAAAATGAAGCCTCTGAGCATACTTGCTCAAGTCCCTTAATCTAGTATCCAGTGAAACCCTCCATCCTCTTTTGCACTTAAAAAAAAAAAAGGAATAAAAGCCCTGATCCCTCAAGGATTCGGGAACCTCCTTGACTGTTCCTAACATAAGCACCTTTTCCCCCCCCCCACCCCCTGCCCTCCGCCCCCCCCCCATGGGGGGGGGGGGGGGGGAGGGAGGGAGGGAAGGCGGCAGAGAGATGGAGGGAGCAGTTATTTCAACTGCATGGCATAGCCCCTTTCTACAATCTTTAGAACCAATTGGTCCAATGTTATTTGCCTCCATATGTTGACTAAGTGGGTTAGTCTGTCTCCAAAGAAATGTTAGACTAGTCTTGACTGCCTGGTTCTCAACTCCCAATCATCTCATCAAAACTGAGGTTTCTTGTTCTGTGACAAGGACACCAGTGAGGAAGTGAGTTGTTTAGATTTAGACGTTGGTTTGAAAGGCCTTTTCCTACTGTGACTCTGGGAGATTGCAGGCTACTGATTTGCTGATGCCCTTGGCTCAACAAAAAATAAGACGACGAAGACTGGGGGGTTGGACTGCCTCTGGTACTAGAAAGAGGGAATGGAGGGCCTCCTTGTAACCAAAGAAATAAAATGCTGAGAGTGAGCAGTCAATCTCATGTCCTTTATTTGTCCCAGTAAATCTGTTTTTTTCCTGAAAAGGCCCTCTCTTTCAAAAGGAAGATCTTCCATCTAAAGTCTAATGTCCATAGTTAGAGAGAAGAAGAATGAACACAAGCACCAGAGCAGGAACCAACAGCAGGTCCAAAGACTTGGACAACATCATATCCAATGTAATACACAAATCCATTTCCCTTACCAGTGAAACTGAAGACAGGACAGATCTCTACTTCGGATCCGTAGTGTCTTTGTCCAAGTCAGACAAATTTAATAGCTCTGATGCACAGGAACCAGCACTGCTGACAGTGGCTTGTTGTTCCTGTGTTTCTTTGGCACTACAACGTCCAGAACCGAAGGCACTAATGTCCTCAGTTAGGCCATTCCAATGAAGTTCATCTTCCTGGACCCAAAAGTGAACATTGAATCCAACCCTGGCCCTGCAACTATAGGAGTGTGACAGAATCAGACAGTTGCAAATCATGAAGTATGGCACAGATGATGTTGGCCAAGTTATCTTTGGACTGCTCCACCAGAGTTGGTTCAAACATACGTAGCCTTGGAAACTGGACTTAGGGAACTGCAGGAACCATATCCAGCCCCGACATGGGGTGCGGCTTCTTGGAACCCTTCCGTCCTCTGGAACTGCTGGAAAGTAAGACTGGCCACTTAGATATTGGATTGGAAGACTGTTTGGATCCAGAGGGTCTGGCCTCGAGAACTTCATTGAGAAGGAGGAGCTGCAAGCAAGTCTCTGGGAGTAAAAGGTCCAGCAGTTCAAAATACGTAGAAAGAGAATGAGCTTCTCCAGGCACTTGAGGCACTGGACGTGGTTGTCAGATGCTGGGAATACAGCCAGGCAGGAAATTTAGGTTCTTCTGTTCTTCTTCTTGCAGGTTCTTCTGTTTCTTTGATTCTGCCCTAACACAGAACTGGAAAGCATCACTAACTAATCATATACTAACAACTAATGCTAACTACCTCAAGAAAAAAGGCTCTCGCTCCAGAGACCAGACAGTTTCACGTCTGTCCAGGCATGTGGAAGGAACTGAAGTGCTAAGGTCACTCCACCTTCTATATAGCCTTGATCTTAGCATGTCATGATGCTGAGGGGAAAAGGAGGGGTCACAAGAGCAATCTGATACTGCTATTAGTAAGTTTTACCTTAAGGCACAACAAAGTGATGCAATTCCCGTAAGTCGGAATATGCAGAGCTAAATGAATCGGGGGGGGGACCACAGTTGATACTGGAATAATGAAATAAACAAAAGTTTATTAATTAGTAACAATTTACAAATACTTACTTCAATACATAGGCACCAGATATGTGAGCAATGTAAAGGCAGATATAGTATAGCTGTCTTGGAATATCTTCCTAAAATTAAGAAAAAGCTTCAGTTAAATTTTAGCTAGCCTGCTTTAAAACCCACCATACTGAATGTGTCAACCTTTCTTATCTTCCTTACTGCTGTACTTCTCTCTGGAAGGCAAAGGAATTCTATTTGAAGTATGCAGCCCATGGAAGCTTCCCATCAAGTTTACTTTACAAAACAAATCAAGCAATTCAAGATTTATTTTTCAAATAAAATAGCAAAGGTTTCAATTCATACCTTTCGAATCTTTTGCAAGTACAATTCTGGGAGTGCATGAAGCCAATAGGCAATCTGGCAGACATAGAAGAATTTTACCTGAAAACTAGACAACAATTTAGAAGGGAAGAAGTTTAGGATGTTAAGCATTTAGGTTTGTAAAGGAAACAATATTTTACTGCATTCCCTCAAAATAAGAAATGCTGACTTGTAAGAGGCTTTACTATATAAAGGAATTGCAAACAGAAACTACTAATAGCTGATAAAGTCAAGTAGTAATTTCTTTAATAAGTATTTACAAATCCCCTTCCTGTTTGCAAGTTCTAGATCATCCTTTGGGCCATTTTTTTTTTGGGGGGGGGGGGAGGGCGATGGAGGAACACAGCCCCATCCATCAAGCTCCTTCACTTGGAAGACAGAAAGGTTTAGTAATACTGAGTCAGGCAATAATCCTCCAAACACTTCTGCAATGGGTGTAAAGTTAAGCATTTGAAGTCAGTGGGGCTACTCGTGGTAAAGTTAAACACTGGTGCAAGCATTTACAGGATGGGAGCCTAAATTATCACACACAAAAACTCAAGAGGCACCAGCTGACAGTTTTCAAACATCAAAGGAATACAGAACAAAGGATTTTCAGTTATTGGTCACTATACAAATGAAAAAACTGCCTACACTGTCTTCATTACCTCTGGTAGCCAACTGTCAAACAGCTAGAAGAAGAGAATAAAACACTTACAACATGCGAGAATGGGGATAGTCTTTCCATAACAAGGTAGGGTTTGTCATGAATTCTTCCTAAAAAGAAAGTTGTCATTTAAGAGCTTTCATAATATTTTAGATGTGTATTTTTAAAACAAATACAGATAGCAATTTGACTTACTTACTGCAGTCAAAATACTTGCTCCCCAGGCAAACGAAAACAAATAGAAAAAGGCTAGCTGCCCCGATTCATTGAATTTGCTGTGCTTCGTTTTTGACAAATGGAGACGTCTATTAATTTTCTGAAAACAAGAACAATATTTTGGGGGTATAAAAGAAACAGATCAACATTTTACTTATATTGTTATTGGTGGGAGTGGGCGGGGGGAAGCAAGCTACTTGGCACTTAGCCCTCAGTTAAGTATTTGTTACCTCCAAGATCTTCCATTCCTCACTTTAGGCTCTGATCCTACAAAATCTTACATTTGTGCTTAACTTTACTTGTGTGAGAAGTCATACTGAAGCCCATATAAGAAGTATTCATGTACTTAAAGTTAATCATGTGGGGTTTTTTTTTTTTTTTTTTCAGGATTAGAGCCTTATTATTCAGTTAGGGTCTGAGGCTACAAGTGTCATTGTAATGGCTGATTAACCAGGCCCGTTGCATCTCATATTTCAGGGTAATGGAGCTCTAGCATGCATATATACGAGACTGAAAACACTGGTTCAGTATTTAATACCCTTAAGCAAGTCACAAATTTGAGAAATTATTTGGCAAAAGAGACAGAAAATTAAAGTCTAAGAGTTCACAGTCAGCAATCTAACTTTAGGTGTGTAGATTTATTGCAGTTCCAGGAGAATGTAAATCACCACCACTAAAGACTGGGAGGGGTGGGGCGATTGCATGGAAAATAAAGTGAAAAAATTCACAAATTCAAGAAATTAAATTCTGCTCCCTCCCCTTGTTTTAAAGCTAGCTTTAGATAAAAGAAAGAGTGGAAAAAATACATTTAGATATTAATCCACATTAAATCAAAACATTTCCAATAACACAACAATGGAGGAGTAGGGGGGGGAGAAGGGAACAGCAATTTTTTTTATTTAAATAAATTTTTTCTCAACTGACTTCCTAGTTAAAACTTTAGGGACATGAATGTTTTATGTAGTGGGTACACTACTGTTTTTTCCATCCACTTTTTAATGGAGGAGAATACAGTACACCCTTGCTATAATGCCCTTCATGATCATGAACCTCGGGCTATAACGAGCCTGGTCCCTAAGATCCCAACTACAAAACAGTGCAGAACTGTATGGCGGGGTGTGTGTGTGGGTTTTTTTTTTTGGTTTTTTTTTGGGGGGGGGGGGGGAAGAATGTTGCATGTGTGTGCATGATTTTTATCCAGGGTTTAGCCCAAGGGCGAAAACTAAGAAGTGGGACCCAACCCTACCTCCCACAACTGGGTGCTGACAGCTGGGAGCCCCTCTGTCTGGTGCTGAAATCACGGAGATCACCTAAAATCTCCCTCCCTGAACAATTGGTAGCCCTAGTTAATTATTCTTAATAATAAATTAATTAATTTAGCTAACACCTTTATGGAAGGTGACTTCAATAACTTAATCCAGCATTTTATGATTTGTTTGATTGTTCTTTCACTATAACAAACCCCTAGCTATAACAAGCAAAAAGGCTTGAATCCTGACAGGTTCGTTATAGCAAGAGTGTACTCTACTAGACAAATCAGAGAAACTGTGATTAAATATTACTTCATGAAATCTATTGCAATATAGACACATTTCCAGAGTCTAATCATATTTATATCAAATGACAAAGGAACTGCCATCGTGTGATGTATAAATATACCTAGTTTTATTTTGCAACATGACTTGTACAAGTGCTAGTGTTATCTTATGTAAGACAATCAGAACAAGCATGTAACAAATAGCTTAAATAAAGAATTTACAAAAGTAAATGATAGCTCCATAGTTAACTTACATCTAGTATGTATTCTTGGATCACAGCATGCAGAATAATGGCTATAAGCATGTAGAAAAAGATGGTGGCAATGTCTTTTGGACCATATTCATAGAAATGAATGGGTTCACTCTTGTCATCTGAAAAAACAAGGCTTTGGTTATATTCAAATAGATATTTTGTAGTAACACATTTACTTATTAAATGTTCTGTGTAACAGAGAAAGGGTAAATATCTTGCCTACTTGTTCTCTGAAGGCACATAGTATCCTACATGGATCAAAACTCCAAATTCTTGTGTCTTTAGCAAGTGAATTCTGGTCCCCCTTCAAATAATCTGGAGCATTCCCCACCCCAAATACAAACAAAACTGTAATTAAGATTGGAGGGGAAATGCCAGGGGGTAGTACCGTTGCGTTGGCTTCTATCCGTTCTTTCTGGCTAGGCCACAGAAAAGATAGAGACGCAGCAAAATTCCATGTCAAGAAGCATAGCTCTATGTAGAAAGGATACTACCTTCAGCCTATGGATCTTTGTAGCTCACCTTCCTAGATTAAGTAAGGCTTCCTACATATTTTCAGGCTACTGAAATTTACAGAATTAGAAAGATTGTTCTATAAATTAAATGTAAGGTTTCTATAAGAAACCAAACACACATTCCATAGATATGTTAATAAGCAAAGTATTCCAAAACAAAAGTATTTGCAAACAATAAATACAAGAAAGAAAGTGTTCAAGTCACATTAAATAAAACAGAAGAGACCAGAAGTCTTTGTAGATAGAGAGAGGAAAGAAAGAAAGATCCAGGAAAGCCAATAGTGGACCCCACATTGTGGTGTTTGTACACTTATGCCTGGCACACAGGAATGTTGTGGGACCACATTCCACTGAAACTTAAGGCCTGCTGGTTTGTGTTTTTTTCCTTTTTAAATGTAGGCAGCAGCTCAGATGGTGGGCCTAACCACTGAGAGTTAGTGAGAGAATAAAGCAGAACCCCACTGTTTACAGCAGAGGTTAACTTTTTTTTTTCCTTTTTGGGGGAGAAGAAAGGGAAAGAACATCTGCCTACATATTCCATATCTGTCACTGCTTAAAAAAATAATGTATAAACAAGTTAGCTGGGATTTTCTGCTAATCAGTGAAGCAAGGTGGGTGAGGTAAAAGGCAAGCTTTCAAGCTACACAGAGGTTTCAGGTAACTCAAAAACTTGTCTCTTTCATCAGCAGAACATGGTCCAATAAAAGATATTACCTACCCACCTTGTCTCTCTAGTATCCTGGGGACCAACACAGCAAACAATCAGTGAAGCAATCATTTTCTGAGCCAACACCACTATTGAAATAGTGGGGCTGTAAACATCACCCAGAGCTACTATTTCAGTCCATATGCTAAAGGTGGAGGACCAAACTGTATCATTTACTTTTTGGGAGTTAATCTTTACAGTTATAAAGGCATTTTATTTTTTTTAAATGAGGTCTTTAAATCTTGACCAGGGGCACGGATTAGCACGTGAAGAAGGTTGGATGTGACCCTCATGCCAAGTGTTTTAGCATAAACTGTGATTTTGGGCAAAGTTTTCAGAAGCACAAGTTATGCATACAAGTCAGGTGCATAGCAAAGTTTGCTCCTAAAAATTTCTCTCTTGTTTACAATGACTCACTAGCTGGCTACATGTGTGTCAGGATTATTTAAAAATGTCAATTTATCCAGTATCTTTTTTATTCTCCAGCATTGGTTTTGCCAAGCAACACATCTGAAAATAAATACATTTCATAATCTGGAACATTCACATTAGTATTTTAAAATAAGATAGACAAATATTCAATTACAAGCATAAAGTTTTTTGTCCAGAAAGGTAATAAGCATAGTTGGGTTTTTTCCCCTAGACTGAGAAAATGTCATTTCTCTGTAAAAATGGCAATTACATAAACATATACTAAATGCACAGGGAGGTGAAGAGATCAAGTATCAGGTCCTTTCAGGCACAGCCAGGCTATTCTTATTATAGGCAGTGCAGGTACAGCATGCCTGTAGTTAACATTGTCTGACACTTTACATTTAAAGAGCCTGTTTTCAGTTGTTTCTTACTACTTTGCCAAACTTTAATTGCTCCAGCTGAAGTTTCCCCATGACACCTACCTGCCTCAAGTTGATTTATTTATTTATTTAAAAGTGTTTCAGATAAAGTGATTCAGTCATTTCTGAGAATGTGATTAGAAAAGTACGCTATTTCGCTCGAGTTCTTATAACCATTTTGTTGAGAAGCTTTAGTGTCTCAATGCACTGGAGATGTGGGGCAGATACGTATTCTGCTCAGCTATGCAAACACCCAGCACACCAAAGTCAGAGAATTTTGACTAGCAGCACCAATAGGGATGACACTCACAACCTTTCCCTTATAGTTCTTCCCGTGGTTATATAAGGGCAGCGTGGTCCCCACCCTTCCCTGTAATTCCTTTGAACCAAAATCTCCAGCTGGAGACACCGATGCAAAGGAACATAGGGTGGGTCATGGAATACATATCTGCACCCACATCTCAAAGAACAGTTACTATATAGGTAAACAACTGTCTTTTCTTCTCTGCGTGGTAGCAGACTCATATTCCACTAAGGTGACTCACAAGCAGTTGCAACAGGAGATAGGCTCAATCTTTTTAAACAGTGAGTACAGAACTGCCTTCCCAAAGTTTACACCCAATCTCAATGCCATGGTGATAGCTTAATGCCTAGCAAAAGTTCCACAGAAGACCATGTGCAGCCCTGCAGATATCTGCTGTTGAGACATCTGCTGTGCTGCTTAGCAACATTGACTCAGCTCTGGCTGAATGAGCCTGCAATGACTGTGGAGGCATCATCTGAGCCACTATATAAGCCATGGTAATGCAGGTAGTAATCCCCTAGGAAATGAGATGAGCGAAAACTAGTTGTTCCTTCATTCGCTCAGCACAGGACACCACGATTCAAGGTGATAAAGGAAATGGCTTATTCCTTTCTAAATAAAATGCTGAGCACAACCTAACATCTAAGCTATGTAGATGCTGCTCCTTTGCATTCAAATGTGGTTTGGGAAAAAAAAACTGGTAAGCAAATAACCTGATTAATGTGCAACAGATAACACTTTGGACAAAAGTTTCAGGTGTAGTCTTAAAGCTGCCTTGTCCTTGAAGAACTGATTTGTACAGAAGATCTGCCATTAAGGACTGCAACTCACTAATGCTTCCTGCAGACGTTATAGCCACAAAGAAGGCCATCTTCTGAGAGAGGAGAGCATGTGAACATGTTGCTACTGCTTAAACAATGGACCCATCAGTGTTGCCAGCACTGTATTAAGCTCCCACAATGGTACCGTTTCTTCCACTGGTGGAAAAAGATGGATAATACCCTTAAAAAAATAATCTTACCATCACAGGATTTGAGAATACCAACTTCCCTTGAATAGGAAGATGGAAAGATGATGGTTCACGTGGCAGCAATCTCAGGCAGCTCAGCATGAGGCCTGAAGACTTCAATTTCAGCAAATTACCCCCCTCCCCCGAAAAAAAACCAACCAAACAAACAAACAACCAACACCAAACATCTCCCAGTGTCCTGAATCTGCACTAATGTGGGCAGAATTTCTTTGGACATTGCCCAAATCAAAAACCATTTTCCACTTAGACAAGTGGACTTTGTGACTGGTTTTCTACTACGAGGCAGAATATCTCTACCTCCAAGCATTGCCACTTCTCTTTATCTAGCCAGGCAGCCTCCAAACAGTAAGGCACAGATTATTCAATACCAGACGAACAACCTGGCTATGATGTTGAGTGAGTAGGCTGGGATGAAGAGGAAGAGGCTTGGGAAGTCAAGCTGACAAAGAGGAAGTCAAAAAAATCAACATTGCCTGCAAACCAGAATTAGTTTGGAGCAATCCAATGTGAGTTTGAGAATAACCTGAGGGAGTGAGGAGAAGGCATACATCAGGTTCCCTTCCCAATTCTGATGGAAGGCCTTGTAAGAGTCCCTGGGCTGCGTCCCTCTCAAGAATAGAACTGATGCCATTTTCTGTTGTCCTTTGTTGCAAACAAATCTGTGGAAGGGATGTGCCATTGCTGGAAAACAGACTTCAACACACTGTTCTTTAAGGACCACTTGTGGCTATTTGAAAAAGACCTGCACAAGTAAAAAAGGTAGTTGGTTCTGAGTGCATAATAAGCCAACTACTCTGGATGTAAGAATATCTTCCTCAATACACAGGTGCAAGAACTTTATTGCTTCTTGACAAAGCTGGTTGGAGTGGGCACCCACTTTCTTGTTCACATAATGCATAGTAGTGGTATTGTCCATGAGAATATGAATTGGCTTCTTTGTAGGTTGGGTATCAATTCCCAACATCGTAGTGTGGCCCAGGAGTCCTTGAAAGAATGTAACGTCTCATTGGTTTTCTCCAAGAATAGGAGGTGACCATCAAACAGCAAGTTCTCTGTGCTTGTTGGATTTCAGGAGCTATGCCAGAGTTTTGTAACCATGAGATTCTTCTCATTGTCTAGGTTCACTCCTTGGCTGTAACAGAGTCAGCCCTGGATTTAGTGGATGATTTAAAGAGATCTTCGGTCACTTAACAGCCTTCCATAGAAAAAGCCATGAATTCCTTCTTGGAGGATTCTGGTAATTTATCCACAAATTTGGACACAGCATCCCAGTTTAGAGTGCCCATACAACCGTATTTCAGCCTCCTGCTGTGTAGAATTATGATATCTTGAATTATGTGACCACATGCTAAGTTTTTCCACAGAATCTCTACCAAAGGAAGGACAGTGCTCCAGGAACGAATCAGACTTGTACTGTGAATGAGGCTGTTGTCTATAGCACTGCTGCCTTATTTGTTGCAGAAGTTGGAAGAGGTGAAGTCTCTCCGATATAGAAAGAGGAAAATGTGACTACAACTACAAAAATTGAGAATAAGACTCAAGCGCAGGTGTAGTTCCTGAATTTTTTTTTTTTTAAATACTGATTCGATTTCAAGTCAGTGTCATTTTAAAATACATCTATCTGCTAGGACAAAGTGGGACGTATGAGAGTCGGGCCTCTGATATTTTATGCCCTTATTCAGCAACCAGCTATTTTAGAATCATAGAATATTAGAGTTGGAAGGGACCTCAGGAGGTCATCTAGTCCAACCCCCTGCCCAAAGCAGGATTTTAGTGAGAGAGTTTTCCATAAAGTAATGTCTGGAACTTTTATAGACAAAAATAAATTAATCCTTATAAGAACATAAGACAATGTGTGATGAAAAATAGGAAACCACATTCAGAGTTACAAAATATTCTATTTGATATGAAAAGCATCAAATTATAAAAGAAAGTGGAAGGCATACAATGCCTAATCAAGTGAAGCTGTGGTGCAATAGACATTAATTATAGCAAAAAATCAAAGTGGTAATTTCATATCACTAGTGAAGAACTGGGAGCCTATCTATCTGTTATAATGGTAAGAACATTAGCAATCCCCAAGGCAAACAGAAATAAGAAAGGTTCTCGGATATACCAGTGAAATGAGTTAGAGAGAAGAGCGTTATTTATTTATAAATGGAAAACTTTTTATAATTGGGTTCTTATGCTATATAGAAAGAGACAGTGGATTTGCTTTATTCTTACCAGTGGTGTAGGTAACGTTATACTGCACAGTAATAAAGATGATGACATACTTGGCTGTGACCTGAAATTTTTTTTAAGAAAGAACAAAATAGAAAGTTAACACAAACCGAACTACAAGCATATTAATTTCAGTGTTCCTAAACACTCCTCAGATGAGGTCTATGAAGAAGAATATGAAATCAATTAAAATAAGTTCTCAGAGAACACAGTTACATTAATTCAAACAGTTATTAATATTTATATAAAGTTATGAAGAGGAAACCCTTACATAAAGTAACTGGAACTTGGCAAAGAAAGTGGGGTTGGGTCCCAGTTAGTGTTGGTTAAGGACTATACTATTTGCTCATAGTTGATATCACCCACCATTAACGATTTCACACACCCACTTTTTAAATAAATCCTTTAATATTTGTGTCTAAACTACATAGAACTATGACTTTACTTCTGTGCAGGTCAGACTAGATTATTATGATAGTCCCTTCGGGCCTGAAAGTCTGTTTTAGGTTAAGGCTCAACATCTTCCTTCTCACACCACTTTACAAAATACTTTAAATGTTATTTTCAGAACAGAACAGAGGGTATAGAAATTAAAATTACTTTCATTTACTCTAAAAGTAAAAAGATTCTTTAAATCCTATTCACATTAGTCAAGTGAGTAAATCAAGCAGACATTTAAAACTAGATTTTTATACCATACCCATCACTGCAGCATCCAAGTACCTACGTCTCCCACAGCAAACAGATCTACCTGCATGCATGCATTCAAATTTCCAGGTCATAAAGCCAGAGGTGGATACACAGGCATCACTTGCAAATTTGTATGAGAGAGAAGTACGCAAGCCGTTGTGACATGCACAAAGCGTAATCCACCGTATGTTCTCTTTTAAACTGACCTGCATTGGAAAGATTTGTAAGTATAAAGAAAAATGAGTCATACTAGAAAAAGCTATTTTCCCCCAGATCACCACATAGGCAGCACCACTGTATTTCCCAGAGGTGCTATCCTTTTAGAATAGCCACTCCTCCCCACCACCCTCAGCAACACCCTTTACAGCCACAGGGAGCACTAAAGTTATCACTAGTTCTGATGTTTGCATGTGATTCTGTGGGGTTGGGATACTGGGCTAGAAGCAGTGTGATGGTGTGCTGTGGCTTGCCTTTCACAATCACTACTGTAGAGGCTAAATTATGGAGACACCAGTTACAACTCCATAGTTAAGACCCTTCATTATCAGCATTTCTCAGTTTTCCCCCTAAAATTCCTGGGGGGTTTTTTTGGGGGGTGGGGGGGGAAGCATTTGGGTTTTACCAATTTTCACCCAAATTTTGGCTTTTTCAGAACCCAGGAATTTTTCACAGGATAAGCAAACAGTGTTGTGCTGAACGGCTGGCAGATTCAGGAGGGGGCTCAATCCATCAGGGGTGTCACTACTTGCAGGCTGCAGACTTCTGTCTCCTTGTGGACTCTGACCCTCCAATGTGGCCTCATTTGCTTTCCCTGCTTAGTGGGAGCATGAGACAGGCGTGGTCCCAGCAGCCAAGACTGACTGACCACTGCAACAGACCTGAAGGGAGTGGAAGGCTGCATCCTGTGAATACAGGCCCACTGCTGAACAGAGCCTCCTGTGGCCACATTCACTTCCTCTGTGCAGAGGGGGAAGAAAAAGGGCAAGGAACCAGGTCTCAGCAGTTGAGACACCACAGACCACTGCAGAGGGTGGAAGGCCTCCTCAACTGCCACACAGCCTTCGTCTTCATTTGTTACCAATTTTCTCCCAGTTTTTTCAAGTTTTTAAATAAAACCCAATACATTCCTGGGAAATAAAATAAAAACCAAAAATGAAGGGCCTTATCCATTGCTGAGAGTGTTGAGTTTTTCACTTAATGCAGGGATTCAACCTTTTAGGTATGAGGAATATAGCTTATCCTTCCCAAAGTGACAGAATTTCAGACTGGATTCCACAAAACAACTTAGGCTCCTGACTTCATTGGAAGTTAAGGACTTAAGTTGCTTCATGGGTTCAACCCTTAGTGCCTGTCTACACTTTGAAGTGCTACAGTGACCCTGCTGTAGCACTTCAGTGAAGACATTGTCAACAGGAGGGCTCTACCCATTGGCATAGGTAATCCACTTCCCCAAGAGGCAGAAGCAAGGTCCTGCTGACCTAGCAATGTCTAAACTGGGGGTTAGGTCAGTTTAATTGCATTGTTCAGGAGGTATGGATTTTTCACATCCCTGAGCAATGTTATACTAACCTAATTTCCTAGTGTAGACCAGGCCTTAGTCTTTTTGTACAGAAAAAAAAATTCTTAGAACTTACAAGTACTGTCAATTGGTTACACTCAAAGTTTTCAAATGGGTCTTAAGAAATTTAGCCCCTTGTGCCAGACCATTCCATCGCACAGCTCCCCAAAAATGATTTAATTGCAGGCTTTGCCTATCTCATAGACTCATAGGTCAGAAGGGACCAATATGATCATCTAGTCTGA
>ML675625.1:12113347-12404794 GCA_007922155.1 Mesoclemmys tuberculata | reverse complement strand
GAGGTAAATTAGATCTACCGCATTGCCCTTGTCTAAGTAATCCGTCATCAAGTCCATGATCTGAAGATTTCCTGCCACAGAAGGATAATTATGCATCTCTGTGCTTATTGTTGTAGTGTATTGTGAACAGGTGGTCCGTCAACATCTGCACTATGGAGGCCCTGAGGGCAGGCAGCAATGCCATGCAAGCCAGCCAGATGGCCCTGCACTTCAGAACATTCAGATGAAATTTCAAATCATCCTAGGACCAGATGCCCTTCACCTTTAGATGGTCCAGGTGGGCATCCCAACATGCCTCAATGCACCTGTGATGAGAGTCATAGAAAGGGGTTGATGACAAGATAACACTATTCCATACATTCTCTGGGTCCAGCCACCAAAGGAGTTCTTATAGGATCTGTGGTGGAACCCTGACTCATTTGACCACATGATGCTTGGACAGGGAATACACAGATCTTAATTACAACTGCAGGAGAATACTGATAAGAGGGCAAGAGGAACTGAGGGAGGGCTGGGGTTGCCCCATCCTTTATGCTTATGTACTAGAAACATGAGGAAGCACAAAGGCATTTGTCTGGCCCTGACAGACACTGCTATTCAAAAATATACAATCACACATGCCTCAGGTGCCATGTGTGTCTTCAGTGGGATCCACGCTGACACACACTCAGAGAAGAACTGAAATGTACAAGTCTGGCCACTTAATGTTGCTCTGATGATACTGCTGTAGACCCAATTTAAACTAGCCCTTATTCTCTGGCAGTTTGGCACTGCCCCAGGGTGATGCAAAGCCCTTTGGGTGTACTGGTAAATCTAGCCTTAAAAGAAAGGTTGATACTACATATCTTCAAGTCATTAGGAATGTCACATTGTAGGATTCTCTTTAGGTTTCTTGTTAAGTATTCATGTATAATTTTTTTTAAAAAAAGAGCTTAAAAGTTAAAAATTCCTAGACAAAGAACTGTGTAGAAGAAATATGTCAAGATATGGAAATGCATTGTTAGGGCACCAAATATTAATTCTTACCTGCAGTGACACCACTATGGAAAAAAGTGTCTTTAGAAATCAGTTTAATCTAATCTGGGACCACAAATAGTAGAATGTATTACTCATATATTGTGGGATACCAGCACTGGGCTCAAGGAATTGTGGGAACTTGACCCCAAACTCCCACAATTTTGCTTCAACCATCCCATAATATCCACGCTTTTAAAAAGTTCCCAGAATTCCTTGCCTCGCTTTTTTTCTGACATCCTGCTAGCAGAATCATGGATTCAGCAGAGCTAAGCAGTCTTGTGGTCCATTTTTGAGATAGAAAAATTGTGTGCCCTATTTGTGGAACTTCAATTACTACTTCTTCCAGAGTGGTAAGTGATGCTGCAACGAAGCAGATGAGATAACAGAGGAGAAGGAATAAAGGATAATGCAGACAGTGCATTAAAGTCGTAAGATACCGCAGGCATTCACTCACCAGTTCCACGTAGTGAAGAGGCAGTTCTGGGCTGGTGAGATAAGCACTGGGAATCCTATTGCGATGCAGAACTGCAATAATCACCAGCGGTGGCAGAACTTTTGGATATGGAAGACCACATTCCTGGATCTTTTCCACAGAGCTCACCCCAGCCCTCCAGCACAAGAGACCCCAGAACAAGAGCTGCTTTAATAGTGAAAAAGCAGGTGTTAATCATGCTCTGAAAGCTTGCAATCCCACACTGTTTGAGACTGGAAAATCCAGAATGGAGACAGCTATCATACAAGAGTGCAGGGATATTAAACATCCCCTGCTACACAGGACTGAGACTCAGGAAACTGTTCAAGAAATAGAGGAATTTCAAGCAAGATACTTCCTGAACTGAGGTGGGGTAGTAAATGGGATGTGTATCCTTATCTTGACCCCCCCCCTCACCTTGCCACTAAGTACCTGAACAAAAAGGATTACCCTTTCATGCTTAAACAATCACAGGAGGATTACCAGGGACATTCCTCTGACATTAACTTCAGCTGGTCAGAGAAGAGGCTCACATATTTAGGAATACAAGATTTTTGCAAAAGATTAGGCAGGAACATTCTTCCTTGACTGGCATATTCACACTGATAGCTTGAAATGCCAATATGATTATAGTGGACCTGGTTAATCCTTTGTTTCTGTGGCTCATTAAACTATGCACTGGACACCCAGACAGCACCAGGATGATTGCTGAATGTGCAAAGGATGCTGACAATGCTTCATAACTAGGCTGCATCTTAGCCAGGCAAATATTCTTATATATTATTGCTACATGTTGTGTATTACACATTTGTGAAAGCAAAGAGGAAAACATTACCAGCAACATGAAGGGTGAAATGGAAAGACTGCTTTTGAACAGCCAGACAAAGCAGCCATTAAAAAGCCTACCAAAGAACTGTACAGGCTGAGGAAGGCCTTAAAAAGAGTAACAGTATGCCATAGGATTGCAGTGTTCCCTAGTACTGCAGCATATTGCTTTTGTGTACTTCATATATTTGACTTGAATGGGGATATTTATAAATTCATGCTGTGAATCTGGTGAGAGGTGATTGGCGTTTCAGCCTATATCATTTCTACACAGATTCATAACATCCTGGTATATTTCTGGGTGCACCACTCAGTCCTTCTGCTTTTCCTCAAGCATGCAGTCCTGCCGACCCTGATCCTTCTGCTTGGTCTCCATGTGATCTCTCCAACCTCTAATCTCCGTCAGCAGCATCTGGATAGCTCAGGATCAGAGCATATCCGAGAAAATGTCTCTTTTGTCCTCTGGAACAATCTCAATGACATCGCTGTGTACAGATGAACAAAATTCTCTGCAAGGGAAGAAGGGCTGTCCCCACTGCCTAGCTCTGCAAGCTAAAGAAAAGTGAGCCCCCGAGCAAAAGAACACTTCCTCTACACAAAGCATGAAGATTTGTTTTATTGGACTAGGGAAATCAGACTTAAAACCAAATCACTCTCCTCTGCAATGTTTACATTACATGTGTATGCTTAAAAATAGGTATTCCAATTGGACAGTCATGGATTGCTTTTTATGCTCATGTATCAATGTCAGTTTCTTTCTGTTTGTTTGCAACTCGCTATTTTAAAAGCCAATTCCTTTGCTCACCGACTGCATAAATGGCTGCCCTTTTGAAAGGGGGGAAGAGGGCCCAAGAGGTTTCAGGCATCATGGGGAGTGGGAATCATGCACCTTAAAAACAAAACACACACACACACACACACACACACACACACACACCCCCGTCTAAACTATTTTCCCTTTTCTACATAGGCTCATCTGGGACTGTCGGGGTCTGGCCTGGTTCCAACTGTATACTGAGCTGGTCTTTCTCCGAGAGGGTCTGCATACTTCTCCCTATTCTCCCTCTCCTCCTTGCAGGGTACTGCAGGGATTTCCTCCTCTGGGTCTTGAAATGTGTCCATTGTCACTTTTAGGGTGGTGCTGCGGTCTCTTCCACATGTGGAATGCAGCTCAGTGTAGAACTGGCAGATCTATGGGTGGACCCAATTTTTTGTTGCCCTCTGTTGCCTTCTGGTACAGCTGATGAAGGTCCTTCACCCAGCATTGCTTCTCTCCCTGTTGTAGCCTAGCACTTGCTTCCCTTCTTCAATGTCTGCATACACATCCTTACTCCTGTGGTTGTCCTGCAGCTGGATTTGTACATCCCTTTCTCCCCACATGCAAAGATGACTGAGGACCTTCTTTTCCTGATCCAGGGAGGAGCATGAGATTTCTAGGATGCTCTCTATCTTTGTACTTAGCCATTGTCTCTGTTCAAAAAGGTGGGCTACGGATGCACTTACAAAGGTGGAATACCAGGAAAAAAGGTATTTCCAAAACACACTGGGAATTTTAAAATGATCAGAGTTCTGGTTACTGTGACTCCTAGGCAATGACTTCAAAACTGTGACTGGCGTGGAAAGAAGGCATCATGGGACTGTTGCCAGAGAATTGTTAACTGACACAGGCAATGCCACATCCACACTGGCATTTTGACAGTAGAATTCTATCTGCTGAAGACTTGTGCCGTTTGCACAAGTGGTTTTATTTGGGCAACAGAAAAGCTGGGTTTTGCCGGTTTACATCAAATTTGGGTGTGGATGCATGCAAACCTGTGACAAAAAAGACAGCTTCTGTTGACAAAAAAAATTAGACCAGGCCCAAAAGTGCCTTTCTGTTATTTAGGATAATTCACTTCCAAAGTGGATTAACCTAAACCGCACAAAGACGCTCTTAATGTGGAATAAAAACAATTACCTGCAGAGTAGATTATGCACTTTAAATTCACACTAATTTCTCTGAGTGCCCCAAGTAGACAAGCCCTTAGTACCAATTCCTAAATATGAATAAAATACTTCTGAATATTAGGATACTTTTTCACTTGATGAATAATGAGCAACTTTTATAAGGTATTTCTATCTTAAGAAGAAAATAAGTCATTAGCAGCTACTTTAAAAATACAGATTAATCAGGAACTATTTTTGAGTGTCTTTGCTATATTTGGTTATATGCCATAGAGTAGGTTAATACTTAAAATTCTCAACGCCAACTTCTTCCATCAATAAAGATGCAGCACTGATTGGACTCACATAGATTCCAAGGCCAGAAGGGACCATTATGATCATATAGTCTGACCTCCTGTTTAACAAAGACCATAGAACATCCCCCAAAATAATTCCTAAAGGATACATCTTTTAGAAAAACATCCAATCGTGATTTTAAACTTGCCAGTGAGAGAATCCACCAGAACACTTGGTAAAAACTGTTCCACTATTAATTGCTCTCACACTTAAAAATTTAGGTCTTATTTCCAATCTGAATTTGTCTAGCTTCAAACTTCCAGCCATTGGGTCACGTTATATCTTTCTATGCTAGAATAAAGAGCTCACTATCAAATATTTGTTAGACTTACAGACGGTAATCAAGTCAGCCTTTAACCTTCTCTTTTTTTAAGCTAAATAGACTGTGCTCCTTGAGTCTAATCAGGATAAAGCATGTTTTCTAATCCTTTAATAATTCTTGTGGCTCTTCTCAGAGCCCTCTCCAATTTATCAACATCCTTCTTGAATTGACGATAACAGAAGTGGATACAGTGTATCAGTAGTGGTCACATCCTCAGTGCCTAATATAGAGGTCAAATAACCTCTCTACTCCTATTCAAGAATCCCATTTATGTATCCCAGGATCTCACTAGATCTTTTGGCTTATAGTGTATCACCAGGAGCTTACCGACAGCTGATTATCCACTATGACCAGCAAATGTTTTTCAGAGAGTCACTGCTCCCCAGAATAGCGTCTCCCCTCCCCGCACCTCCCATCATGTACGTATGGCCTACATTCTTTGTTCCTAGATGTATACCTTTACTTTTAGCCATATTAAAATGCACATTGGCTGTTTGATCCCAGTTTCCCAGCAATCCAGATCACTTTGAATCAGTCACCCATTCTCTTCATTATTTAACATTCCCCCAATTTTTGGGTCATGTGCAAATTTTATCCATGATGATTTTATTTTCTTCTAGATGACTGACAAAAAAAATTTTTAAACAGCACAGGACCCCACTGTAAACACATGCACTTGATAATGATTTTCTGTTTAAAATGATATTTTGAGACCTAGAGTTAGCCTGTATTTAATCCACTGAATGTGTGTCATGTTTATTTTTATGTTGTTCTGGGTTTTTTTAAATCAAAATGTTATGTGGTACCAAATTAAACACCTTTCAGAAGTCAAAGTACATTACATCAAACAGCATTACCTTTATCAACCAAACTTGTAATCAATTTAGCTTAACAGGATCTATTTTCCATGAACTCTTGCTGATTTGCATTAATTACATTACCCTCCTTTAATTCTTTATTAATCAGGTCTCCTATAAGTTGCTCCATTATCTTGTCCAAGATAACATCAGGCCAATAGGCTCATAATTACCTGGGTCATCCCATTTACCCTTTTTAAGACCCAACACAACATTAGCTGTCTTCCAGTCTTCTGAAACTTCCCCAGTGCTTCAAGACTTATTGCAAAAATCAACATTAACGGTCCAATGAACTCCTCAGCCAGCTCTTTAAAACTCCTGGATCCAAATTATCTGGACCTGCTGATTTTAAAAAGTGTCTAACTTCAGCAGCTTCTGTTTAATATCCTACAGAGTTACTCATGGAATGGAAAGAGTATCATCATCATATGATGAAACCGTACTGTTTTTTCCTAAATATGGAACAGAAATATGTATTGAATGTTCTGTCTTTTCTGCATTATTATGGATAATTCTATCATTTCCATTATTAATTCTAGAACTAACAATCCATCTAGAATCCTAGAACTATGCCCTGTTTTGGTGGAAAGGCCTATAATCTATGTGAAAAATGGAACATGTGAACAAAACAAAATTTGTTGACATTCTCAGGATCATTCCAATCCATCAGAAAAGTGAAGACGCTACAGTTACAGCAGGACATCTCAGTTAGAGAAGAACTTCATATAGTGCTGTTCTGGTGTATAAGAACTGGTCTTTGACACCGCATAAAAAGCTTTCCAAGTCTATAGCAAGACCTCCTCTCAATGGTATATTTAGAACAGTATTTAGACAAATAAAACATGTATGTGCAGCTGGTAGTGACACCCAGAGTTACAGTTATCTTATACTTTCCATTCCAAGACCTTATTTTGAATTTCAACTTTGCTAAACTTCAACCATCCTGGCTTTTCCCATACCAGTCCTCTGCCCCACATTAATTTTTGTTGTTTTAAAAAGTTGTTTATGCAAAAAACATTCAACAGTTTTTCAGGATGAGATAAGGGAAAAATATGTTGTTGTACCCATGTTTAAAAAGTCCTTCAACTATTTTGTTCAGAAGCTCTATTACCACCATGCTTTGAAGCAAATACTTCAAATTTGGCCACTGGACAAGACATCACATTAGTGTCAAGGATATGCCTTTTGTTATCCCCAACAAAATCCACCCAAATACACTCAAGGTAAAAGCCTCAGAAAAATGAGAGTTGCACATACTCAGTAGAGGCTTTGTAGTTTGACAGATAAATTCTCCAAACATTGTGACTGTACTGGACATGCTCCAGGACAACACAACAGAGGCTAAACAGGACTTCCCCTGCAGTTGCTTCTCCTGATTACCAGGGACCACTGACAGAAGCATAGTCAAGCTTCAGCAATATGCGCTGGAGCAGAGGCAGAAGGGGTACACAGGTGGACAGGAATAAAGGGTCTACAGGCAGTAGAGAACACTGCTTTCTAGAACCTGGAATAGACCCATGATTCTTAAGTCTGTGCATTCCTGTGTTGCCTAGCAAACAGTTACAAAACCCAAAGTGTGCATCTCATACCCCTTCAGTGGCTCATTCACAGAGGATAAACAGCCTTTTACTGCTATCAGTTATGCCATTAGCTCAAGTGGCAGAGACTGGTGTGGAGAAAGTAAATGAGGAAGTGTTATTTATGCTTCCTCATAACACAAGAATGATGGGACATCAAATGAAATTAATAGGCAGCCAGTTTAAAATGAACAAAAGTAAGTATTTCTTCACAACGCAGAGTCAACCTGTGGAACTCTTTGCTAGAGGATGCTGTGAAGGCCAAGACTATAATAGGCTTCAAAAAAGAAGTAGATAATAGCTATTAATTGGGATAGGCAGGGATTGCTGTTTGCCAAAGCCTGGGAATGGCTGACGGGATGGATCATTTTATGGTTAACTGTTGTATTCATTCCCTCTGAAGCACCTGGCATTGACCACTGTTGGAAGAAAGGCTACTGGGCTAGATGGACCGTTGGTCTGACCCATTACGGCCGTTCTTATATTAGAGATGTGTGCTGTGGATCTACAGGTTCTAACCTTGCTGATGACTGGGGGGGGAAGGGGGTAGGAGACAGAGGGAGGGATCCATACAATTGCACAAGATGTATTATGTTTTGGGTTGTTTTTTTAAACTTAGAAGTTAAATTAAAAAACACCATATTAAAAGAAAATTAAGGTTTCAGTCAAGCACTCTGATATTGTGAAATGCCAGAATTAAGTCTGCTTATGATCATCTTTAATTACAATATCATATACTATTTTTTCACCAGTGGATCCCAGCCTCACAGTACACAAGATAGACAGTGCTCAGGGAATGAATTCAGTTTGTGTAGTAAATATGACTTGTCTATGGAACCCCTGCCTTATTTGTTGCAGGAAATGAAAGATATGTTGTGAGACAGGAGCTGCAGGAAGATAAAGGATAGCATTATGGTTATGACAACTGAATGATGCTCTGAAGAATTAGATTTTATCCCTGCCTCTAGCACAGAGTTTTTATATGTTGGGGAAGCCACTTAATTAGTAGCCCTCTGTGAAAAGTTTTGTTTGTATGTTCCTTATTTTATTAGTGCCCAACTGGAAACACCTGGTGTTAAATTGACCAAAGTGCCAGGCATTCACAATTGCAACCCAAGTCAAAGATAAATGTGCACTGAATATAACGAGTATTGTAAAAATGCTAAGGACTCAGAAAAATACTAGGTCCTAAATGTCTCAGGATGTGCAGCCAAAATTGACACTTTTGACCTCAGTTTCTTTGTGCCTCAGTTCCCCATCCACACGTCAAAAAATATATTATAAAAGATAAGTTCATGAAGCAGTCAATACCATAGTGAGTATCAAGAAAAGCCCAGGAGGAAATCAATAGTTCTATGCTTAGTGGAATGTTTGGATGGTGTGCAGTAAATATGGCATGGAAGACATACACTAAATAATGAAAACAAAGAAATACTGAAGAGGTAGCCATTCAGCAAGCACTGCCTACCGTGTGCAGAGAATGGAGCAACCGTTCTATCAAAAAAATAGTACATGATCATGTAATTTAAGATTGTATCATAATACATATGTAAATTGTACAAGCAACCTTAATTCTGGCATTTTCTTACTTTTGAGTGCTTGACTTTGCATCCTTAATATTTTTAACATAGGTTTTACATGGGACGTAATAGAGAAATATGCTGTTAAAACTCCTGTTCACATCCAGCACTTTTACAGGAAGTTATCTGTTGGACAGAAGAAAATTTGGTATATCCAGTATGTTGCACACCCTTTTGTTTGAAGGCAAATAAGTTCTGTTCCTCTACAACTACAATCTTAACCCTCTAGCTTTGACAGACAATTCAGATGACCATACTTCTCTTTACAGCATTAATACAATAAGATCTTTACAAAATGGTCCTTTATTCCTTCAAAGGCAGGAAAGAGGTAGCACAGATTACCACAAACCAAGTTACTATAAATAAACAGTCAGAACTCTGCCAATAAGTTCTCAAGCAGATCAAACTAACCTTAGTTTTCTGAAACTCATATTTCCTTCTAATTAGCAGGATAGATTTCACATCTTCAACAGTTATTTCAATCAATTAAAGGTAAATATAAAATGTAATAAGACAAGAAACAAATGGGCTTTTCAGTTATCTTGAAATAAACATTTAAGCAGCCTAATCTACCATTACATAAGAAGTATGCACTTTGTTAAGAGTTTCCTTGAGAATGCAAATGCCAGTAGACATTTTACTTTTGTAGTAACCACAAGAAAATGATCATTTCATAAAATCAGGAACCGATGGCCTCAAAGCAACAAGAAATTAGACTAACACACTTCCAGTTCTGTCAGTAATATTTTGTTTTTGTTGTCGTTTTTTTAAATGTCAATCAATGGGCTTTAAATAAGTGCCATACAATCTCACTCTACCAAATACACTACCAAAGAGACAAAAGACTAGATATTTTTCATGGCACTTGAAGATACATGCAATATTCAGAGATCATAAGAAATACTGTCTGTAAGAAAGACTTTCTAAGGACATCTATTCAGGGGGATCTTTGGGGCAGCAGAGCAAGCATGAGAGGGAATTTGCTGAAACAGACAATTTTGTTGATTTAAATCTGCAGTTGCCTAGTAGCAGAGACACTGATGCTGTGCATCTTCAGACTCAGGAAGATAGCATTCTGATTGTAAAACAGTAGTCATCTTCTGAATTATAATGGCTAGAAGCTTAACTGAAATGAAAATTAAAGCTTAAGTTTTTAAAGAAATTGATAGCATACATTACTTAGTCATCAGAGCCAGGTTCTCATGTTCCTGGATGAATGGATTTTTCAAACCATGATCTCAATGACTGTTGAGGTCTAGAACGCTCAGAAAAGCCAAGTAACTCTGATCTAAAATCCTCTGATCTAAAATCTTCAGATCTTTCATGACATTGACAAGCACAGCCCACTCCAAATAAAGGCCAAACCCAGAGTGGATCCTATAACAACATTTGTTCATGGCCATGAGGAATCAAGTAGTTACAGGTTTCTCAATCAACTTCCCCAAAAATTGTAATTACTATGTAAAAATTATCATCTTGCGCTATAATATCACTGTACCTTTTCCTATTTTGTATACATTTAATTGACAGCAATCCCACTATGTAGATATGTTCTCCTGTCTGATGCAAAATATATCAGAAAATATTGTTCACTGAACACATCACCATAAGGCACAGCCGAATATTCCAAGCACAAGCTACACTTAGAACTAGTCTATAGAGTTTTGTCCTGATGTAACTGTGTCATTTACAGGTGTGATATTTTACTGATATAGTTATACTGGTATAAACTCACTATTGATGCAATTATACTGATGCGGAAGTGCTTATACTGCTTATTCTCCTTTCTGTACAGGAACAAGCTATAGCAGTGTTACTGTGTCAATGCTACAGGGGCTGTAAACTTTTGTTTTGCACAAGACCTTACTGAGTTTGGACAAGCACGGATCTACAAACATAATTTCACAAACTGTTTGTTTAGCAGCCACAAAAATCAACCAGTCCATTTTAATTTTTTTTTTTTAAAAGGTACTTAAGACTAAAAACCCAATCAAACAAAAACTCCCCTCCTCCACAATTTGATCCCAGAGCTTTAATTTATATGGTCTAGAACAGTGGTTCTCAACCTTCCTAAACTATTGTATCCCTCTCAGGAGTCTGATTTGTCTTGTTTATGCTAAGTTTCACCTCACTTAAAGACTACTTGCAGACAGTATAGGGCTTACCAAAGCTTTTTTCACTTTAAGCTGGCAAGTCTGGAACTCTGAAAAAGTTCCATGGGCTTACCCACATGCACAGGATGTTTTGTCTTCAAATGTCATTGCAAACATGCCTCCTTCATATGGTTACTGTTGATAAGAGTTTCTCCGCAAAGAAACCATGAAGCTTGAGGTTGGTTGCTATTTGAAGATGTGAATCCAAAAGCAATATATTTATAGAACTATGTTATTTTTCCCCCCAGTCATTTTCAATTTCACTGTTGCCACTTCCAGCTTTTTTTTTTTTAAAGCTAACAATTTTTACATCACAACCGCATGCACACCACGACAACTTCAACCTCATTAACATGTTTGCATGCATGTCTCATACAATGCGCATTCGCACATTACATTAGCGCATATATATATTTAAATATATATTATAAATACAATAGAGCAGTATAAACAAGGTTATTGCCTATATGAAATTTTAGTTTGTACTGACTTTGCTAGTGTTTTTTATGTATCCTATTGTAAAACTAGGCAAATATGTAGATGAGTTGACATACCCTCTAGAAGACCTCTGTGTACCCCCGGGGCATGCATACATCTGGTTGGAAACCACTGGTCTAGAATTCTAACTTCTGACCAATGCATCCACTTTATCTCATATTCCCATGCTTTACATTAAAAAAAAATCCCATTAGTCCTTTTAGGAGGATCAAAGTTTGTCATTTGAACTACCCTTCTCCTTTCCCACCTCCAACCCCCATTTGAGAGTACTATTTCTCCACAACTGTGTTTTCTATCCCAGCATTCAAATTCTTCATCATATATCCTTCAATTTGTACCACTTCTGAGGCAGCAGACAACAGTATCACCTAACTTACCATCTGTCACTTGGAGGGACATTATTTGATTATCAGGACTCCTCCATTCTCCACCCTATTCCAGCATAATGTCCTGAAATTTACAGGAGTAGCATAACGGTAAAGAAGAATGAACTCCTCAAGATAATATTTAGCACTATGTAGTATCTTTCAGTCACACATTTCAAAGCATTTTCTCA
This sequence comes from Mesoclemmys tuberculata, assembly GCA_007922155.1. Classification (NCBI taxonomy): domain Eukaryota; kingdom Metazoa; phylum Chordata; order Testudines; family Chelidae; genus Mesoclemmys; species Mesoclemmys tuberculata. The sequence continues at coordinate 12,392,657 of ML675625.1, read as the reverse complement.
TTTTAAAGTAATATTTTAAACTTTACTCAAGTGATGTTGACACGTGTTTCAGTAAGATATTTACCACCTCTCCTAGACATAAGTTGTCACAGTTTGGAAAACCATGTCTCCTCCCACAGCCTCAACCAACACATCACCAACTCCCTTTCCCATAGTACCGCCATAAAACCCCAAAACAAAAAGCAAACAACATCCCTTACTTCTGTTTCATTAGGTAGTCCCGTTCTTGAGAGAGGCAGTAAAATCAAACTAAACATCTCCCAGATGGATACAATGTACTCATACAGTATCATGACACAACAATTTTATCCCACAGAACCAGCAACCAAGGCACCAAAAGAGATTGATGAAAGGGCACCTTCATGTAATTAGGAAACCTAATTTCATTAACAGAACTTTAAAATACATAAGAGAGGAACGATTTGGAGATAAACCTGTGGCTGTGTCTACCCTAGTGTTTTTCCATCAGATTCTCCACCATTGGTAGGGTGGACCTGAGTCAGTGATAGCCAGAAAGGCAGTAATAACAGAGATGTGTTATCAGTAGCATTTTAACCAACATGTCATCCAACCCTGCTCAGAACATGTTAAAACATCACTGGCTGCCTGGGGCCCTGACTACAATAATGCTGTTACACATGTTTCTACCCCTGGAAAGTTTTTAAGAGAAAGTACAAACTAAGCCTGAGGGAAAGGGGAGATCTGAAGCCAGCAGAATGGCTGGGAATGAGGGGCTTGCTGCGAAGGAAGGAAGGGGGAACCAGATGTGAAAAGGGGCCGGCAAGAGAAGGTGTGGGGATCCAGGAGGACAGGACAGATCGAATGGGGGCGCAGGGATCTGCGGGATGAAGCAGAAGGGAACGAGAGAGCATGGAGGGTCCAGAGGGGAAGACGGCAATGACTGCAGGCGAACACCATGTGGGAGGAAGACGAGAGCCGCCGGGGAGTGTTACAAGGCCAGGCCTCTGGGGTAGGCAATAAGCACTGGGGAGGGAAAGGAGCAGGGGCGTGATTCGGCGCGGCAGACAGAGGAGAAAGCAGGGCAGGGCCAAGGCCAGGCCTGGGACAGAGCGTGGCTGAGGCTCGGTCGCGGCACAGGGAACTGCTGGGGTGGGGAAGGCATGAGGCGGGTGCTCCGCGCTCGGCAGCCGCAGGCAACCCCTCCGCCCCCCTCCTCGTACCTCGAACATGAGCCCCAAGAGGAGGCCCATCGCCAGGCAGGACACGGCGTCGGCATGGTTCTGGATCACGAATTCATGGCTCAGCACGGCCGGGCTCTTGCTCTTCCTCCGGAGCCCCATGGTGGGGGTAGTTCTCAGGGGCCTAGGCAGCCGTCCGGCTCCGGGCAGGGGGTGGGGTGATTCGTTCTCAACCACCCCCTCACCTCACGCACCGTAAACACCACCGCCCACCATCCAGATCCAGCCAGTCACATTCCAGGAGGCCCACGATTGACAGCTGGACCGGTTAATCGCGGTGCCGCCTGGAGGTGTGTCTTTCAGAGAGGGGCGGGGCATAAAACGCCGTTAGATTCTCGGAACGGCGCGCGGGGTTCACATGAGTGACACTGACTGCAGCTAATGAGACGAGTCGGGGGGGCGGAGCCTGAGTGACTCCACCTGCCGTGGGTGGGTCTTTCAAAAGACAAATTAGCGAGCGTCGCGCGACTCTTGAGGGGAGGAGCAGGGAATGGGTGGACGGCAGTTGGAGTTGGGGGCGTTTCCGTAGGGGGCGGTGTCTGACCGCGCACCCGTCTTCTCCCTGTGTGTTGTGACAGGCCTTAGTGCGCGTTGCTCCACCTCAGTACCGGCAAGCGGTGGCTCCCTGGAGATGACAGGTTCCACGGCGCCATCTTGATTCCCTATGTTGGGGTGCCCCGTCTGGGGCTAACAGACCCGTCCTGCTGGGCGGCGGCTCCTCCATGGAGAAGGCGGGTTTCCTTTCAACGTGCACCCGGCCATCGAGATGGCGGCTGGGGGGGGCCCAGATGTGTGATGGCTCTCAGGCCCTGTGACACTCATGAGCTGAGTGGCCTCGCTCTCTGCCTTACCATAGCGGAGGCAGCGATCAGGTCCCACCCAGCCAGTAACTCGGGGGCGGCCATTACACAGATAGGAACAGCTTTTCCCACCGTCCTGCAGCTGTCTTCTGGGCTAAATGGCTGTGCTTCCAGGGTCGGTGCCCTTGCTGACACTCAGACAGACTGGCTGAAAAATGGGAGTGTGTGTGAACTGTGAAACTCTTTCTCAAAGTTGGTGAGGAACTTTCATTCGGATGCTGGTTAGTGTCCAAAAGTTCATGGAAACTTTTGAGAGTTTTGATGAGCTATAGTGTTGGACAATAACTCAGGGAACATTCTGGAGCTTCCCATACTGCAAGCAGGAAAATCACTGTCAATTGACTCAGAAACAAACAATGGAGTCCGGAAGGGACATCCTAGAAAAAGGGCAGCATGAAGAATGGAATCCTTCATCAGTATCTTGAAAGAATACAGGTGACAGGGAAATGAAAGATTTTTGGCCCCATCCTACAATCCAATCTCTGTAGGTAGCGCTTTGAATCCATACTGACTTCAGCAAACTGGTGTTCAGATGCAAGAATCCATCCACATGGATCAAATTGCAGAACTGTGAATTAAATCAGTGAAAATTTTCAGACAAGTATTTGTAAAAAGGAGAAAATCTCTTCAGCAGTACTAAAGTTAGTATTACTTTCTCTATCATTTATTACTTATCAAATATTGTTTATATATACCAGTTAATATAAAAGAACTTATTTAGGGTTCCTGAAATTCCTTATTACTAGACTGAGTAATATTCCTGTGAATATTCAGCTACATTTTAAAATAAATTCAGTTTGGACATGTTCATACCCCATTTTTGGTCATTGTCAAAGTTTCAGGCATGCATATTCAGAGAAACTGAATTTTATATTTGCACTCAAAGGTATTCACTTCAGAAGTACTTGTATGTTCATTTGCTTCGGAAGCAGAAATAATGTGTGCTATTTACCCCAACTACCCAAAATCAGTCCAATATTAAGGACTGTCACTGAACTGTTCATAAATCATGATCAATTTACAGTGAAAAATATTTGCATACTTTTGTTGTTACCAACTCTTATAATTTTATCACAAGTCTTGTGATACTTTATCTTTTTCTTAAAGACCCAGCTCCATCAGCACTAAGAATATCAGGTTTTGTGGAGGTCTTTCTAAGCTGCCATGATTGTGGAGATAAAGCTGGGAAAGGTGAATACCAATGGCTCAAGCAAAGAAAGCAAATAAAAAAACCTAACATTTTTATTATTTTTAAATATTTAAGCTAAATTAATTATTGGGACAGGATCTAATTTATTATTTTTGAGCACTTGAGGCTGGTAATACTTAATATATATCTGAGGAAAAGTGATCCATTCACAGGTTTTCTGCTAATGGAAGAAGAGGCTGAATTTGTGGAATAAATTAGAAATTATTTCCTCAGCTATACCGAATACAGCAACAATTTTAAAGTGTATTCTTGTGAAGTAATCAATTTTTAGCATCAAAAACAACTAGTAGGCTGGTTTAAGAATAAAGTTCTTGTTTCTGGTCTGAGCAGGGATGAGATTGCTATTGTTGCCATAGAATGCAGAATGATCACAGTCTTTCTGTGAAACTTCACTTGTTACCAAAGCAATTGGTCATATTCTGCTATCCCTGAGTAAGCTGAAAGGACTAATACTGAAATTGTTCTGACATAGTAAAACAATCAGTGACATTTTCCCATTGTAAATTATGGCCTGGGATTCTACAGGCTCTCTCTGATTATATCCACTTTACCTATTTTATAAATAAAAAGATGGATTTTCTAACTATCAGGCACTGCAAATGTAACATAGAATCTATTCATACACAACAGTCTGCCTCTGACATTATACCTACTAATAAAGAATGTATTAGCAGAATTGAATTGACAATTTTCTTGATGATGCTTGAGACAGCATAGATTATATCTTGCTCTTTGTTAGCTGTATTGGTTCTAAAATGAAAAACAGGAAAAGAAACCTGTGTTTTTCCTTAATTTATATGGTAATATTTGACAGATAAAAGAAGCAGATGATTAAGAAGGTGACATTTTTACCAATATAAGCACTGCTGCTTCAGCACTCTCTATGTGGGCAAGTCTGTAGACTGGTATGAGAAGAGCAACTGATTTCACTGGGTCTTGTGCCAGCTCAGGGATCTACCGTGGCAGAATATTTTGCAGTATTGGAGCGTAACTCTGACCATTTCCAGATTTGAATAACCTTGTAGTTATTTAAGCCATGCAGAACTGCAGTTTTACCATTTAACAAATAATATGTAATACGCTTATTTTATTATACACAGACATTCTGCAATCAAATATGGTAAGAATATGGCTCTAGATTTTTTCTTCCTAATACATACATGTTGATAAATAATGATAATTATATACCCTTTTCTGCGCTTCTTCAAGATAACTGCAAGAGTATTAAGATCCTAATTAACATTTCTCAAATAACATTTTCAAAGACAATCTTACAGTTAAAGCTGTATGATCATTTTTTTTAAAGGGACAGTGTTTTTTAAGTTAGTTGCTATATGGACCAAGATTTTAATAACGTAGACCCCAATTCTACAGTCAAATCCTCACAGGAATTGCACAAAAGTTCAGTCACATGGATCCAGTTGCAGGAGCTAGCACAAAAAAATTTACAGAGGTCACAGAGAAATATAAAATTAAAGTTTAGTCTCAGGACAGTTTCCAGTGAAGTCCCCATTTTGCAACCCAGTGTGACAATTGGTAGTTTCAATAGAAGACGAAAATGGAATTGGTATTGAAAATGATCAACTTGCTATGCACTATAGAGGTTACAAGTGGGCTAATGGTAGTGCAGCATTTCCCCTTTCCATCAACTTGCCTTAATTGTGACATGTAGTATCAATTCATTCTTAGCTCTCCATGTTGAAACTGCTACCCAAAGGTCCAATTATGATGCTGGTTTGTGATACAGAAACTTATCCAGTAGAAAGTAGTTTGAGACTATAAATTCATTTAATAAAGGTAACAAACAAGAATTAAATATTTAGTAATTAAAATCCTGGTCTGCATTTGAACCGGTAGTCTATATATGAAAGCCTCCTAAAGTCATTCCTAGCACTTGAGTTACTTACTTCCCTTTGAAAAATCTAGTTTTAATGGATCAAAGTGAGGAACTGGTATATTAAGTACACCAATATGGTTTCACAGAAGTAAGAAATTAATGAGCTCTTTTAATTCCTCCTTGCCAGAGCAGGGTTATTTTCTATTTGTTTTTGTTTCAGAAAACAAGGATTAGCATCCAATATTTTTGAAGATATAGCTGAAAGAGGAATTAGGAACAGACTTATTTATCATCATATGCTTTATAAGAAAGTAAGTAATAATGTTCATTTCTAATATAAAACCTTTTGGTTTGCAAATAATAACTGGTGAGGTACTGCAGGACCTTGGCTTTTAACTGTTTCATTGCTATATGTAATGCTGACTCTTCTAGAATAAGAGACATTTTTTTAGGTTTAAGGGCTGGACTAAGTGGAAATCTGTTACTCAGGCACTTTTAATATCTTGCCAGAAAGATGATCAGGAATGAGTCCTGAGGTTGATTGTACCAGATGTGAAAGACAGTAGAGTATTAGGTGAGTTTTATAGTTTAAAGTGTTGCCTTCTTCCTCTCCACTAGTATAGGAGATGGAGCATGTTGCTTCTGCACTAGCTCAGAGCACGTTGCCAGAAGATCTGAAAGTTAATCTTTGAGGTATAGGAATAGTGCTTGGCAGTCATTTCCCTTTCTCTATTGGGAGTTGATGCATACTACATCTGTACTGAGCTCAGTGAACATTGCTAGAGGGATGGACAAAAGTGGATCCCAGAGTGGGTGGAAGTATGGAAATCAGCGATACTGAGAAATGCCAACTTAAGGACATGATTTTAGCAAGATGCGAGACACTCCCTTAGTGTAATACATACAAATTCTCATTTCATTTGCAGCAAAGAGTGGGCAGTTCAGGATGAGGCAGGCAGGGGTTAAGGTATTGTGCTGTATTTGGGTGACTCCTCCTCCCCAGCTGAGTTTAAAGGGACTCTAATTAGAAAGTTCAATACTGTTGGTCCTACTGAGTATTTAGCAGGAATTTATGTTGCAGCTAGGTGAGATTGATATATAGTTAACTTGAGTTATTTATTACTCCTTCCTCCCTCCCTATCCCCCTCCAAAAAGTACTGCTCTAGTTTCCCTTTTACTCTAACACTGAGCCAGAGCAATTTGGGGGCAAGTGGTCTTTATCATTCACCCATCACTTGTGCAGCAACATTTGCCTTTATCCATTCACTGAGCTTTAGGCTCTTGGACATATCTCTCTTCTGAATTATGCTATCACTCTGGTTATCTTTTGCATAGTTATTACATTAATATTTGGTGAGCAATGCCTGAGACCAGCTCACAGCTCTTTACACTACTGTCAAACAAGGTGGACCTGCTTGTTTAAAGAAATAACCCGATGAATTATAATTTTCTAGTCACTGCAACTGTATCAACTTAAATTTCTAAGTAAAATAAAGGTATGTGCTGTATGCTCCATAGAAGACTGAATTTGCACAAATTGAGTGTGTGTGTTTAATTGGCAAGATTTCTGTACTCAGTATTCCATGGAAACATAATACACACGTGTAAGGCATGTAAAAAGAGAAAAATAAAGATACAAACAAGATGGTAGGTTTATTCCAGTAAAAGTGAAACTGAAGAAGGCTGATTTACCTGTTATACAACTTGACTGCAAGGTTCTGTTCCCCACAGTGGCTGACGATATCATTATAAGGCTCAGGGAAGGGAAGTGCAATGATCCTCTCTTCCCAGTATGTATGTAGTCTGCTTTTATAGGAAAACCCTAGAGCCCTGCACTCAGATCTTGGAAGGTAAATGAAGAAAATTAGTTGCAACTATCTTGTTTTATTTGTATTGCAGTAGTGTATAGAGGCCACAGTCCCATTTTGCAAAGCATAATAATTATAAACAGAGACAATACCAGCCCCAAAGAACTCACCGTTTTATTTAGTCATTGATTTAGGAATCACTCAACTTAAGTGTTTAGAGTTGTATGCTTGGACTAATTGCATAGGATCGTTTAAGCACATCCTAATTACTTTTTGGTTAATGTCTTCTTTGCTTCCTCCTTTATAATTTTATAACCCTATAATTTAAGTTGTTTCTTTGTTGTTAGTTGAACATCTGGCCCCAACTCTGAAGCAAAAAAAAAAAATCCTAACCCTTGATTTCTGCAGCTGTTTTATCCTGAGTATCCTCTAAATGGTGACTATCACTGTACCTTTTTTTTTGGTAAAGTGGACAGAAGTCCATTCTGTGATGCCAACTTCAGTACTGTTCCATGAGTTGGTTAACGGAGTACGAGTAGAATGCTCTGATGTTTTCCTTCAGTCCCACTCATAAGCCTAAGCCATGATCTTTACAGTTATGGACCAGTGCTAAAGTTGCTTCTGGTTTTCTAAATCGTAGTATATTGTGCTGCTGCTAAGCCAGTTGGCTTGGCCAATACAGCTGCTCTTGTCATTATACTTATTTTATTGCATTCTTGTTTTGGTAAGTGCATTTCAAACATATTTAGCCTGAAGATACATCAGAAAGCTTTAAAACTATAAGCAATGCCTGCAGCTAGAGATAGAGATTGTTTGTGGTGCCAGCCTTAGCAGCGAATAAGCAGGTATTTTTTTTTTCTGTAAGGTTATTCTTATGTATATCTGGTCAAGAAAATATACAGAAAATCAAAAATATGTGCCTCATCAGCAACTAGGTTTGGATTGCAAGAAGTGCTTGCAGAAATTAACTCTTCGGCCTACGATTAAGCTATGTTGATTTGTCCTCTCTATACCCAGAAAGTAAAATCAGTTTAGTCTTTCTTTGCTTCCAGAGCTGTGGAAGTGTACCACAGATGTGTCTGACTCCACTGAAATAAAAAAAGAATTACTACACAGACTTTATTTTATGCTGCAGTTGAACAAAAGAAGTTAACAAAAAGAAAGGAGAGGGCCAGTCATTCTGATGTGGTAAGTACAGCCAGCTTAAAATCAGCAAGCTAAATATCTTAATGTTGGCCATATGATATCCTGTTGAGGTATGAAAGAAATGTTAAAAGATTAGATTCTTTAGGCTGTTTCATGCAGCTCAGTCTTCGTCTGCGTAGTGCCTTCCTTAAAATCAGTAGGACTCAGTGCAAGAACAGGGGCTTGTCAGCTCAAAACAACTTGTAGTATCAATGCCTTAGTGTGGAAAGGTCAGTGGCTATAAAATACCGCATAGTCTAGGGAAGGCCCATCTTTCATTTGTTCTTTCACATACTATTTCCCACAAAGGCAAATACGAAAACTAAAGGCAAAACATTTAAATAAGATACAAAGATGCATATTAAACAGTATACAATTAATCCAAGAAATTTGTTCTTACAAGATATTACTGAGGCAAAAATCTTAGTTACAGCAAAAAAAAAGGGGGGGGGGCAGGGTAGACAGATATGAATAAGAACAATATCTGCAGTTACAGTGGGTAAAATAAAAATTACAAGAGCCTATCAGTCATCAGTATTTTGGGAATAAGATAATTGCCAGCTGGAGTCTGGAAGGAGTTTTCCCCTCATGGTCTAATTTTGCACAACAGGTCACGGACATAATAGAATTTTCCCTGGAAAACTGGAAGCATGTGGCTGGAATTTTTCCTGGAAGCATTTGGCTTAAGTCACTGCTGGAGAGAGGATTCCTAACTAGATGGACCATTGATCTCTTACTGTATGTATGGCACTTCCTGCATTTCTACAGTGTACAGGAGACCTGATTAATGGACTGCTCTGCTTTGTGAAGATTAAAACTGTTGCATTTTAGTCATTTAACAAAAAGGCTTGTCAGCTTTTACTGAAGTAGAAGAGAAGTAATGTTTGCAATCTGCAGAGGAGGGATAATAGCCCTTGTAGTCCTAAGTGTACTATAGAATCTTCAGAGGCCTCGTATTTCAGTATTGTACAATCTCTGAAGGTCCTGGTAGAACACAAAGAGGATTGATTAGCCTTGCTAAGGCCAAAATGAACCCCACCTGATATTTGTCAGATCTCACATATATCAAAAAGGAATTAATAGACTTACTTCTAAAGTTGTGCTTATGTAGGTAACAATGGAAAAAGTATGTAGGTACAGTTTAAAGCTTCCGATATTCTGTTAAATAAGTGGCTAATCAGTGGGACTGATATATCAAAAGAAACTTTTAAAACTGAGCAAGGGTTGAAGTCATCTTACTGTAGTGTGTAATTAAATGGTAATTGTAGAAGTTTAAAAAAGGTAGGGGGTTCATTTCCTTTACTTTGGATAATAAAAATAAATGAGTCAATTACACCTTCAGGTTCTAATATAATACTAAAATGCTTGGGTTGTACACATACCTGGTGAAGATTTAAATCCAAACACAGGTATTTTAAGAAAAACAATTAATGAAAACATTTTCATTGGTGTTTAATTTTGTAAATGTTTATTTATAAACCCCACATTTTTGACAAAAGGTGACCTGCCTGTATCCTAGTAATAGCCATTTCCTTTTTCTCTCTAACAGGTTGATAATACACCAGTAGAACCTTTGCCAGAAAAGTCACGCTGTGATATCTTTTAATTTTTTAATTTTTTTTTGCATATTTCATAAAATGATGTGCTGTTAAAGCAAATTTGAGTGTGAATTTGTGTTAACTTTTAATGCAACATCTGCATGCAAAGTAACATATCCAAATGTATTTATACTAGAGATGAACCGTATGAGTCTGAAACAATTGGCCAGTAAAACATATCAATTGATCACAAATGAGTCAGGATTTTTTTTTCCTTATGACTTTTCTCCCATGATAAATCTCAACTCTCCATTATGTTATATTCTCTCTGATACCCTGAAAGCCTTACAAAAACATAATTCAAACAGAAAGGAAAGTATAGTTCTGAGAGTTTTAATTTGGCTCCTGTTGCTAGAGAACTCGCTTATATTATTGATTCACTACCTCACTAGAGCTGTAAATTTGGCCTAGAATCAAAAAAAAATATGACTGGAGTGTCTAGAAAAGACACTTTAAAAAACTTTTTTTCATATATGTTAACAGCATATAATTGACATATCCAACATATGACGGTTATTTACAAATTTGTTAATGCTCTCTCCTGTCTTTTTTTAATCACAGATAACTGGCATTTACCCCTCTGTGTTAATAATCTCCAACAGACCCCACAACAGAGTTTCATCTCATAAAGAGACTCCCCCAACCGCTCTTCCATCAAGTAAGTTGGGTAATGACACTGATGTCAGTTTCCTTCAACAAGCTCCTTTTTTGCTTTTAGTTTTTGTATCCTTTCCATGAGTAAGTTTTATGTCAGTACAGGAATGGAAGTTTCCCATTTAATTAAAAGGCTATTTTAAATATATGCTAAAAATAGATACTGATATGCCCTTCAGGAACAAACTGTAAAGAAAAAGCCAAGAAAGTAAGCCATTAGCTGTACAGTTACCATTTACTAGCAGTAGTCATTTTTTTGTCTCAGTCAAATAGAAGGTTCTGTCTCTACAGAGCTGACAACAGTGTTTAACAACCGCCTCTTATGTTAAGACCCAGGCTAGAATTTATTTTACAGCATAACTGGAGTATAACATAAATTAGCACCGTCTAGCCTGGGTGATGAAACTGTGTTATTACCCAATTCAGCCAGTGGGGACAGAAGTTTCATGTAACGAGTTGCTAACATGATATCTAAATAGATAACCCTTGTCTACAAAGACTAACATACCATCCTGTGTTATATGCTCTGCTAGGGAGAAACTGATGAGTGGAAATCCTTGAGACTGTGAACTAGATCTTTTTAAATCTGATTTTTTTTTCTTTTATTTGGGTAGAATAAAATGTCACGCAGATCCCTTAATTTTGAGCTTACGAAAGATTGTTCCAGCCAAATCAAAATTTATAAAGGCACTTAATCCTCTCTTGGTAATTTGTTTTGTGGCAGGTTTGCTAGAATTCATATATCAACAGCGCAACATATTGAATTTAATGTTGTTTAGTTATGGAATCAGTTGGTAACAGTAGTTCAGATTGCATTTTAAAATGTGTTTACAGTGGGGCATAAATTAATGTTTTTCTCTAAAAATATGTGTCCAGTTGGTATCCTGTTTAGTTCAGAGTTAGTTTGTATGATTTTTGATTTTATATGAAGTTTTTGCCAGATTTCTCTTAATAAATTTGAATTTGGACTGACTTTTTTGAGGGGATTGAGGGAGTGCGGTAATCCATTGTTGATCCCTATCTCTTTTAAAAATAATATATCTGTACAAAACACTGGCTCCTGCTGCTGCATGAGCGCACCTCAGTCTTATTCTATAACAGTTCCTTCTGGGCTAGATCTTTCTGGTAAGAGTCTAAACTAATCTATTGGAATTAGAAGATGCAGCCGTATCAGCTTGTAAACTAGCTGGGCTATTAGTCTACAAAACTGAGTAATTCTCTTAGGCTTGATCTTTATATTGGAATAGCTATATTGGTTAGGGGTGTGAAAAGAACACACCACTGACCAATGTGGCTGTGCCAACATAACCTCCAGTGTAGACGCATCTATATAAAAGAAAGAGTGCTTCTGTTCACATAATTAATGTTTGGGGAGATGGTGTTACTACATTGACAGAAAAATCCCTTCTACTGGTGTAGGCTGCATTTGAGGTAGGGTGTGTGCAGGCATAGCTATGCAATTATAGTCTCCATAGTGAAGACATACCCGTAGGGCTTGTCTACATGAAGGCGTGCTGCACGCTACAAGGGTGTGATTTCTAAAGCGCACTAACATGTTGTGCATTAATTGGTCTCTGTAGATCAGTGATGCCCAGACCTCTGGTTCAGAGCCAAATTAGCAATCAAAATCACCCAAAGGAGCCATAGTAGTGTGAATTCATTGTTTCATTTACTATTTTTATATATACACACACTATTATATATATTCTCACACTAAAATGACTGGCCAAGTATTATTATTTTATCAACAATTGGTTAATAACATAATAAAAGCATCCTGATTGCTTAATAATTTAGATTGATTAATAATTAAATCACACAGTGTTTTAATATCATGTGCAGCAAAGAGCCTTAGGAAACTCATTAAAAAGCCACTTGTGGCTCACAAACCTCACTCTGAGGATCACCCTCAGGGTGTAGACCTTCCTGACATGCACTAAGAGTTCCCTGTACAATAAAGTGCACTAGGGAACTTTTATTGTGCGCCAACAAGTTCTCCACAGACCAATTAATGCACAACAAATTAGTGCAGATTACTCCAGTGCACATTACTTAGACTTCTGGAGCTGGGATTATGGAAACTGCAAGAGTTTGTGTTCGCTGCATTGTTAGTTTGAGCTATGATTTAGGTTTTGTTCCTAGCCCAACTCCTTTTCACACACAATTTACTAGCTTGACTTAAGTGATGCTTTAAATTCAAACTAGATGGCCTGTGTAGGGTTGGTTAACGCTCAAGTTCTGGTGATGCTCAAGATAATTATGCAGTGGGGATGAAGTAGCTCAAATTACAACAGCTCAACTGTTAATCCAATCACTGTGATGTTAACCAAATCACTTTATTTAGTCAGAGTGGTGTTTTGCACTGTGTTCACTCTCTTGAGCTAGGCTACCTGGAGTGCAATAACTGGAGTGTACTAATTCACAGCTAAACTCTTGCAGTGAAGACAAGCCATTAAGTAGTTTACAGACTACTTAGGAAGCACTTCTAGCATTGTAGTCAGAAGTGTCACTTAAATCTACTTTATGAAGTGTAACTGTTATATCAGTTCAGCTGCCAAAGCAACACAATCATGCTGGTTTCCTAGGGTAGAACAGATTTTACAGATGTAATGGATGAGAAATTTTCTAAAGCAGAATTTCCAAAACCCACCACCAGTGATAGCTAGATTTGTCTTAATGACACACAATCATATCTTGTTTGCCTGTTAAGTGGTGACAGGTGCTATTTGGGAGTGTAATAAGGAAAACTACACAATAATGTTTGGTTCTAAAAAAAGACAAAAGGAGTTTGTAAAGAATGCCAAAGATTAAAAAGTCAGAGGTGCTTTTCCCATCCTCCTGTAAGGAAAAGGCAGGCAGTATCCATGGCTCTCCCATGTAAGTTTGGATCACTATCAGGTTGGTTACACAAAAACTCTAATTCTGGGGAGTGACCCACTCTGTCCTCAACTAGCTGTCTCGTGGCACTGGAATAGTATAGTTGCAATACAACCTGTAAGAAATGAAGTGTTTTCTCTTTACAGGGATTTGTGTGCACATCTTCACCTTTGGTTGGACTGTGTTCATACCTTTTCCCTTCCACCCTCCTGGCCAACACACCAAGTTCTAACAAAATACAAATCTAAGGACAAAGCTCAGGAGAGCGGGGACCAGTTGAGTTTTACCTAGTTTCATATCAGAACCATGAATTTAACATGACTTAGATTCAAAACCATAAAATCAATTTCTGAATGAGCACAGTCATCAGTTAACATTAGCAAATCTTTGGATTAATGTGGTCTCACTTTGTAATGCTATTATAGAGGAGGTTCTTTGTGGCCTCTGTGCATTCCCACTCTTCAGACACTGGCCCAGAATCTTGAGCTTGTATGTCCTTGAAAGCTTTATTCATTGGGGCTGCATGAATACCCTCTGGTGGTGTCAAATATTTGGTGTCCCAATCACTATGAGACAATTAGAGCCCTTAAGGGTTCCCTTTGGTGCCAGAGTCATGTCTGGACTGAGATCCAGAAGGTATTTTAAATGCTGTGCATCCTGTTTTATCTTTCTAGAATTAGATATACATGTCTAGTGCTCGATATGCCTGAGAAAAGCCCATTACCCAGCACATTGCTAAGTGTGAAAGCCCTTCTGCATCTCAAGCTTTTTGGAGTAGACTTGGGCTGACCACAGGTTTACTTCACAGAGAAGGCATTGAAGGCAACAGTGCAGCCTTCTGCTTGTTCCAGGAAAGGCCCAGAACAGTCAGTGTTTGCACCAAAGCCACAGTCCTCCCCATAGTCTAAGCTGTAGCTCCAGCTCTCAGCATTTGCACCACTCTTTAGCTGAGCCTCAAATGCGGGATCTTCAAAGGCTTTGATCCTCTCCCATCATTGCTGACATAATACAGAGGCATGGGTGCCCATTGCACTGAAGCCTTAGCCTAAGACTCCACAAGGACTTCAGGCAGGTCAGTGCTGTCCAGTGCAGACTTGTCCATATCAACACCCTTGTGTGCATATACAGAAGCAATTCTCAGATAACCTCAGTTACTGGGAAATAATCGTTCTTTTTGTGTTTTGTTGTGAACATTTCACATAGCACTATTTAACAAATGTAACTCAATTTCTACATCAGCTATATGCTCTGACGAAAAAACTTTTCTGGATAGCATTCTCTATATGCATGTTTATATAACCCGGTTCTGTATATCAAACAGACATGCAAAAGGCTCAGTTTAAATAGTTAATGCCTCAAATGAGCTATGAGCAAAGCTTTCTTGATTTCAAAGTGAGATCAATGCATTGCTCCTTAAAAGAACACTAGAGGGCGCCAAATTTCTATTCAAGTTAGGAGACGCTGCAGGCAAAATGTTAAATTGTTAAACTCCTGCTCTGCTACTCCCTTCTAGACATGGGGGGGCAAAAGTATGTTTTGATAATAAGTACAGTAGGGGTAACTAATTATAGTGTAAGTAGTGGGGTGGAGGTGGCTTGCTTTTCAGCTTTTAGCACTTGTCTAATAGAATGCCTATGGCAGAAAAAGTCTTTATTTGTATTTCAATTTAAGGATACCCTTTTTAAAATTTATATTATAGTAATGCTCAGGTTAGGATCAGGACCCCATTCTGATAGGTGCAATGCAAGCACATGTGAAGACATGATTCACATGCTACAAAGTGGTTGCAAATTTAATGTCCCAACTTGCAAACCACACTGCACAGATGCACAGGTCTGCCCACAAGGAGCAGTTTACCAGACTGAGGCCTAAAACATGAGTATTTATGAGGCGAGACTGATCCTTGTGCAGCAAATCTTGCTCTGCCCTTTAATAAACTTACCTAGATTTACAAGTACTCATGAAAGCTGTGCACAACAGACAGAAATCATGGACAATTATGTAACATTTCATCCTGTTTTCACTGTGCCAAAATCAAATAATGGTAACAAATGTATGTGAGCTGAGTGGTTTTTTTAATTTTAAAATGCCGTAAATAATTAAGAAGGAAACAGGAAGTGGCCATCTGAAGAATTTGCAAAGGAAGATTGAAAAAATAAGCTTTACCAGTAAAAATAATTGGAAAACAGATTTTCCAGCTTTGTCACGTAAATTTTATAAATATGGTAAACTAGATGGTAATTTTTTAATATTTTTTTATTTACTGGTTGGGGTTTTATGGGGTATTTTTTAATTGCATTTGTGGTTATTTAGCTTTTTATGGTCTAACAAACACTGAAGCATACCTTCAGTGTGAATTTAAATACTAAAGACATGCCACATTGCAGCCAAAATCTGCCGTTTCTAGAACAGGTATGCCACAGACAGTTGCATTGCAAATTTCCATTCCTGGCCCCTCAAGATACATAAAGCCTATTCTGGATGAAAGGAGAATGCAGTCCTGGCCCATTCAATCCTTGCACTCTAGGCTGCTCACAGTGATGTCAGTAACAATTGCAGGAAGCAGACTGAGACTGCTGGTACTCCATGCTATCTTTCTCGTCTGTTTTCATTGGATTCCAAGCTTTTATTAACATATCCCTCACCCCAAGATTCTAGTTACAAATATCTTGCTTTGAATGTGAGCTGATGCATTGCTGACCCTAGCGGAGTGAAACAGTAGCTGTAAGGGCCAAATGCTGTCTACCCTCCATGATGAGAATGGAAAGTCTGAAGTGCAGTCAAACCACCAAGGATGAGCAGGGCAGGCTAGGAAGACTCAACCTAGAAGAGTCTGGTGGCAAACCATGAAGAGTACAGAGGAGTGGTCAGTATTAGTATTTTAATTTTTATGTAACATCAGTGCCCAAAGGCCTCGGTCAGGATCTGCGTTACAAATGTATCTTGAAGAGCTTTTGGTCTAGGAGGTAGAGCCTTCTATGTGTGGATTCAAAGGCCTAAACCTCCACAAAGGAGTGCCAGCTATTATTTAAGCCCATGTAGCTAACAGTTGCAGCAAATTGGTTCTTCATCCATTCCAGGCCAAGGTGATGGGTGGGGTGGTAAGAACGACTTTTCCTGCAGCCTGTCTTAGATCTTTTTTGAAAAACCATTTATGTAGGCTTTGCATGGGCAGGGGTTAGCATCTGGCATAGCTGCTAGGGTTTGTACAACTCCACATAACATTTAATGAAAAGTATTTAATTAATTTGCAAAATTACCATATTTGCAAGTAATTTGCATACAACTAAAAATTGTAGCATATAGGGGACACATACTGCCCAAGCAGTGGGAGGAGAGGAGGGGAGAATGTGGAGCTGCATAAAACATGGCAGCTGTGGCTGGGGTAGATGGAAGGTTGACTAGAGATTCTAGGGTAAGTGATGGAGGATGTGGGAGGGTCCTGGGTGTATTTGTGAAGGCAAGATAGTATTTCAGGACTGTTGGGGTGGGTATTACTCTTCTTATTTGTATTAGAGTAGCACACAGGGATCCTTTTCATGGATCAGAGCCTGAGTGTGATAGGCACTGTTCACACAGGTAACAAAGAGATTATCTCTACCCTGAGGACCTTACAGTCTAAATAAGGGTAGCTGGATGTGCAGGGGGCTTTGTGAAGAGAAAGCTGGAGAAGCCTGAGGACAGCACCAGGTCCCAATCTGGCCTGAGTCCTTGCCTTTTTTGCCTGCTTCGTCTTCTCAGATCCAGCAGGGGGAAGGGCCAGAAGGAAAGCCTGTGTTTTGGATCTCTGCCCAGCTGATGCCATTGCAGCCCCCTGGAGGTCAGAAGGTGCATCTGCAGCCTAGTTTGGATGAATGATGTTCAGAGATTCTAATTTTCTGTGATAAAAACACCAAAATTTTCCAATTAATAAAAAACATAAAAATCCGTGTTTTTCTGCAATTAAAATGAAACACTGAAACTTCAGTTTCCCCAGCCACAATATATATAGATATTGGTTGTACTAGGATGACCATACATCCCATTTTGGCTGGGACAGTCCCCTTTTAAGCCCTGTCCCAGTTGTCTTGACTCTTTTGGCAAAACTGGGCTTTTGTCCTGTTTGCTCTAGTCAACTGATGATCAGTTTGGCAAGAGCAAACAGGACAAATTCTCAGTTTTGCCAAAAAAGTGGGGTCCGCTCCCTAAGGGGCACGGAGGAACATTTTGGGGAGGACAAACAATGATGCCAGGGCTTGGGCTGCATCCCATTTCCACTTCGGGAAATACGGTCACCCTAGCTTCAGTAAAATGTAGTTAATGTATGTTTTTATTTTTTCACAACATGTAAAAACTAAAGATTCTCTGTATAAATACAAATTCCACCTTTTTCCCTGGCAGATGGATTTCTAGGATCCCTGGTGATGTTTGAGCTAGGCTGCAGGGATGCATGAGAGGGCTGACAAATTCATGTCACATGGGTTGTGTGAGCCTTGGCTGCCCTGACTTGGTCCAAAGCAGCTCCCATTAATCTCAGTGGGGGTGTTAACTCTGAAGCATAATGGTGATAATTTAAATTCAGCATTTTTTTCCCTGTTTATCATTTTAGCAAAAGTACCCAGCTCTTTTGGATTTTTTGTGAATTTGAGGATTGGGGCAGTGCATGAGAAGAGTGCCTCTGCTTTTTCTGTCTGAGCAATTATGATGTTTTATGTGGTTCCTGTCCTTTTGGAACTGAGATAACTATTGGCATTAAAAGTTGTGTGTTTTTTTAAAATGTTCAAATTCAAAACAATAATGTAGTTACACTGGCAATTCTTGACTGTTGATGTAGTTTTTTTGGTCTACAATTTAAATAGGTCTCTGCCATAATATAGTTAGAGATAGAAGTGCACACAGTAGCATTCCTTTGCATTACATAGTTGTAATGAAATTTAGATAATAGTGTTTGCCTGGATCATGTTTATGCAGGATTAAAATGTTTGAAGAGATCCAATATCCAGGATGAGCTAGATGTTACGTAATTATCTTTTTGCATTCAATGCAAGGAGAGCCAATTATGGTTTACAACTACCTGAGAGCATCCCACAAAGACACAGGAAGAATTTCACAATAAGGACAAAATGCAGGGGGAGAAGCTGAGCTGGAATAGAGAGGTATAAGTCAAAGATGACTTGCAGGACAAAAGTGAAAACTGAATTAAATGCCTGTTTCTGTGCTAAACTCATCCCCTGCCAGTCTCTGGACAAATGCTGCATAAAAGTGGTTTTGACTTTATTTTTGAATGATTCTGTTCCTCCTCGTCCCCCTCTTTGTGAAATCCTCTTGGTACTTCCTGATTCCCTGACTATACCCCAGAATGTAGCATCTTGTGATCTCACAAATAGCATGCTTTCAATAAGCCTTCAAGTACTTGGTATGTTGCAATCTGCTGTATCTTCAGAAACTGCGAAGTATAAAAAGGATTACATGGGGGAGAAAATAATGTTTTAAAAAAATCAAAAACTACACCACAGATAAACTTTTGCTTGTGTTTGAATGTCCCTCAAATCTGATAAATAGGACTTTATTACAGAAATCTGATAAATTCATTTTTTATTTTTGCTTTGCAGCTCTTTGTAGAGTTACACTGTTATATGCACTATTCCTGTGCACCAGGTAAAGTCTCTGGCTCTTCCCCACCCCATGTGACTTGTAGTGTTATGCAAGCATAATGCAATTTTAAGAACAAAGTCAAATTTATTGAATAAAAAAGCTTGCATACTAGTCGCCCAATTCAAGATTGCTACTTGTATAATCTTGTTAATAAAGGTAGTCATCCTGAGCCACTGTTTGTGTTATCTTATTAGCAAATAGTACAGATACAACACAGTTCACTCCCATATTCTCTTCTCTTTCTGATTTTCTGCCTCCACCCTTTTAGAACAATGGCCTTGATAAGGGCATAGACCCCTTCATAGCAAGCCCAACTCTGACATAATTTTTCACAGGTTGAGCTCCGGAAAGCATTTCATCTTAGTCACCAGGTACCAATTAGTATTAAGGAAGGCTTAACAAACATTGAGTACAAATCAAACAATGCAAGAAAAGAGTGCATCACCATCATCTGCTAAAGGAAACTCCATAGGTACTAAAATTAATATAAATGTGTGTAAACACACTAGTTAATGGGAGGAAAATGCATGTTAATTGCAGGCCAGCCTTTCGCTTCTGACCCAGGAGACCTGGCTTCATAATAGGGAAAGGTCACATGTGGAAGAAGTGGGGTTTGTTCTCAGTTCTACATAGCAAACTCATTATCTTTTTCAAATATGAAAAGACAAGGTCCTGGACTCAAGGATTTTAACGTCACTTAGGCACATGCAATACATTACAAATGCCAGAAAGCATAGAAATGTTGGTAACTTTGTGAAAGTGGTTTTCTGATGTATTTAATGGAGGAGATGGAGTATGATTAGCACATAGGAGGCTTTCTAAACATGGTGGTAACAAGAGAGAAGGTGTACAGAGCAGAGTGGGAGAAAGAAACAAGGGGAGAAGTTAGGAGACAGGATGGGGAGTAGTATAGAGTGAAGAAGAGGAGCTGAGGGAGTGAAGAGCCTTCAATGTGAGACCAAAGTTTACATTTACTCTTGATAAAAAAGACAAGAAGCTGGTGAAGTGATTAAAATTGGGGATGATCATAATTTGTAGAAGGGGGTGATGATGAAATCAGAGATTGGAAAAGGGGTGATTATGGTATCAGCCAATATTTTCTGTTACCAACCCTTGTAATTTTTATTACATGGCTTATGATATTTGGTGTGCTTAACAGTTTCAGCTCCTGCAATCATTTGAATACATAAGAATCTCCACTTTTATTTTAAAAAAAAGAAAAATTATGTTTCTGGCTTCTTATGGTTGCAGAGAAATGCTTGAAAACATGTAACCTGAAGGTTAAAAAATCACAAGGTAAATGAAAAGAACCCCAAATATATCTTGTTTGTTTTAAAATTTTTAAAACCAATCTCATAATTATTGGTGACCCTGACTCATAATTTTTAATGCTTTGATAGTACTATATTTTGAATAGACTTGAAGCAGGAAGTCCAGAAAGGAAATGATTACAGAAGTCAAGACAATGTTTGACCAACACACAGAATGAGTTTTAGTGGTAGAACTGGAAAGTCAAGAACAGATTCTTATGCAAACATTCCCCTAATGTCTAAAGTCATGATTGATGTATTTATTTATTTAGCATATAAATCTTGGAATCCACAAGAGCTGTGGCTGAATTGGAGCTTTAATCACCAGCATATAAAATTAATAATTACAGTATAAAACACTGTCAAGAGAGAGAGAGAGAACTTTTCTTAGAAGGACCCACCCAGTATTCTAACACCAAGAGGTGCTAATGGAAAATAAGAAAAAATCAGATGTGCCCTCATATATAGACTAACTAGGTACTGGTAGATAGCATTGGGGCCAGAGTGTTAACTCACAAGCAGTCAGTCCCAAACTACTCTTCGCTGCCTGAGGAGTTTCTCCCTGACTTGGATATTCCTGTTTCTACACAAGATATCCTTTTAAGTGCAGTAAAAGCCCCCCACTGGGCCCCAGAATGCTTTGCACTGGCTGGGGCAGCACCTTTAAAACACCACTGCAGCTAGGAATCTAGCATGCTTTGGGGCCTTAAAGATGTCTTTAGCAAATGACTGAGCATGAACAGAGAGAGACCTCCTTTAAGAGGAGGACGAGGCACATTATCTCAATGTACAAAAGTTTGTACTGAGAGCAATTATTCTTCTATGCCTTGCTTTAATAACATGGCAAATACTTTTAACACCTATTACAAACAAAATAATCAGCCTCTCCAGTCTGCATACATAGACCATGTTTATATGTACAGCACTGGAGCAGTGCAGCTTTATCAGTACAGCTGTGCCCCTGCAGCACGTGTGGTGAAGACCCTCCATGCTGATGGGAGAGAGCTTTAAATACGTCTACGAGTGGCAGAAGCTACATCAGTGGGAGACGCTTTCCTGCCTACATAGCACTGTGCATATGAGCACTTATGTCGCTGTAACGTATGTTGGTCAGGGGGTGGAATATTCACACCCCTGAGGACGTGTTTTGACAACATAGGCTGTAGTATAGACATAACCTTAGTCTGCAGTGAGACAAAGAATGAGCAGGGTGAGCCAGAACAAATTCAACCAGAAGTGTTACAAAAATATTGTCTAGCTAGAAAAGTGAACTTACATCTGGCCGCAAAGCTCTCTAGCTTGGTGGCAGATCAGCTCATCTCTGTCATGTGCGTTGGCAGACTCTCCTTCTGGGCCTCTAACAAAAGTACTAGCTCCTCCATTAGATCAAATAGTTGAGCATCTGGTAGTAATTCTAGAAATGCAGGAGCTCTAGAGTCTAGAGTAGACCCATCTATCGAGATATTTAGAACAGGAGCCCCAGAGTGGGGACAATTTGGAAACTGGATGCTGCTTAGGTTACAATCTCTGGTCATGGTCTATAGGCAGGCAGTTACTGGCACTGCAGCTTGTTCAAAATAAAATAGTGTAGGGGAACAATTTCTGCTAAAGGAAGACACTGAATTAGTGTTTAGAATTCCATGTTCAGGAAACAGGGCCCTTACTCAGAGACTCTGAAACACCAAGGGAGTCTACAAGCCTCAGAAATGTAATTTCTCTCTGCTTTTCCTTTGAGAATGTGATTCTTTTCCATATGTGTGTCTGTCTGTCACGTACACACACAGGCAGGACTGTGACCTTGTCTGTTGCCCACCGTTCCCTTTCTTGTGGGATTTTAACCCATATGCTTCCCTTCTGGGACTATGAACAACCCATTTTGTTTCCCTTATGGAGTGTATATCCACCTCAGCCCTTCTCCCGCCGAACACCTCTTCCCAGTTGGCCTGCCTTTTACTTTTATTTCCAGTTGTATTTCTCACTGTAGAATGGGGGATTGGAGGCCTGACTAGGGCTGCTGCAGTTTTCCTCTGCCAGTGATGGACAGAAGGTATTATGCAGGGTGCTTTCCAGGAGATATTCCTCTTGCCCATGGTGAGCAGTGGGTGGAATTTCTGGAGATCTCTCAGGGTCGGAACCACCTGCCTGTGATGGGTGGCTAATGATCCTCTTGGGAAATGGTGCCTCTTGCCTGTGGTGAGTGCAGTTTTTGGCACTCTTGATGGATGGCATATCCTGCGTGGGTGGGCATAGTTCATGAAGCTCTCTGGGGAAATGGCTCCTCCTGTCTTTGGCGGGTGGTGGGTGAAGTTAGTGCAGGATGAACTGTTTCTTTCTAATTTTTCTCCTTTTCCCCATTTCCTCTCCTTTTTCACTTGTTTTTCTTTCCCTGCTCTCATCCTTACTCCCCACCCCCACTTCCCTGTTGTCTCTTAATACTTTACATCTTCAAAGCATTGTACTGGACAAATGCTAGCTAATTTAATCTTTGCTCTCTCACTTTAACAAAGCTCTTTGATTTCTTCCCCTCTCTGTTGTCTTTGCTCTTCCCCACCCAAAAATTCGCCACTCCCATGAAAGCGAATTGGTCAAGCAGCAGCAGACCATGCATTAAACTGTTGTCTTTTAATACTGGGTAAGACATCATTTACTAATTGCACAGGTGGTTCCTGTAACTCCTTAGTTTGAGCTTCCATCTCCTGTAGTAAAATGTGTCTAACAAGAAAAAAACAAAACAAAATAGAGAAGATATTTAAAGCATTCTCCTGCCTGATTTAATTTTTTTAAAGTAATTGACAAAAACCAATTCTGAGCAGTACACCTTCTCCGGGTTTTGTTCTTGTTTTGCTGCTTGTGACCAAAGACAATTTAACTGCTCTTTCTAGCTCAGGCTAACATTTCTTTGAATCAAAAGGGTAGAACTTGAGGCCTCCTGTAAGGCTGTTGCTACTCTGTGTATCAGTTAATAAGTTACTGTCTGCTGTGTGGCTGATCTTCTCCCTGAGGACGTGTGTGTCACCTTGGCAATGTGCCCAGCCACCATCACCATTGCTTTCCCAGAGCCAGGTCTTGCTTAGCAGAGAGCATTGACAAATACTATGCTCAGTTCTTTCACTAGACAGCATAGTTAGGTTTTTTTATTTGTAATGTGAATAATATCAGAGCCACACAGTTTATTGTCTGTTAAAGAGAATAAATTTTAGCAGTTGATAATTCCCTTTCTCTTATAGCTACTGCATGGAAGAATCAACATCTGGATATTTATGCATCAGATGAAATAATCTTCTTTTGCTGCACAGGGTTTTAGGCACATAGTGAGAAAGAAATCTGCATTGAAAGGTTTGAACTATTAAAAGAAAACTGCTACAAATGCTCACTTGAATGCCATGCATTACCAATGTGGTGTTGCTGCTGTAGTGGGCTGTACATTCCCTTAATAGCAGCATTCTGTTTCTGCTGCATTCCTAAATCAGAACATAACGGCCTATGTAATCCATGAGCTTTCTTGCTCTCTGTCTTGAAAAATATTGCCAGGACAAAAAGGGAAAATGCTTCCAGCTGAGACTCCAGAATTGCTTAGGAAATGAGCATGTACTTGGGGCTTTTAATCTGCTGGTGGTACAGCCTAAAACACAGGAGCACAGAAAAATATACACTGTTTTGTGACATGGTGGCTTGGGATTTCCCCATAGAAGGAGATTGTTATCTCAGAAACAACATTAATTCAGCATAGGACACTACAGCCTAAGATTATTTTTTGTATTGAATTGTATATATGTGACTCAGCAGATTCACAATGGAAAGGCATTTATAAGTGTGTGGTAAACTGATTCTGTCCTTGCTGGTGGTGTGGGGGGTTTATTAGCTTTATTTGTGGTGATTGTTTTCGGGATCAATAACTCTTAAGGACAAAGTTAGGGAATTAGCCTTCCTCCTGATTTCAGGGAGAGGCTTCTTACTGCCTGCTTTTGTACAATCCTGGGTCCTGCATCAAATCTCAATTCAGTATTGTAAGAATGTTTTGCTTAGCTTTGGTTATATTAGTTTATTTTCTATGTAATGTTTAAATCATAAATCTCGCCCTTTCCCCTCCCTCTTTGGTTATGCAAAAAAAGGTTTGTGTAATAAAAGGTCATATTTTCATAATCAGTTTTTTTTTATCTATAATGTCCATGAGTATTGTAATTTGCAGGGGCAAATAGAATTTTTTTTCTTAATTACCAGTTTTGCAGATGCAAAATTTTGAGCACAATTGTAAGGCTAGGCTGAGGCTTTTGTGAAAGTTTGGCCCTTGAAAAATCTCCATATGGAGTTGTGCCTTTCCTTCTTTTGGCATAGTGAGAAATCTCCCCCTCACCTCCACATCGCAGTAAGAAAGAGAATTGAATCACAGGATGTTTGCAAGAGGAATGAAAATTCATTTTCTTTGAGTAAAGTGTTTGCGAATTGGCCCAAAATCAGACTGGTTGTTTAAATGAAATGGGTTCTAACTCCAATCACATTCCAATTTTTCAAATTCTTTCATTCTACGAAGTCTTAATCTAGAGTAAAAACTGAAGCAAAATGCTGCAAAATCTAGAGAGCTTTGCTGATGTTCATGTTTTCATGTTCCATCTGTGAACAGACTACAGTATTTTTCCACATGCAGAAATCCATGTCGTCGTAGGCCCTGTCTCTTAAAATGTACTGAATCTGACAGGGTTAATAGGCAGGAAGCTGCAGTTGCAGCCGACTAATACGGAAGTCAGATTTTTGTTTAACTGACAGCTTTAGAAGGCCTGAGACGTGGGGGAGGGGAAAATTGGAGAACACAGCATCTGGTGTGATTTTGACAATTTTTATTATTCTTTGCAGCATTTTGTTTTTAAATTAGGGGAAAGGAAGGTGTGTGTGTGTGCGTGCGTGCATGTGAGAGATGAGCTCCCTACTCTATAATCCAAAATAGATTATATAATAGTTTTTGTAGAAATCAAACATGTTTTAGTTCTTAACTAGATTGTAATTACTAAGTAATGGAATTGTATGTAGCCTGTGCCTCTGACTAGTTGGTGAGTGTTTGGGTGTATAAAATCTAAAATATTATTCCTTCTGTTACTTCAGTATTTAATTTTGTTTCCTCCCCTTCCATCCCACCCCCCACCATCTTCTGTTTCTGGGTGCTTTCCTCCCTGTTCTAATCATGGCTTTCATGGTCTTGGATCACCCTTCAGAATGGCTGTAAAGTGAATTTAGCTTTTCTATTAGAAAGACTAGCTTTTGTGACCTGGATGAACCCTCTCTTCTGCAGGTTTAAAATATCTGAGCGCAGTCACTCAGTAATGAGAGTTTGAGGCACATTGCTTTATTTAAGCAGACAGTGATCACTTTCCTCTGCTTGAAAATCTGACTGTTTTCTACTAGCGGTTCATGTGTGGGACCTCTTTTTAAGTTTCTTTAGCTGAAATAGGCCTAGCTTAGCCTGTCTTCTCTATGCACAGGATGGCTCCTACTTGCCAGAGCTGCACAAAGATAATCGCTCAGGAAGTGTTTCAGCCAATCCCCTGAAGCTTTACATTCAGATTTACCAAAGTAGCCAATCCAGGATTAGCTTTTATTAGGAAGACAGATCATCAAGCTGAAGTGCCAAGCCCTTTCTGTCTGAGTACTGAGAGCCTGTCCTCCATGTTTTATAAGTATTGACATAACACTGTGTTAACAATGCATCCACAGAGGTAAGCTTTACTTTTTACATTTTTTTTTCTCTAAGACCTATGAGTTGTGGGTTAACAGTGTGATTCTCTGTGATTTGTTGCGCAAAACTCACACCACAGCACTTTATTAAGTTGAAACTGTTTAAATTTGCTTTCTTGGGTCACATGGTTAGTAGCCATTAGCCATAGCTTTATTTTGCAGACTGGCAAAACCTTGGCATACCTACTTCTTCACAGGAGGATGGTGTTTTTAGAGTTTATCAAGATCCTGGTATTCCAAAGAAGCTTTCTGTCTCTGAGCAGTTTGCCAGCACTATTGTCTGTTGTGTCACATGCCTGCTGAAGAGAAAATGGAAGCTAGGGAGCAGATGCATTTAACTGCCCTACAGGGAGTCAAGCAGGGATAATGGCAGACAGCAGAACAGGCAAGTTTACCTTTCTAAACAGTGAATGGAATAGATAAGCTAAGTTATCTCTGAGAAAATATGGGATTTTTAAAAAGCTGGACGTCAGCAAAAAGTGCTAATGGCAGATTGTAGATATTGGGCCTAGGTGGTGTTGTGCTGTTGCATCATGTTTTTTATGCAGTTTATCTTTACTTGAAATGGATATTGAACTTTTTTCTTACAGGAGTGTTAATACAATGTATTTCTCTTTCTGAGGGACAATGTCTGGTTAACATTTTGTTCCTTTAAAAGAAGTTTCTCAAACTGCAGGGTTTAGAATTAGTTATCTGGTCAGTAAAATGCAACAGTACAGCTGTTTAAATGCCTAATTCTGTAAAGAGAAAATTATTTTTAAACTCTTAGCGTCCTCCTCTTGCATAGTGAAAATAAATTTATGTCCTTTTATCTGTGCCTTTTTGTTTTACATTGTAGCAGCCTCAGTTCTGTGTTGTGGAGTCCAGGAGATATAAAATCATGTGTGGTTCTTGACAGCATTACATGTTGTTCGTTTTTGATTATAGTCTCTTTTTTTTGGTTTTGTTTTGGTTTATTGCTACGTAATTGTTTCAAAAATTTCCCTTTTGATCCATTCCCAAATTGCCAGCCTGTTGTATCTTCTTAACTGGAAAAATGAGATGGTTGCTTGAACAGTTGGTAAGTAAGCAGTGTGCTGCTCTCTGAACATTTTTAATAGTTTAACAATTTTTGGTTTTAACAGGGGGACGGCTAGTCCAGCAGGTGAACTACTGTCAGTGGCTAGTCATGTAAAACATTTGGAGCTTTGATCAGTATCTATTTTAAAGTACTTGTTCAAGTAAACTGTGTTCCCTTTTGAATGTACTGTTTTTCTGATAATATAATGCTAAACTTGAAGCTTATACTTCCTGTTTACCTGTGACCAGTGAAAGAATTTTTACTTACTCTTTGTTCCAAGATCCTTAATTAATATGTTTGGAGGCTAGAGCTCCATTTGGTTGTTCAGGCTTTTGAGGTGTAATGAAAGTGCTAGTACTCAGCAGTACCTTAACTCAGTACTTTACACAGTAAAAGGGATATTTCTTCCTAAGTTTGTGTTTTTAATACTATTATGAAATATCATCAAGGATCAGATTTTGTTTGATTTATAACTAATTTGAACATCTTGTACCTTTGTTACATAGTTGTGCTGTAACACTTGTATGTAAAACATCTTGAGTTGCTTTTCACTGGGCATTTTCTCATAGCAATGCAGTTATCAAAGACATTCTCTTTGGTGCTTTTGATCCAATTTTTGCACTGTTTTATAGCAGTCCAGCACATACAATGTTAAGAATGGAACCAAATCTAATGTGGATTGTATGCTGATTTGTATAGAAGGGTCCCATAGATTTGATAATATCTGTAACATAGCCATTTAATTCTGGTTACTTCTTTGCCAAGATGGGTATTTTACTTTAAAATGGAAAAACATGAAAGTATTATCATGTAAAAGAATGTCTAATTCAGGTCATAATCTAAACCAGTGCTAAAGTGTACTATTATTTCATGTTTTTATAGTGCTTATATATGACTTAATCTCAGCATACACAAAGGTGATACTGCAGCTAAGAAATAAATTTATGCTGTTTTTATTCTCTTATTGCTAAAACCAGAAATTGCATTTGAGCATAGTTTTCCTTACAACAGTACATACACATTAGCAATTTGGTCTTGAACATTGCACAATATTATATTTGTTTAGTATGAGAAAGCAGAAATAAGTGATCTGCAATCAAAAAGCTTGCATTAAAATGGCTCCCACAGGTTTTGTTAAACAAGGATCTGTTTCAAATCTGCACCTCCTGACACATTGTTGACAGTGAAGCATATTTGTATAAGCTGCCCTTGTGTATGTAATGAAACATAGCATTGTGAGTCTGTTAAAATTCGCTATTTTTAATCACTCAAATATAATTCTTTTATAGTTCACAAAAAATAAATGTCTGCATTGCAGCAAGATGTCTGAGGCAAGGTAGAGACAGCAGTGTTGTTTTACAGATCAGCCCAATCACGCTGCTCCGTGGAATACTTGAGCCAATAGAAACCGAGTGTAGGTTAAAGATTGACAATTGCAGTGGCAAGACTGAGAAGGCCTTCTGGAAATTTCTACCATCTTTGTTCCATCTAAGTAAAGCAAATTCAGCTAAGCTGAAGAATTTCATGTGTTTTTGGTGCTTTGTCAAGGTATGATGCTATCACTCACTGCTATAGATTGAATAATAGAAAGCACTGTGTGCTGTTTTGCTACTGTTCAGGCCAGATGGAATGTGGGGTTTTGTTTAAGTGATAGACACAGAGAAAAAGCACGTACTCCTAGCCAAGATTTTACAGGACTGATTCTTGTTCATTTCACAATTAGACTGAACATGCATGAAGCAATGTAGCTGAGGTATATTCCATTTGTAGAAGATGGCTATTGTTCTGGTGTAAGTAGGACTTAATCGTATAATTGCTCTTTAAATTTTCTGGCAACTAAGGAGTTATTTGAATTGTCCAGGATGAATATGATTAGCCATTATTATTTAGTGCCAGCATCCAGTTACTTTTGTAATTAGCTGTACAAAGAATGTAATGGGGAGAAACAAAAGAGCAATCTGAATTATAAATTAGGATGAAAACACTAGCTTTTTAAAAGACACATGTCCCTTTCATCCTTTGTAGGCAAACTGTTTTAGCTGGAAGTTAAACAGTGCTAAGGGAAAATGAGTGACTTTTTGAAACTGCTGATAATATTTAACATACCCATAAAGAAATGGTGCAAAGTACAAACAATTTCAAATCTGATTTCTTTTCCTCTCTCCTTCCCTCAAGGCATCAGAGTAAAAGTAGGTTTTCCCCTCACTTGATTGACCTTGGAAGAAGCATATGCTAAAGGGACTTTCACCTTCACAGTACAGAAGTTAGTATGTAAATTTAGTTCCTCCATGTTAGTGTCCACAGGCTTCATCTAGCTTTTCTTTCTGTGCTGGTTGCCAGTGTGTAATCCCGCTTCTTTCTTCCTTACTTTCTTTTTCTTAAACTTTAGACCATGTCTATACTACAAAATTATGTTGACTTAACTGACTTATGTCAGCATATAACCACCACAGTTATTAAATTGCGTGTGTGTGCGTGCGTGCGCACTTGGTTCCTTGTGTCAGCGTTCATCACCAGGAGCACTTGTATCAATTTTATTGTCATTGTGGGCATTGTGGGTTGGTGCCTGAAAGCCAGTAACAGTAGATGTAAGTAATGCAGAGTCTACACTGACACTGTGTCAACCTAATTATATTGCTCCTAACGCTAAGCGGCTCAGAGAGGTAGTGTTACTAAATCTGTGTAGAGAGGTTACAGTGAGAGGAGCCAAATTTAAAAGAAGACCTTTCCATAGCTAGGTTAACACAAAACCGCTTCCATTGATCTAATCCTGTAGTGTAGACCAGGCTTTAGTAGCCATGTTAATTGAACAAGTAGGTGGGGAGTGATAGAGCAAGGCATTTTAAGACTGGTGCTAATCCAGAATCATTGACAAGGGGGTGATAAGTCTCAGTAAAGACTACATCCTGTTGTAGTATCGCTTTGGAGACCCAGATGGATCGTCGAGGTTTCTGAAGTTGCCGCCATACATAGGGCACTCACGTAACAGTGCATAGCAGGCTGTTAGCCTGACCCCTCAAACTGGGTTTAGAAAATATTTCTGTTGTCAATAGAAATCCTGTGTCCACTGTTTCAAATCCAATTTGGAAATATGCTGCTTATGAGCTGAGTTTCATATACTTTGCCACAGACTGAAGTTGTCAGTCTTACAACTCTCGCCAATTGTCATGGTATCTGTGTCTCACACTGAGATTAAAAGCACAGTAAGAGCAATATTAAGATAGCACTGACCTTTATTTACAAACATTCCCAAAATGTGCCTCTATATTTTGGAGGTTTAAACCTATAAATATCCTATTTATATTGCTTGGGCCTCAGCTGTACAGCTCTGAGCCTGAGAGAGATCTGAATGATACTACAGCATTTTACTTAGATTTTTTTCTATGTGTTTAGCTATTTTAAATGCACATTGTATAGAGTAGATTTTTTAGAAGATCTTAAAAGTGTAAAATAAAATAAAAATTCTGTTTAGGCATTTTGGCATAGGTACCTAGCCTAATTGTTGCCTTATGTATACAGTTGAACAAGCACTATTTATATTATTTTAGTCACTTAATACAAGTTGGGTATTTTTCAGGGTACTTAGAATAAGAAAACACAAATCTAAGAGATTCACACTGAAGACTGAATCTAAAATTGAACAATATCCTTAGTAACCTGTGACTTCACAAAACTCCCTATCTTGTGCATTTCTAGTTAAACATTTGGATGTCAGGTATCCCTTTGTCATCCTTTACCATTTTTGATATTTAGATGATTGCCTCAAAAATAGCCCTGCTGTTTAAACAAGAGATATAGTTATTGAATAAACTGCTACCATTTTAGCTACAGTACAGGAATGAGGCAAGCAGTGCTGCTAGACGCCATTTTAAGAATCCTGCATAAATAGCATAGCTACCGATGAGTAAGAGACTGTTATAGGTGAGTGCTTATACAAAGCTGCTATTTATTCAGCAATGGCATGCTAATATTTTTTTTCCAATTTTTATTGAATGCAGTTTTTTGAAATCATGATTTATATTTGCTACAAACAAGTGTGATGTAGAGGAAGCAGGAATTATCTTTAGGATAAAATTTATTAAGACCTTATGGTCTTAAAGCAATATTTTTTTTAATTAAGGGGGGGGAGATGTCCATAAATGTATGGTTCTTGGGTTTGAAATAATATGATAATTCCCATATGTAGACTGAGAATATTGTGCATGTGGGCATGGGCTGTTCTGAGTGGTTTTCCATATCTATCAGATTTTCTTGGTTAAATGTCAAGGTGCAGTAGTTCATCTGCAACTTTTTAAATATGCTCTGTAGTTAACTAGGTTAAGCGCAGGTGTAAATATTGTTACATATGTACATTGAGAAAAATATTACTAATATTGGGAGGCTCTTCCTATGTAGAATAGACAATTTATTGTAGGAAATTAATTTGAATTGCATAAGCAAATAACTCTCTCTTTAGGTTAATAAAGAAAAGCATTATTCAAATAAGATAATAGTGCATTTTTCTATTAGGAGAAATAAGTCTTATTAGTAACCCTCCCTTTTTAACTCCTCTCCTCCAGCTTCTCTCCAAGAAAAAGAGCCTGAACCCTAAACCCCTTTAATCATGCATGTTTAAAAAATAGTTTGTGTGAAACAAGTTGTTTTTAACATTTTTGGTGACTGAATTTCATTTTTAGAATCCTGTCAATATAGGTAGAGCAGGTCTTAAATGATTAATACATGTTTTAATCAATAACGGTGAAATTGGCAAAGTGTATGTTTCAGTTACTAGTTTCTTATGTTCTGTTTGTTTAGTCAAGGAAATGAGTGTTAGTTTCAGAATGACTAAGATAAATACTTTAGTCACCTGGCTACTTAGTCGAGTATATACCACTATCATTTTCAATATGTAACCCCAAACCATCACATTCTTAGTTATTCATAATAGTAATGCATCTGATCTGAACAGAAATGAAATAAAAGCAATCAGTGTAGCAAAAGGAGGTATTTTCCAAGTGTAGATCCATGGAATAGTCTCGGTCTCATCTCCCAGTTACTGTATGTTCCTATTGTACTGGTTCTTTGTTTGCATTTATATTGATGCAAAGATTTTTATTTTTCTTTTCCACCTTTTTTGCTATGAGAAACAGTAGGATGCTTGTCCCTTGAAGCCTCCTTGAATTGTTGCACTTGAAAAACTACTGATGAGATTACTGACATTGGAAGGTTCTAATGCTTAAAGCACTTTCAGAATATTGCTTGTTGTGATGGAAGACACAAAGTTTAAAAGATTCATCACTTCTGGAGAAAGTTAACCTAAACTTGCTGTAAATTATCAGTGTTTATTTACAAACTTAAGTCTTTAAGATTTTCACAAACACTCCACCTAGAAGAGTGGTTGCCTACATGAGCCCTAACGTCCTGCTGCAACAAGACAAACATGCAAGACCTCTCTGAAGTAATTTCATTGCTGTGAATCTTTAAATGTCTTTCATTGTTATAGTAATACATTGATATTTCATTTCTGTTTTCCTCATACTTTGATTTTGTTCAGCACCAAGTCAGTATTTTCTTCAGTGCTCAGGATCTTGTGACTTTTTGTTTAAATTTTAATATTTTAGGTGCTCCATATTATTTAGAGGGATGAATTGTTAGTATCCATTAAGGAAAAAAAATAATTCTTCAGGGCTCAACCATACATAATTTTATTCCTACCATCAGTCTATGTATATAATGCATCGGATATTTGTTAAAGTTTGTTTTCATTATAGTAAAGTAGAATTATAAATATACGTAACAAAAATACAAAATGATTGCATCAAGTAGTGAATGCATTTCAGCATTCAGAATGGGCTGTTGATCTTCAGATCTTGAAACTGTCATCAGACATCACCTTTATAGTACACATCAGAGACATGTCAAGTCAAGATATTTTGGTTTTTTAGGAGACACGTAGGAAGAATATTTTTCTTGTTTTTATTGATGTGCCAAAACATTATTTACACCTTTTTAAAGGGGTACAAAGAGCTTACGTGAATTTTGTGACCTTTAAATTTTCATAAATGTAAAATACTTGATAGCATTAACTAGAGACAGGCATATTTAAATAAGAGCTGAGCAAATCTCACCTATGGTAACTCACATACATGTCAGTCATGACCAGATATACCCATGCTGTTCCAGTCTTTGGTCCACATGTGCCAACATACATCAGTTGTGGCAGGGATATATCTAGGCAGTCTTTGCTAGTATACCTTTATACTGACCTCTAGGCCCTGTTTTTCTAGTCAGGACTCACAAACAGTTCCTCCTTTGCCTCTATAATCTTTATTATTATTATTTATTTGTATTATCATAGCACTTAGGAGCCCTAGTCATAGATCAGAATCTTATTGTGCTAGGTGCTGTATAAATACAGAACAAAAAGACAGGAGTTTACAGTCTTAGATATAAGATGAAATACATTTGATGGATGCGGATAGATTGATGGGGAGGGTACAATGAAACAAAGAGACAGTATTTGTCAGCATGATAGGCAGTGACCTCAGTACAACAATGATCTAACCATTATCAAGTATTTTTATAGGCATCATGGAGAAAGATTGTTTTAAGGAAGGATTTGAAGGAGGATAATGAGATAGCTTTGCAGATGTTTATAGGGAACTCCTCCCAGGCCTGAGGGGCAGCATGGAAGAAAATACAAAGGTGCATGTTTGAAAATGTAACTTGGGTAATGGAAGCTGTCATTGTGGGCTAGTCAGAGGTGGCAGTTGACATCTCAATATTGAAAGAAATGATAGGTAAGGTGGGTAAGGCAGTGAAGAGCCTTGAAAGTGAAGACAAACAGCTTTTGTTTCATGTGGTAGAGAAGTGGGGGCTAGTGAAAGAAGTGATGTAATCAAAGCAATGGGCCACGAAAATGATCTTGGCAGCAGCATTCTGAGGATATGAATGGGCAAGATTGCACTTGTCAAAACCTGAGAAAAGGATGTAGTAGTAATTCAGATGTGAGATGATGAGAGCCTGGATTAGAGTTTTAAATGTGTGGATGAAATTGAAAGACTTTATTTTAGAGACATTAGACAGAAAGAATTGTCAAGATTGAGACATAGCCTGAATGTGATGACGTAGAGAGAGAGCTGAGTCGAATATGATGCACAGGTTATAGGCGTGAGTGACATGCAAATAGTGGTGGTGTCCACAAAGATGGAGAAAGAAGGTAGCAGAGGGGGTTGGGGGATTAAGGGATCTGTTTTAGCCACGTTGAGCTTGAGCGGATGGCTAGTTCGCTACAAAGAGAGGTCGGAAAGACAAACACATTTTAGTGTAGACAGGAGACAGGCCTGACCTGCTGTGACCACCACTGCCATTCTGTTTTCTTGTTATGACAAATTGTATGTAAGTTTTGTGATCTGGATAAATGCCCTTGAGAAATTTGACTGAGACTATTAAAGATTCACATGGGCCAATCCAAATTTGAATCTACTGTTTTGAAAGCAGAGATCACCACCTTATTCCAGTGCTGACAAGCCATCACCAAATTGGAATAAGGAGCATGTTGTATATAATAAAATAAAGATATAATAATAGATGATATTTCTGCCACTATTATATTTACATTTTATGTACAATATACTCCTTATTTCAGTTTGGTAGGAGCACTTTAAAAGATTAACCTTATTAAAAAGAAAGAGAAATAAACAGCATTTCCTACAGGGAAAAAAAAAAGCAAAGCACTTGTGCTACCTATGATGGTAGTGGTAATATAAAGCATTGTTTTCAGTGCTAGGTGGATTTAAATAAGCACAGTTTTAAAAATCTTAGATGATGTGTTAGTCTGATGTCTCTGCCCCATGCTATCTTGATAATTTATTTTTTAGGATTTTTCCCTAGTTTTTCTGTACACGACAGCCAAATCTCAAAATCTTTGTAGAACTGGGCAATCTTATTAATTACCTTCCTTCTACAGCATCATCTAAACTGGCAAAATTTAGACCCATATATCTCCATCAGTAATACGAATGTGGAAGTAATAGTGCAGGTAGGTCAGATGTGTTTTTACTACCTTGTCATGTAATCCTACTCTTAATAGTTTAGAAGTGCCTTGGTAGGTTTGAATGACATGGTGGGTAAAAACACCTGTGTTCTGTCTACACTACATCTCCTGCCATTGCTATTATTGGTGGAATTGCATGGAGAAGAATTATATAGTTGATTTTTTTCAGATTGTAGAGCTTAATTTATAAATCTGAAATTTTAATCATTGTCTTTAAAATTATACGTTAGGCCCTAATCCTACAAGCTTTTCTGCAGAGAAAGATCCCTTTACTCTGTAAAGTAAGTGAGGTGCTAACAAACACAAGGGTCTGTCCACCACGGTTTATAGGACTTGGGCCTTAAATTATAAACTCTTTGGGACAGGAGTCCTGAGACTTATTTGTCTGTCAAATATTCACATTTATGGTGCCATCTAAATAATCTCCCATAAATGTTGGAAGACTAACTCCACATTAAAATTAATGAGTGAAAGTTGGGTAAATTATCTTGCCTCTGATGCACAGGGTAATTCCATCCCTGTTCAGATTGCGTATACCCCAGCTGAAAATGGACCTTTAAAGCTATATTATATTTCTGTCAGTAAGTATTTGACAGTGTCACTTAATGTATGAACCTAAATATGAAAATAATATATTCTAAATCTTTCTCTAACTCCTGTAGCTTGGCTGAAGAGGAAATAAAGGCAGAGCAGGAGGTGGTGGAGGGGATGGATATCTCCACTCGATCCAAAGGTGAGTGAGGAAAAGTGTACTTTATCTGTATTCCAGAGCACAGGAGGAAATTGAAATTATTTGTTTAAAAATAGCAGCGCAACCAATGATCTGTAGTGCAACTAACTAGACTGAAAACATGAATTCCTAAATGCATATTGGCTTAATTAATGAAAAAAATCTCCTTTATCTTTTTTTTTTTTTTTTTTTAAGATATTGTGTTTGCATTGGGCTATGGATTATCTCTTAGTTTTATCAGGTATAATACTGTCGATACATTGTGGCTGACAGCATCAATTTCCTTTTGAGTTATGATCTTCCAGTTTGATCCAGATTCTCAAGATGTATCAGCTTTTTGTGGTATCTTCCTGCTTACCACTCTGTGTTTTCCTTAGAAGTCATCTTAAATTTGGAATGGCAAAAAAGGGATGAAAAGAGAAAAAATGTCAGCATGTCCCCAAAATGCTCAGTCATAACTTCACTAAAAATAAATAGGGAATATGAAGTTTGTGTTTTCCACAAAAATTGATCTCATGAGCATGAATAATTTAAAGAACCCCTGCAATATGTATCAATTATCCTGACAGGAAACCAAGGCCAGCTGCAGAATTCTAGAGAACTGAAAATCTCCATCCCTGTAGTCTCTGACTACCCCATGGCTTATAATGTATGTTCTAATGGTTTTTTTTTTTTTTTAACTCGGAGTTTGGATGGGACAATGATTCTACAACTGTATTAGGCCCTGTCTGCACTTGGGGAATTTCCAACTTTTGTTTTTTCTATCACTGCTAACAGTTCAGCTTTTGGAGAGTTGTAGGGTCAGGGTTTTAAAGGCATTTAGGTACCTAAATACCTTTAAAAAAATTTCTGGCTCCTGATGTATATGGGATGCCTACATTTTAAATACTTCAGACCTGATCTGAGCAGGGTTAGATGACTGTATTTAAAACAGTGGCCACAACCAGTGACCTGTCTCTAGGGTTTCCAGTGTTGTTAACACCAGTGGATCTGAACTGAATAGGCCTTTGTGAACAGTTATCACCTGTAGGGCAAGATAAACTTGGTGCAAGACAGACTGTTAGGCTTAGGAGTGTCCACATAAAGATTTGCGGCTGCTTAACTAAAGTAGTTGATGAACCAGTTAAAGTTAAAATAATGTATCCTCTGTGTGTAGTCAAGCCCTTTGTGGCTATGTCTTCCGGTGTGGTTTTTTTTACAATGGGAGGACTAATGTGCATTCTTTATCTTGCTGTAAAAACACAGCCTGTGAAGAAATCATGAGACTACTTGTAAGTTACCTTTTGAATTCCCTGACTTTTTTTATGATTTAACTGCAGAATTTTAATATTGAAATAGCCTTGTCTTGCTGCATTTAAAAAAAGAAAAATAGCCATCAGAAATATCTGTTGCTTAATAATATTACATTGGAATTGTTAGTCCCTGATAGTCATACCTCATTAAGATGAATGGGGTGAGAGTTCAGCAAGTTCCCACTTTCCAGACTGCTATTATTAGATTGGAGATTGGTTTCTTTGTCATTTCACATGATGGCCGTATTTTCACAATAGAAAAGATGACTAAATTTAACAAAAAACTTAGTATTTGTAAAAAGCAGCAAAAATGGTGATGAGTTTCTAAAACTGAAGGATGTTCTTGTTTGGGGTTTTTTGGGGTTTTTTTTTTCCACTTTTATCTGTTATTTTCTTAAATTCTGATGTTAGTCTTCTAGAGAATTTGGCTTTGTGTTTTAGCACTTGTCTAGATGAGGAGATTGACCAACTGTTATTGTATTATAGCTATGCTGGACAGTTTCCCTGTGTAGACAAGCTCTTGGTGGGACAGTTAGTCTCCTTCATGTAAATTTTTAGCAGCAATTTTTAGGCAGGGACTAATGTCCATTGATGTTACAGAGAGGTCAGTGCTTCATTTTTATTGCTTTTAATTGCTCCATAACTTGGTAGGTGCTTTACAAGTGTTTTAAAAAAGATATAATCCCTGTTTCAAGGCAATTTACATCAGGAAAACAGAAAATGAGGGTAAGAGACAAAAGAGGGGATTGAGAAATAAGGAACAGGCATTAAAACATATATAATATGAGACTTTGTCTCTACAAGAAAGTCACAACAGTTTAATTTAAATTAATTTTCAAACAGATTTAAACAGCTGCAAACCTTTGTATGGATATTTTTGTTCTGGTCTTAGGTCAGATCTGCACTACAAGTTTTGCTGTCAGGAGTGTGATTTGTGACTCACATAGTTGTGCCAGCAAAAGCTCTTAGTGTAGACATAGTTATACTGGGAAAAACAACAGTTTTTTTGGTATAAACTGTATCCGCACTAGGAAAGCTTTGCTGGTATAGTATATAGGTATATCTGTACAGGCAAAGCTCTGCTAATATAGATCTGCCTAAGAATGGTTTGTTTTGATTTAGCATAAACTAAATCTAAATCAGATTATGCTAAACTGAAATAAAACTAGTTTAAACCAAAATGAGAGTGTTCACACAGCCTTTTACACTGGTTTAAGGGTTTGAGGAGTTATTCTGGAATAGCTATCCCTGATTAAGACTGGTAAAACTATTCCAGAATAAGAATGTCCACATAGGGAATTAATCAGGATTATCTTTTTTGTTTTAAATTAACTTCCTACCAAATTCAAACGTACTTTTCTGTATAGATAAATCCTGTGACTTTGATATGACATCACACCATTAAATCCCAGTCTAGATTACCTAGCTCTATATCAGTAAAATCTTCTAAAACTCTAGCTAAAAGAAACCAATTGTACTTTTGAATGTGCTAAACTGGTCAAGTTCTGGTTCTAAAGTATGACTGCTTTGTCTTGGTTAGTGTGAGGAGGTGAGGTGAAGGAGGAAATGGGGAACAGCCAAGTGTGAAGAAGTGAAGAGATGGGGAGTAATGGGAGAGGAGACTAGGTCGATGGCTAGTTTAGAGAGTTTACAGTGGTGCAGCTGCACTGATGAGAGAGCTCTCCCATTGATTTAATTCATCCACCCTCAATGAGCAGGAGTAGCTATGTCCTCAGGAGAAGCTCTCCTGGTGACATACTAGAGTATGGCTACACTGCAGAGTGAAGATTTATTTTAAATTGACTTTCACCCGCCAAATTTTAGAAGTTGCAGGAGTGTGATCACAGCACACTCATTGCGTTGAGGTCTTGTGTCCCCACTAGCCGCGCTTGGGTCGACGATCAAAGCAGTTCACTGTGGATAGCTATCCGAGATACAGAGGCTTTTGGGAAGGTTATCATCCTCCCATGATGCAGCGTGCTCCCTCCCCCTCCCTTCTTGTCCCAAACAGCAAACAAACATGCTGTTTTTCTCTGCCTTGCACATGCCGTTGCTGGAGAGGTAGGTATCCCGTTGAGCTCTGCACTACCATTTTAAGTGTTACATATACCTTTCGACTTACCCTGCAGTATTTTCAAGGGTGAGACAAGAGCTCCAGCATGGAAAATTGTGATGTTACTGAGGCCGCCCTGGTACAAGCCATAGAGCAAAACAACTC
This sequence comes from Mesoclemmys tuberculata, assembly GCA_007922155.1. Lineage (NCBI taxonomy): Eukaryota > Metazoa > Chordata > Testudines > Chelidae > Mesoclemmys > Mesoclemmys tuberculata. The sequence goes on along the minus strand of ML675625.1, from coordinate 12,353,423 downwards.
CCATTTGCTGAAGGCTGTCACACACCATCTTCAGTTGGTGGAGCACCGGTTCTGGTTCCAAGAAACAAGCACAGATGGGTGGGATCACATTGTTATGAAGGTGTGGGATGATGAACAGTGACTGCAAAACTTTTGTATGCGAAAGGCTACTTATCTTGAACTTTGCATGGAGCTGTCCCCAGCCCTGAAGCTCATGAATATTTGCTTGAGACCAGCTCTGGCAGTGGAGAAGCGAGTGATCATCACTCAGTGGAAGCTAGTAACCCCAGACTGCTACCAGTCAGTTGGGAATCATTTCAGAGTCAGTAAATCCACCATGGGAGCTGCTGTGATGCAAGTGCACAGGGCCATTAATAGACTTCTGCTACAGAGGGTAATGGTTTTGGGAAATGTGGAGGACATAGTGGATGGGTTTGCTAGAATGGCGTTCCCAAACTGTGTGTGTGCAATAGATGGCACGTATATCCCTATCTTAGCACCAGATCACCTTGCCACAGAGTACATAAACCGTAAGGGATACTTCTCAATTGTTTTGCAGGCCCTTGTGGATCATAAGGGTCATTTCACTGACATCACTGTGGGATGGTCTGGAAAGATGCATGATGTGCGTATCTTTAGGAACTCAAGTCTGTTAAAAAAGATGCCAGTGCAGAATGGTGGTGGAATGTGCATTTGACCTCTTTAAAGCAAGATGAATATGTGTATTCACTAGGCTTGACCTCAGTGAAAAAAACATCCCTGCCGTTATCTCTGCATGCTGTATACTCCATAATGTGTGTGAAACAAAGAGGGAAGAGTTCTCCCCGGGATTGCGTTGTGGAGGCTGATAGGCTAGTTGCAAATTTTAAGCAGCCAGTTTCCAGTGCTGTGCTGAGAGCCAACCGCGGAGCGCTGCGCCTCAGGGAAGCATTGGAAAACCGTTTTTGGAATGAATTGTAGTATGTATGTCAGTGCTGTGCCTTTCTTACCCATTCCCCACCCTTGCACCATTGGCACCCTTCCCGCCATTCACCACCAACAATAGCCAGGCTATGAATGCATAAAGACAGACATTTTTTAAAGCAGTATGGTTTTATTTGTGACCCATTTCAGTGGGGGAAAGGAAGATAAGTTAACATTGTCGTCAGGCTGCTTGGCCATCCAGACCAAAGTGTGACTGTGCAAACAGCAATGGTTGCATGCAGTTCTTAGAGGGGCTGTCGCCTCTTTCTGCTCTCCACTGGCGTGGAGTGGAGCATGTACTGCACCCTGGTCAACCACCTCCTCCAGTGCTTGGGGATGGGAGCTGGTAAGAAAATGCTTGTTAAGTGTTTTGGAGGGGCCTGCGGAAGGAGTCTGTCCTGCTACTGCTCTTCCTGGAGCTCTATCAGATGCCTCAGCGTGTCAGACTGATCCCTCATAATACGCAATATCTCCTGTTGCATTACACGCTTCTGCTCTTGTGCTGATTTTCTGTGCTCCATGTCCATGTCTAGTTTTTCTGACACAGACATCCTCCAGGCTCTGAGATCTGTGTCAGCAGTCACGGAGGCGTTCATTAGTTCATTAAACATGTCATCCCGAGTTTGCTTGTTTTTTCTGCTTCCTAATCTGGGAGAGGCGCTCTGCGGGAGTACAAGATGGGGTGAAGGCTGAGGTGTCCACTGTAAGGCAAGCAAAGCACAAAGTTGCCATTGTTAGCTGACCCCATGGAATAAAAGAAATGTTACACTGTAAAAAGAATTCCCTTTCATGTTCACAAGGCTAAGCCAGACCCGCATTCCAATCTGTACGTATCTTCTGGGTTGGAGTGGCATTCCAGACATGGTAAGTAAAGGGCTCTTTCATCCATTGTTGTGAGGTCTCCAAAACACTAAATTCCCCAAGCCTTACTTAAGCAAGGAGAAAGATCATTGGGTTCCCATTTACCATCCCAAAGACTGGTTTGGGAGGAAGTGGTCAAAATAGATGAGAGGAGACTGTGGGTGAAGTGTAGCTGGAAAAAAGATATGACAACCAGTTCCCAAATTCATAACGCCAATGCCAACAATATCATGACTAGGAATTGCTGTGTAGGGGCCCAGGGACAACATCCACAGCAGGGAAATAAGAAGCAGTGACTGTATTGGTCGCGTACTGTAAACTTGTGCCATCTTCCCTAGGTGACCATGTGTGAAATCAGTCTCCTGAGGGTAATGCAGGCGGAAAGGGAAGATTTGCTGCAAGCATCAGGGTACAGGCCTGGCCCTTATGCTGCTATGCTGTGTTCCGTGATGGTGCCTGCTCATTTAATAGAAGAGTGGCGGGGTAAAATTTCCTATCGTGGCAGAAGAAACAAGGCTGCCCTCCCCAGAAACCTTCTGCAAAGGATTGCAGATTATCTACATGAAAGTTTCTTCAAGATATCCAGAGAGGATTCTCGGAGCATTCCTCTGCAGCTAAATAGTCTGTTCCGGGGGTCACCCTCGGTTGAAGTTTACCAACACCCAGGAAGCCCATATCATCAAAAACACAAACTCCTTTTTTCCCAAAAATAAGAAGCTGGACTGTGGACATAACCACAAAAATGAGATTTGCTATACACACTCACCAAATGTGACTTCCATGGCATCTTGGTCAGTACTGCTGTCCGGTGTCCAGCTGGGCTGCTCTGGGATAAGAAACAGGTCCTGGCTCTCAGGGAGAATAGATACCCTGCTCTTCTGCCACCTGTTCTCCTCATCCACAGAGTCTTCCTCATTCATCCTGGACTGGGATTCTTCAGAGGTATCGATGCTGCATCATGGCACAGTGGTGGAGCCACTGCTGATAATCGCATGCAGCTCCTCATAAAAGCAGCACGTCTTCGGTGACGAGCGAGAACGACTGAGCGCCTCCCTAGTTTTCTGATATGCCTGCCTTGGCTCTTTGATTTTTAACACTGCATTGCTGTGCATCCTTTTTGTGGCCCTTCTCCACCATATCATGCAATACCTTCTTGTACATATCTAAATTTCTTTTGCTGGCTCAGAGTTGAACCAGAACAGACTCTTTGCCCCACAGGCTGATGAGATCCAAAACCTCAGGTCAACTCCATGCTGAAGCACATTTGGGGTATGAAGTCGCCCTGAGCAGTTCAGCTACAAAGCTCTCTCCACACTGACCAAACAAGAAGTGGGAATTCAAAATTTCTTAGGATTTGAGGGGAGGAGTTATTTCATGTTTACATGGCCACGGTGGAGCAGAGTGCAAATGTCCAGAGCAGTCACAAAAGAGCATTATAGGATACCTTCCGGAGGCCAATGACATTGATTTACATTGTGCTCTGCCTACCCTGACATTGATTCAACACGTAGAATTTGACTTCAGCACTACGTCACTTGCAGAGGTGGTTTTATTAAGTCAAATTTTACCGTGATTTAGGTTGACGGAACTGACGTGCCAGTGGGGAGACATACTTTAGGCAGTTGATGTAAGCAGTATTATGTTGACCTCCATGGTCTGTGTAGACCAGGCCTAGCACTGTCCAAAGCGGTGCTTAGGTCAGTGTAATTTATGTCACTGACCAACTGTGATCTGATATTAGTGCATTCAGGCATTGATATGACCCTCGTTCGATAATGACAAAAGCCTTTAATTACTACACGTATAAAATAAGACCCCAAACCAAAAGTCCAGTATATATTAAATGCAAAAGCAATTTTCCTCACCAATGTAGGCAAGAGGTGATGATTTCAATTCTTGACAGCTTCTTCTAGAGCTTGGATTCGTAGTCTGAGAAGAAAGGTGGACAAGATGACAGTTCTGTGTCTGAAATGATTTCTCATTCTTGATCTTGAAGCACACTTGCTAGTGGGATTGCTTCCCTCTTTATTCTTTTAAATTCAGTGTTTTCAAACTATCTTTGGTAATTACATGAGAGAGCAAATGAAGTCCAAATAAAAACGACAGGGAAAAGACCTACATGTTTTTTCTCTGTTCAGAGGGTGTTAGCTGCTTGGATTTTGTTTAGCTAACAATCCAGCACTTGTTTGTCACAAAGTTCCACCCTTTCCTAACAAGAGGGGGTTGAGGTTTGCTGAGATAATTGAGTAATGCCTGAGGTGGCACCCATCAGAAGATAGGATCATAGGGTATCTTTGAAAGATATAAAGTCACTGAGGTATAGATGAGTTAATTACAGAAGATAATTTCATTTGGGAGACTAGTTAGTCAAGAGGAGTCATTAATCATAGGAAAAGCAGTTACGCAGCCCAAATACCAGACACGCTTAAAGAGGAATGTGTATGATGCAATAAGAAGAAATCACTTCTTTTCAAAAAGGATTTCCAGCCACCACCATACTTTACAATGTGCATGTATCTTGTTAGTAATATTTGGTAGCTTAATTTTATACATAGGCCCAGTCCAGTTTGAATTTCGTAGTCTAAACAGAGGGGTGGCTTATTCACACCCCTGAGTGACATAAATTATACCAACATAAGTGGTAATGTAAATGTAACCTAGTTGGAGCCTTAAAATGGGGAGGATAAGGAATGATCTTTTGTGGAAAGAAACAGCAAGGCAGTGAAGGGGAGACCCATGAGTGTTAGGCAAGGATTTATACAGGAGCTGGGGCTAAAGGACCTCCCTTTCAAAAGAGATGATGATAACCATAGGCCTTACAACTTTCAGAACTAAATGTAAGACTTACATTTAGTCTACATTTCTTAGACTTAACCAGCAGAAGCTAGTGTACTTTCAGGATAAATCAAGTGCTGTATTTGTATTGCATGCAAAGATACAACAATATGCTAATTGGCCCCAAATATTAAGTAGTGCAGAAAATGTGTTCTGATTGTTGTTATATATAAATTAAAGTATCTTTTAATGTAATAATACTTGTATATAGAAGACTAAAGTTACTAATTCCCCTGGAAACTCTTGTTAGGAAGGTATAAGTACCTATCTATTATTGGTAAATATAAGGAGCAGAAAACTTCATCAGAAACCAAACACCTCTTTTGGTGAGAACTTAATAGATATTTGTAGTATATGAATTTTGTGTGTCTGCAGAACACACATTCTCTTAGTAACAAAGAGTTTTGATGTGAAATGTAAAGGAGTCATATTACTATAACACATCAGTAATTCTCGGTAGTATTGGCTAATTTAAAAAGGTGGGTGCTTCTGTACACCAGTGTTGTCTAACTGGACTGCATTCCTTTGGATTTTAAAGGATTTGTAGTGACTTTTTCAGGTTACTTAGCAAAGGGCAGAAGCATTCTAAGAGCCAACTTCCAGATACCACAATGATGGACACAGAAACTAGGTAGATAGACAAGCTAACTGAGATGAGAAAATACTCCATACGTACATAAGTGTCTTTGGGAAGTTCATTATAACATTTGGACCTGTGTATTCAGGGACTTCAGTCTCTGCAAATAGTTTTAAGTAGTAAAGGAGTTAAACTCTGTCAGTAATTTAGTGTGGGGGAAAGCATGTCATCAACATAAGTGTTTTTAAATGAGCAGTAAGGTCCATGATGCTGAGAGATCTTGACCCTTATTCTTCCACTGCAAGAATCAAGTGGCTCTCACTAAAGTTGTTATCTGACAGGGAATTTTCTCAGGAATTTACCTTTTGAAACGAGACATATGAGGATTTGAATCCATAAGCTTTAGCATCAGAAGTGGGAGCTATATCCCTACCTTGCTAGGCCATCTGAATGAAGTTTGTGCTCTGTTTCTTTTAGGAAGAACTGTATTAGTTAGCATGTGGCATCATTACAATAGCTCAGTGGCACCTCAAGGGTCAAAACCATTGCCCAGCATCGTGCCAGACCTTTTACACACATGGCCTAAATTGAAGAGACTCCAATGCAAATTACTATCCTCCTTTGTCTTTCTTGACAAGAGCATATGAATACACATGAGATTTTGTATCATGGATTATGTGGCACTTCATGCATTCACTGGCAAGACAAGCATTTGTAAGAAATCCAAGGAACTAGTCTCTCACGACCTGCTTTGTATTTTACAAAGGCAAAATGTACCTTTCTGATCCCTACCAATTCAGTATTGAGAGAAAGATTAAATGGGCATATAGCCTGAAGTACCTCTTTACCTGTAAGAGGGTTCTCTAAATGTTTGGATAAAGCATGGCATTGTGGCTAATGTGGGGGAGCTTGAGTTAGTACTGGTTATGCTGTATTTATTTTGTGGACATAGGACTTCCATGTCCAAAGTTCTTAAACTAGCATCTTTCACTGATGAGAGCACATCCAGAATTAGATGGAATTCAGAGAAGAAATGAAATGATCACAGAATTGGAAGAATTTATTTATTTAATCAGACAACTAATTTATGGGTTGTGTTTCTGAAGTAGTAGAACCACTATTCTCCAGTAGTTTTTGTTTGTATGTATGTATGTGAAAATCAATACAGGCTAGTATTAAGAAATTTTCATTGAGTGATCCCATCTGGTTTTCCAGGTGGTCTTGGAAAGGATGAGAGAAAGAAACTAAATGTATTCATAACATTACAATGACCCTCCATAGTATAACACCAAGTATGGTTACAAATATGAAAATTGTTCTCTAGACAAAAACAGTCTCAAACTTGCAACACTAGTAGTTTTCCTTCCCATTTCCCATTCTAACTACTTTTCCCTCTCACTTGCTCAACTTTCATTCTCTTGTTGGTGATTTAATTTCACTGGTTCTCTAGCAACTAGAGATTCTTCCAGATGGCCAAACCTGAATTTCCTGGTTTAAAAAACAATTGGGAAAGAAAACTTTCGACAACCTTTCTCACACTCTCACCCATAAATGCTTACAGGAATCCAAATTTTGACCTATTTCCTGGTCATCTTTAAGTTTGGCAGAACAGCCCACTCCTAAATTCATTTAGTATATGCTAACTGAGAATCTCTTTATCAGTCTTAGGTATTTATATGTCCCCTATTACTGGTATCTGAGCACCGTAAAATATTTAATGTATTTATTCTCAGTAATGCAGTGTTGCTATTCCCATTTTACCAGGGGGGGGAATTGAGACACACACAGACGGGGGCCCATATTTTGAAAGGTACTGAAGTATAGTTTCATTCAGCATTGCAATGCCTAACTGATTTAGGAGCCTAGATATAATATTTAAAGGGATTTAGGCACTTCACAGGTAAAATCCCATTGAGGGTCAAACATAGCAGGATACCTTACTTGCTCAAGTAGGGACTTGAACCCAGGTCTCCTAAGTGTTAGGTTGGTCCATTAACCAGTAGACCATTCTTTCTCTCAGAGATGTGTGATGTCCATGAAATAACTGAATTATCCTTTTGATCACTACAAAATTGTATATACTTAGCTTTTATGAAAAAGTGTGCAGATCGCTTCATGTAAAACAGTAAGAAGTTCCCTTTTATTATAGGTATTCTAGCCAGTGCAGCTTATTCTTTGCTGCTGATTTATGGTGAAGGCTTTCGTTTTAGGGAGCTGTTGTCACATTTTGGAGATAGCAGTAAACTTCTGTAAGTATTTTGAATGTGAAAGTGAAGTGACTAATGAAATAGGATTGCCAAAATAGAGGATACATTTTGTGATTGTTGCTTAGTACATTGTGTATGTACTGTTCATGCAGCGATACCAAGTACTTAATCACAATGAGATGATGAAATTCTCACTCCTGTGTTAAAATGTAATTTGAGAATGCAGCAAGAGAGTGAAAATGCCTACACCATGGGGCTGTTATCCCCAGCAGAGAGGTCTTGTCTCTAAGTTAAGGTTTGCCATCACTATAAAGCCTATGCATAGCTACATCCACATAGCTGTGCTAATAGCCCCCCTGGAGTCCATGCAGCCTACACCAATAGAAGGAGTTTTACAGCCAGTGTAGAAGCTCCACCTCCCCAAACAATATTAGCTACATTGACAGAAGTCCTCTTCCGATGACATAGCTATATCTACATTGGGGTTTTTGTCTGTATAGCTGTGTTGGTCCATATTGTGGGTTTTTTTTCACACCCCTGATCAATGTAGCTATGCCAACATAACTTTAAATATAGACCAAGCCTTATTAACCATCAGGAGAACTTCAAAAGTGCCTTGGGGCAATAAGTCCATATAAAGCCAGCCTCTGGTTTCTAAGAAACAGCAGTGGCTGGGCATATTGCTAATCTGTCATGTAGTGAAAGAGGCTGGGAAATACTGCATATTTTTAAGCTTTCTTATATATAAAACATAATTAGAGAAATTTATACCTGTATAACTACATATAGGTGCAAAATCTGTAATGTAGATATGCTTCACCCATGTAAAAAGGGTTTATAAAAGTGGTTTACTCCAGGGAAAATTTCACAAATGTAGACAGGGCTCTAATGTTTGTGACTGGGTTAATTGGCAAAATTCTTTTTTAGATTTCAAAATGTATCAAAGTTTGGGTTGTTTAGAGACAGATTCTGGCTAAGGCTTTTATATAGTTTTGTTCACCTCACATTTCAGAATAATGAAACATGGTGTGTTACAACAGATACTGGGTTTTAAAGGGAAATATACATCACAGCTTTGTGATTTATATTCTGCTTGGATATTGCTGTTGGTATAACTGGGAAGTCTCCAGCTTCTGGAATCCAAATCTATGACATGTTTCTTCAAGTCTGCTTTGCCAAATCAAACTTTGCTGATGTTGGCACTGGAGTCCTCATTGCATCTTTCTCTTCTAAAGTTATTCTCTTCCTCTGATTTCCCATTTAAATAGGTACTCCAGAACTTCTTGTAGAGGGGGATGGAGTGAAATTTCGTACTTTTAATTGTTTACTTTCTATTCTTCTTAATATCCTCCTTAGAAGTGTGAAAGTAACTTATCATTGGGAAATGCGAATTTCTACTCCTGGCTTCATTCTAGAGTAAACCATTTTTGTTTGATAAACAGAGTGGCTGTTAACTCTTTTGTTCTTACATTTCAACAGTGGTGGATTTAAAATAGAAGAAAAACATAGATGCCAAGAATTGAGAGGATTAGGATTCCCCATTCAAGTTTTGAAATTTTAGGATAGTTGGTTAGATTCTAAAACATAATACTCTTCCTTTTTATTACCAGTGTTCTAATTTAATTTATAAAAATTGCATTCTCCCTTCCAGCCCTGTTTTTAAAAAGAATAATTGTTTAATAAAAATAAACGTTTTACCCCATCAACTCCAGACTTTGGAAGTCTTTTTTCTGTTGGTCTTTTTCTAGGGATAGTTTACAAAATCATGAAGTGTAATCAAATCATCTTGTCCTTGCTTTTCCTAATCTGTTTGCTAAGCAGCCCATCTCACTGACAGTAACTGAAGCCATGTCTGCATAGCATCTTGCACTAATTATACTGGCATATTTAAACCAGTGAAAAGTCTGTGGACACTTTCATTTCAGTTTAGGAGCTGCTTATTTCACTTTAGCTTAAACATATTCCTAAACAATAAGCCTAGTCTATCTTTAAAAGTTTTACAGGCAGACCTAAATCTGTTATGGGTGTGATATTTTGTGTGTGAAAAACTCTTCCTTTAAGAGTTTATACCTGTATAAACCTGTATAGCTTATTTTGTTTCCCTGAACCAGAATAAGCTTTACCGATATAAGCACTTTTACACCAGTGTAACTGTGCCTATACTACAGGGATTTTACAGTTTTACTATGTCAGCATAGTTAAGGTGGCAAACTTTTAAGTGGAGGCCAGGCCTGAGCTAAATCTATATAATTAGGTTTAAATGAAAATAAGAATGTCCATCCAGCTTTTGCACTAGTTTAAGTAAATCATTTCAAAATCACATCTCAAATTAAACTGGTGCAACTTTGTGGTGCATCTACTAGGAAAAAGTGGGGTTTTTTAACCATGTGTAATATAGACCCTCTACGTAGACAAGTCCTGTCATTTTTAGTGCTGAGCAGGTCATGTTGTATTCCCTGGTAATATGATTTATGTGTCACCTGACTAGAGTTTTTTCAGGTGAACATCATGGGAGAGCCAAGAAGAAATTACATGTTTTTTACATCAGTACTTACTCACGTCGAGGTCAGTTTGATTTTTATTGTTGATTTCAATTGGTGCAGGATGGTGGTTGTTGAGCAGTGACAGTGTGTGTGTTTAGAAATGCACAGAACATTGAGGAAAACATGAGATTTTACAGTGCAAGAAGATCAGAAGAACAGAATATTTTTCCAATTGCATTCCAAACGTCTGTTTTATAATCTAGTTCCCTCATATGGTTTAACCATATTACCTTACCATCATAGTTTATCCACTCGAGCTGGGTTACTGTCATGTAAAATTGGGCACCTAAGTAATCATAAACTGAAGATTCGGTTGCTTTAGGGTTAAGTATGTTTTGTTCTGTCTCATGGGGACACAAGTTACAGCTCCTTCAGCCACATGATAGCATGCTGAAATAATGGTTTTAACCTTCAGGTGTAACCACTTTGATTTCAGTCATTCCCCAGTGGATGGTGGAGGAGAAATTTGTAGATGCTTATTTCATTGCAGGCAGCATTACAGAGTAGTTAATAAAAACCTAATGAAAAACAAGTAGTGGGTTTAATGGGAGAATTTAGAAGGGTGCATGACAGTGTCTATTCCCAATTACATCCTAAAACCTATGTTAAAATAACATTAAGATTACGAAGTCAAGCACTCCAAAGTTAAGAAATGCCAAAATTAGGATTGCCTGTGGAACCTTAATTTGATCCCCCCAGTCCATTTGTGATATGATACAATCTTTAATTAATTGATCACTTACTGTTGCTTCACAAGACCCTTTTCTCATTCTGTGTGCAGGATGGATGGTGTTCAGTGTTTCTTATAATTTGTGTACCCATATAGCTCGTTTACTGCTTGCTATTTAAACCGTACATTGAATGCAAACATACTAATTTCTTCATTGGTTTTTCTCTAATAAACCCTAATGAATTTATTATTAGACCATCCCCATTTTACAGATGGGGACCTGAAGCACAGAGAAATTTAAGGCCAAAATTGTCAAAAGTTTCCACTGATGATAGGTGTCCAACTTGAAAAACCTAACTTCTGAATTTTTTAGAGTACTCATCATTTTTATAATACTTTGTATATTCAGAACACAGCTGGTATTGACTTCACTTGCAATTCTGAGTGCTCAACTCATCTGCAGATCAGATCCCAGGTATCTCAAGTAAGGCATCCAGAAAATGAAAAGCACTCAGGTTGATGGCCACACAAGAAATGTTTGGTTCAAGTGGTTTGCCCAGCATGACAGGAACTTTGTGAGAGAGGAAGGGATTGAATCCTGGTCCCCAGCATAATATTTAATTGTCTCAAACTGGAGACCATTCTTTCTCCAGGATCTTGTCTCATGCACTACAAATCTTTCAGTTTCATCAGCAGATGAAGTAGGGGTTCTACGGAGTACAACTTCCTTCACAATACACCCTGATTCATTCGCTGAGCATGGTCCATCCATCCTGTGCAATGAATGAATGAATGGTCCTGTGGAAAAATAGTATGTGGTCATGTAATTAAAGACTGTATCATAATGCATATACACAGGCATCCTTAATTCTGGCATTGGCTAACATTGAAGTGCTTAACTTTGCAACCTTACTTTTCACGTTTTTTAAAAATGTCATCTTCTAAATTTTCTAAACAGAAAACTAAAAAGCAGAATCTCTAAAATCGGAACCATACAGATTCCCATGTGGATCATCAGCTGGGTTGGGACCTTTAGATCCAAAGCACAGACCTATTTGAACTAATGGACTTACTAGTAGCAGTAATAAGCCGTTAGTGTCAGTAAGGAATGAGATGTGTTTGGCCAATGGGTTTTACAAATATTTTATTGACATAGGAGGAGTGTAGCGACTCCAGAATCCTGGATTCCATTCCAGGTTCTGGAGGATAATGTTACTGAGGTTTCAGACCTTTCTGCCCCTGTCTCCTGGCCTTCCCCAAGCCTGACGCTTTCTATACCTTGTTTCCCTCAGCCTGTCCCAATCTTGCCCTTCAACCCATCCTCTTCTGACTCCTGTCTTTTTCTCCCCATTATTTTCCTCTCTCCCCAAACTTAATCTCTCCCCAGTTTTGTTTTTGGAATGGGTTTTGTTGGAACTATTTTAAAAAATTAAAAAATTAAAATTAAAAAAAATCAGCCTGAGGTAGACACATGGCATGTAAAATTTCAAAACAAGTTATTAAAGTATGGCAAAGTTATAAGCAACTGAAAACAAATACTTTTTGTAGAAGTCTCGGGCAACCTTAACTATAGATGTCACTATCAGCTCTGCCTATAAACAGTTTCTGTATAAACCTCACTTTTGTTTTAGTGACAATCATTTGCTCTAAATTATATTGATATAGAATTGGTGGGAGTGTGTTTTCTCCTTGGAGGCACCCAGTTTCTGTTCCTGACTCAGACTTAGTCCGTTACTTACTCCTCAAGCAAGTCCCTCCTTGCCTCCATTATTTCATTGTCAGATAAAAATTATAATGCAATGCTTACATATGTCCTTGTATGGTTTTGAGATATCATTAATGCTTAAAGGGTACTTCACAGTATTCAGTAAAGAATATTCTAAGGCCTTGTCTACACAAGCAAGTTGCACTGGTTTAAATTAAATAGATTTTTAAATCTGTTTAGTTAAATCAATGCAAACCCTTGTGTGATCATTTTTATTTTGATTTAAATAGCTGATTAAGAGTTAGCTTAACTCTATTCTTAGTCATTTTAAACCAGATTTTTTTTTTAAATGGACTAGGAATCTATTTAAACTAAACCAAAATAAACCACTCTTGAACCAGAAGTGATCTCTCAGCATTTTGCACTGTTGTAACATAATATCTTTAATTAACCATTGCATCTTTCTCATGTAGGTATGGCCTCAGATGAATAGTCCTCTGAAAGTGCCTTTTCTTGTTTGTACCTTCTTCCTCCATCTGATTTTTGTGTGTGGAGGTTTTATTTTATATTGTTACTTTATTTCATCATATTGTTAATGCATAATCTCTAGTTAGGGATGTGCTACGCTGCTTGTGGACCTCCTGGCAGATGCCATACAGCACTGCATCTGCCCAGTCTAGAAAATACCAATCAATCACTTTCTGCTGTGCTGCCTCTAGCATTAGTAGACATATTTAAAATATTTTATTGGACGTTCCAATAATGAAATGCCACCACTGTCTTCGTTTTCAGTTTATCAGCCAGTGACAGTTACTGTATGATTGACCCCAGAAGAGAAGAGTTCACTGCTAATTGGGATAGATACTCTTGGTGTTTTCTTAAATATGTTCAGGCTAGCACAAGCATCTTCGTAGCTCACAGTTCCTCTGTTATATAATGGATTATTACTTGTTTATATTCTTCTCCAAGCCTTGAACAAATTCTCGAAATACATCTCAGTTCGAGACATACTTTCTACTGGCAGGACAGTCCTTGTTGGAGCATTTCCTGAACTTCAGAATGAACGAGCTTAGTTGCTACAGCTTCTTGGTATTTATTTTCTCAAGCTGTTGGTTTCCTGAGACCAGCAGCTGTGTTAAGATGCTGCACATATTTTTCATTAGGCTAGTGACCAAAAAAAAAAAGAATATTTTTGCCAGTATAGCTTATAGCAGTTCCTCCAAACAAAATAAGCTACAGCAGCAAAAGGACTCTCTTGCTAGTATAACTGCATTTACAATAGGGTTTTTGCTGGTACAGGAGGAGTTGATTTTACTCATTCACTCCTGACTGACACAGCTATGCTGGCAAAAAGTTTTTAGACCAGGCATTTCTGGTGAATGTTAAGAGTATGTGTGTGTGCACATATGTGATGCAGGAAGAGGATAGATGGACTTGTTGATGGGCAAAAATTTTACAACAGAGTTCATTTTGTCCTATCACTTTAGTATGAGTGCTGTGAAGTGATTGATGTGCAATATAATATAGATCTATGTAACTCTGTTGCCACCCTCTGGATCTATACAGGTTCCACAACACAGCTTAATTAAGAGTGCTGTGTCTTTTGGGATGTTATGTAAATCAGCAAAATTACTTCATGTTAGAAATGGTTAGTGTCAGGCCATGTCTATACTACAGCTGCTACAGAGGCACAGCTGTGATGCCATAGTGTAGACCCTTCTTACATCAACAGATGGGGCTTGTTTGTTGATGCAGTGAATCCATCTCTCTGAGAGGTGGTACATAGGTCAATAAAATAATTCTTCCTTCAACCTTGTGTTTACACTGAGGGCTAGGTTGACCTAACCACAGCAGTCAGGGCACAACATTTTTCATAGCCTTGAGCTACATAGGCTAGGTCAATCTAATTTTTAAGTGTAGACCAGGCCTCAGTTTGGCAGGCCTTTGTTTGAAGGGGAGGAGTGACTGAAGAGACCAACAGGAAATTTCTCTTGACCATTTTTTAACTTGTTTTGTTTGAGTTTTACTGCTCTGCTTGTTCATTTAAAAATTTTAAGCCAAATTTAAGCAGGTGTTAAATCAAGCTTATTAAGCAATTATCATTCACTTTTGGATTGTCAAAATTTATTCAGTGAGAGCTGATTGATTACTTAATTGTGCCTTCTCAAATATGGCTATAAATTCTTTGTTACCCAGCCAAACTTTCCATGTTCATTAGAAATCAATCCAATGTGGCAACAAGGAAAAAAATAAAAAACACTTATCTTGTGTTTCCTCCAGTATCTTTCTGATTCACTGTCAGTCCTTTCTTACAAGAGACACTTTAAATAGAGGTTAACCTTGTCTAGACTATAAATAATTCCTCCTAAAGATCTTAATCAAACACAAAAATAGAGCCCATGAATAAAAACAATAAGTTCAAATTTATAATAGGTCCTTTGAGGATCTCAGATCTATTGCCTAATATTTCAGTGGGGAACAGATCATGCTTAAAATTCTAGCACAGGGTTCATTTGGTGGTGGTTTGTTAGTTTGTTTTTTAATGGGAGAAACAAAGCTGACTTGATGGCTGACTTGTGTTCATTAAAGCAAGCTGGTCCAGCTGTTTTTTGGGGCTGAATCCATCTTCCCAATCCCTTCATGTTTTTGCTTGGTTTTCACAGGATACAGTTATAAGCAGTTTGAAGAAGAATAGTAGTAGGAGGAACTTTGAGAGACAGTGTAGTCTGGTGATTAGAGCAGAGACTGTCAATCAGGACTCCAGGGTTCTATAATTAGTTCTGCCACTGATTTGTTGTATGACAATTTACTTAATCTTTTAGTTGTTGCTTAGTTAATCCACAGGATTAATTTGTGATGTTAAAAATATTATGTATGAAAAGGTTTTGAGATCTTGAAATATGGCAAAAATGTACAAAGACTACTATTTGGGGGGCATTTGTAGAATATATCTTACGAGCCAAAGAGATAAGTAGAATTGTCCTAGATCAAAAATGTCCAGGATATGTTGACTAAAGGGAAAAAAATCTGGACTGCTCATTTACCACGTTAATCTGTGGCTCCTATATTCCTCTTGTACAGCTTTGTATCCTCTTTTTCCCACTGTGTTACTTGACTAGTGCCTTCAAAAATTACAAATATTGTTATATCTTTGCTTTTTAAATTTAGGGTATAAATCTAGTAAAGAACAGCTCACTGCTTTGCTTCATCATTGTATCCTGTGTGGTTCAGAATGCCTCCTGAAAACAAGAAAAGTTTATTTAAAATTTAATCCTGAGTATAAGCTGAGAGCTTTCTAATAGTATGTCTTACATTGCATAGTGTGTCCCTGCTACCAGCTTTATCCAACCACTGGTTGAAAGGAGATTGAGAAATAGTGCTCTGTTCAGTGAAACAATAAAAAAATGCAAACTACAGAGGTATGTAGGTCTTGATTGGTTGCATTTTCAGCAAACACTTCAGGAAGTATATTATGGACTTTTTAAATGTCTTATTCTATTTGTTATAGATCCTGGCTCTGGTGAGCGCACAGCACAAAAAAGGAAATTTCCCAGCCCTCCACACTCTTCCAATGGTCACTCCCCACAAGATGCATCTACAAGCCCTATTAAAAAGAAAAAGAAACCTGGCCTATTGAACAGCAACAATAAAGAGCAGGTAACAGAAGTCATTATTTTAATGTGATAGTAGCATATGAAAATAATTAAGGATGTAATGAAACAGATCTGGTGTTTTCTCCTCTTTACTCAGTTTTGTACTTGTACTGCTGGTCTCCATTGGCTTGATTGTGGTGAATGGACAAGATAGCTAAATAGGGCTTGTGTTTCCTAATGTCTGTGAAAACAAGGGCCACTCTGTAAAGCCCAAAAGTAGGAAATTTAAAGCAATCAAATGAAATTCTTCTTTTCTCAGCATATTGCCACATATAGACTTCTGAGCAAAAGAGTTTATTGAGGAATATATTCTAAATGATATTAATTCATTTAGTAGGATCTTTTTTAAAGGACAAGATATTTTTACAACAATATTTATCATAATTAAAATGGAAATAGTATCAGGAAAATCAAAGCTCAAGATTGAGAAGGATTTCCCCCTTATCCTTGGTACAAAGCATTAACAAGTATCTAGATGCTTTATAAGCATTTGGTTGGGAATTTTTCCTCTTCCTCTGAATCACTCAATAGTGGCCATTACCTAAATCAAGCCAGATGAATCAAAGGGTCACACTAGTTGTGGGAATTTTTATTTGCTGTGTCCAGGTGAAATTACAGGTGCACCATATGATACTGTTCAGGGTTTACCTGACTTGCAGGAACAAATTCAGAGGTAGATTTGAGCATCCTCTGGAAATCTGGGCTTCTGTGCAACATCTCTGTATTAGAATTCCATTTTAAATATTAGATGCTTTATTTTTTATTTTTTTACTTTCTCATGCCAGTAATCACTTCACTTTTATCTGCGAGCAACTAATGAGAATTTTTTTTCTAAAGCAGTTGAGTCCAAAAGCTATCCTGAAATTACCAGGCATTCTTGATTTTATTTTTTTCTTGTTTTTGATTAGACAAAATGGGATTTGTAGTGAATCTGGGTATGATAGAGGTATTGGCCTAATAACTGAGCCACTCTGAAAGTGGACTGTTTGCCATGTAAATTGACCACCTGTCATATTCACCCTTAAAGACAATCTGAAGACTCTTGTAGAGGTTTTATACTCTTTTTGCTGCTTTATAATGTACAAAGATGGCTGAGAATATGTTGAATTTTAAGTATTCTTTTTCTGTTTGTTTTTTACTTTAGAATTATTAGCAATATCAACTTTCAATTTGATCTCTCCTATTTCACTGAAGGCTTTACTCTGAGACCCCAGAGATGTAGATGGGAAACTGTTGAGCCTTATGCCATGTCTACAATAGAGAACTGTTCCTCCTTGAACTAGTGGGATTGTACCAGTTTAAGCAGAAACACTTCACTGCATCCATACTAGCTGTGCTTCACTTACAGTTTTTCCTCTTATCAGTGCTCATACTGATCTAAACCATTTTATTTGCAGAAGTACTTATCCCCTGGGTACCAAGCGCAGCTCCTAGGAGCTTTTGAAAGGCCAGTCACTCACTTTATGACAATAGTGGCAGAACTCTTTGAACTGCTTCAGTTTGAACCATTTCAGTACCATCCACACTGTTGTACATCTGGTTCATCCTGAAGTAGTTCACACTAAACCACTATTTAGCCCTGTTGAAAGAACTTATAATCCAAACCAGACAGGACAAATGTACACTGTTTTGAGTACTTCAGTGTGTAGAAATGATGCATTTTACAAATATGCTGGTGCTGGGGAAGCCACATTGTTCTTAGGGCTTGTCTGCCCATACAAGTTATACTGCTTAACTATATTGTTACTGGTACTGTTAAAGCAATACAACCCCAATAATGTGGATGTATTTATATCTGTAAAAGTTCTCACATACATTACAGAGCTTTTGCAGGTATAGCCATGCTGACAAAGCCCCCTAGTGGAGAAGCGGTGTATGTCAGCAAAAGAAGATCTGCCAGCACAGCAGCACCATGTCCTCAAACAACCTTAGCTATGCTGATAAAAGCATTCCTCTGTTGGTATAGTTGTGTCTACACCGGGTGTTGTGCTGGCATAACATGTTGGCTAGGCATGTGATTTGTTTTCATGCTTCCAGTCAGTGTAACTATGCTGGCAAAGCTTTGTAGTATAGACCAAGGTGCTGCATACTAATATAGCTATTCCCATAATTGAAGGGGAACACAGTACTGGTATAAGACACCATATTGCCATAACTGCATCCACACTAAGGGCTGTACTGATGTAACCATGTTGGTTTAAAAAAAATCACACCCCAACCAACATAGTTGTGCTGGTACAAACACTGTGTGTTGATCAGGCATTAGTATATTGTGAGTGTCAACAAGAGTGTCATCTGTAGTGTCAACAAGGCCTTATTTTAAGGGACAGTGATGTTGAATCCATGACAAAAGATTCACTTCCCACTGTTTAGTTGTTGAAAACCTAAGTAAAAATTTCTCCTCTTCCTTTAATAAGGTTTCACTTCCATGGTATCTGTGTTCTCAGAAACTTATTAATTGTCCAGTTGTCCATAAATTCTTCCAAGAGAAACAAGATAGACAAGAATTGAATTTCTAATGTGAAAAACATACAGACTTTTACCTCCAGCCTTTTCTTATACATGATAAGCAAACAAGCAAAAGACATACACCCATTTTATATAATTTTATTTAGCTTTTGCAGGTCACCTTTAATTTAAATATTCCAATTTTACATGTGTTTAAATTTTGAAGTGTAGGTGTCTGTGTGAATCTTTAAAAGATATTGTATGTGCAAAACCCCTTCTATAGTTGTGGAAATCTTTATGAGAGCCCCTATAGACAGATACATTTGCATGTACAGATCAGGTAACTGCTGTGCAATTGGTTACTTAGGTGCACAGTTAAACTTGATTTGCACTTAGATTGGATTACAGATACAGCATAATCACCCGAACTCCCAAATTAAGTATAATTCTGTTTTGGGGATTCTGGAGATGCTGGAAAGCCACTTCCATATCAGTAATGTGGCACAAGATATTTTAAAATACACTCAGTAGAATTGCAGTTCCGTGATATTAAACAGGGGGCCTCATACCATATGTCGTGGATGTAAAAACCACAAGTCTTCTGCGTGATGCCAATGTGTGTTAGAATTTAACACATTATATTCTGTTTTTCTAAAAGATATGCGCTAGGAATTATTTGAGAAAAGTTCTGTGACCTGTGTTAATTATGCTGAAGGTCAGACTAGATGATCCTTCTGGCCTTAGAATCTATGAATCTATGAGGAAAGAGTTATGGAGTCGGAGAACATGTATAAAACAGGTTGAAAAACTAGAGTTCTTAACCAGGCAGTTTTCACATAATCATGCAGGCTGCAGCTCATTTACCTACCTAGCAATAATGCCCTTTCGCACAACTGGATAAAACATCATATTGATTTTGCCAAATCATTTTGTAAATATTACTGTAATTTTCTTTAGTGTTTCTTTTTTATTAGTCAGCTCATGTTACCCTAATTTAAATACAGGCTGCAGGCAGAAAGCCCCTTTTTAAATCAAGAGACTAGCTACCTGTTCCTGAGCTGACTAACTGGGAGAGCGTGGAAAGCTGCCACTGCAACTCATGGAGAAAACAAGTTTTTCCAGAGGAGGGTCACTACTTTGTTCAGTGCTGAATTTTAATGTATTAAAACATTTTGCTATGGTTAGACATCAAGTGTGAGGATGTCTATTTTTTGACAAAGAGTCTGTGACTTTTAGTCTTTCAGGCTCTTTTTTGAGCCCCATGAATATTTCTCATTCATCAGCTGGGTCAGCCTGGCTCAAAAGAAGTGAGGTGATGAATGTTTAAAAGATGCAAACACCATCATGCTAACACTTAGTTGTCCGTGCCTTTTGGGAAACTCTGAAAACTATTCTATTTAGAAACTCTTATGACCATTTTCTTATGTCTTCCTCTGGGGTGGATTTCTAAGGCTGTTTGTATGAAAACAGTATTTTTCTTAGGAAATTTATCTGCTGATTATCCTCCAAGTGAAGTCACAATGTACTTTAAATTATGTTGGGAATTTGCACTGATTTCAGCTGGTGGTTGTCTGCCCTCTGTAGCTGCATAGGTGAAACCCCCAAGTGTACACTAGGAAAGCTGTGATTTGCACCCATGGAATATGCCCTGGCTCAAAAACTGAGTATGTTTTAGCAGTGCAAATTGCAGCTTTCCTTTTTGCACTTGGGGTTTTCACTCTCACAACTACATCAGAATCTGGCTATAAGTTGTTGAAGTTGTATAAGGCCTTGTACAGTATCTCCAATCCCACATAATTTCAGAGGTCTTTACTAGTATATGTATTACATATGCATAACCTCTAATGTTATATTACTATTATATGAAAACATGCAAGTAGGAGGTATCACTTCATCCATCTCTATGGTGAAAACACCCAGTACATGTTTAGCACTGCACAGCTGTGTTGCATATCAGTAATGGATAGAATATGATGAGTACTACCAGATTTAATTGAAATTTCAGGTGAACAGAATATTAGCCTATTGGAAATTAACTAGGATAGTGTTGTTAACACCCTTATTCTTGCCAAAAATGCTGTGGGATATTTAGTGGCTAAAAGTGATCTGTTCTATATCTCTGGAAATAAAAGCAGATTCAGCTGGAATGACATAGAAGAGTATCACTTCCTGCACCACCTAGTTTGTCCCCTAATTGAAGGACTCACTAGCCCTGTGTAGCTTTAGAAATCTAAGATGAAAATCCAAGTTGGTGAGACTGATGGGACATCAGTCATGTCCTGAATAACCAGTTATGATGTCACAAAATTATAGTTTGACTTCAAATGAGGAATAATAGTGAATAAACTCTGTCTAAAATTAAGATAACTTTTTTCAAATTATCCCTAGTAATTAATAAAGAGGGAAAAGAATAGAAAATTAAGTGTCATCAGTGGGATAATTTTTTTCAGTTTTCCAGGAAGTATTAGCAGCTCTTCGACAAAGGACTAGTAAATTTAGGGAGTCTGGGAGGGTCAGTTTGGCCCTACAGGCATGCTTTTTGAAACACTGTTGATAGTTTTGCTCTGGCCTATACCAGCATTGAACTATTTTTGTCTATAGTTAGGGGGACTTTTTGTGCAAATAGTTCTCTGCAACAGTGCAGGTTCCTACCATAGGCAAAGATATGAAGACAAGTCTTAGCTTGCACTGCTTCCTGGAAGAATGAATGTTGGAGTGCCTGTCTCCTCTACAGGGTACATCTTGGTATAAAAAATGAGGGCATCTACTTGTCTTGTTATTGGATTATGTCTCCTACACCCTGTAGCCTCATTTTTTCCCATTTCCCCAATTTATTTTCAGTCATGAATTCAGTGTGAGCCAATAGCATGCACATCTGTAGAGAGTAAACCTGTTTACAAATATCCATTCTGCATTTATGAAATAATGTACCTGCACAAATGCTAAATGAGCTCTGTAAACTATTTGCTTTTTATTATGAATATTGTTATTTATTTATTATTACTTATTTGAAAATGCAGATTTGTTTTGAAACCAAACCTGTCTTTCTTGCCTACATTTCAGTCAGAACTAAGACATGGTCCGTTTTACTATATGAAGCAGCCACTCACCACAGACCCTGTTGATGTTGTACCACAGGATGGACGGAATGATTTCTATTGCTGGGTTTGTCATCGGGAAGGCCAAGTCCTCTGCTGTGAACTCTGTCCTCGGGTTTATCATGCTAAGTGTCTGAAACTGACAGCGGAACCAGAGGGGGATTGGTTTTGCCCAGAATGTGAGGTTAGTTTGAAATAAGGACATGTGTATGTGTCTCCTGTTCTTGAAATTCGAGGAAAATTTTCACCTCACCAGGATTTGTTCTCCTTTCACTCTGTTTGGACTTATGTTATTCTGATTGCATCTTGGAAAAGATAGTAGAAGAGACAGTAAAAAGACCCCTCTGAAAGGAAGCATATGTTGCTGCTTCCCCATTGTCTTTGGTATCTAGATTACATTTGCCTTCTCACCCTGAATCTTCAACTTCCTTTCTTTTCCCATCTCTAGAAAACGCTGCATTTCAAAGAATTATCACTTTGTGAAGTACCTCTAATTCTGAAATGTTCTGCAGTGTTTCACTAGTTTAACTTGTGCTCCCTCTGGAGATTAGTGGGCAGATCAACTCTACAGCAGTGCACAAAAAATTGCTCTGTAAGGCCTGCTAAACAGTGGGTAGTAGTATTATTTCTTGACAGGAATAAGTAAACATTTACCCATACGTTTTCAGTGATTCTTGGGAACAGAACTGCACATTGTCTCATTATTTCAATATTAGTAAACCCCACATACTGTTTTGAGTATTTATTGGCTAGATAATTTTCTCAATTATTCATGTTACAATTCTATAATCAAATTTGGGAATTGACATATTCCACGTATTCACTTTAATAATAATATAGTTGGAAATGGATGTAATTTTCTTTTCTTTTTTTTTAAAGTTTTCTGATATATTCAGGTCATGCACTGAGCAAAACAATTTTTTGAGGAATAAGTTAAAACTGTTGTTACACTATCAGCACTGTTGTATTTACATGAGATGGCTATTACCACCCACTTGAATAATTCAGGGACATTTTTGTGTAAAATAGTCATAATAAACAGTCATCAAGAAATGTTTTCTGATTAAATATTTTGTAATCTTAATTTGTAGAAAATTACTGTAGCAGAATGCATAGAAACGCAGAGTAAAGCTATGACAATGCTCACCATTGAACAGCTATCATACTTGCTCAAGTTTGCACTACAGAAAATGAAACAGCCAGGGGTAAGGAGAATATTTTTTACGCTAGTTTCGTATGTATAATTTATTGCTGTATAGTTTGTTTCCTTTTGTTGATCTTGGTCATAGCTTATTGACCTAGTTAGTGGGCCACATATATCTTTAGTTGATGACTGGCAAACAGCAATGTAATTTATTATGGTGCTGCATAATCTGATATGCATATAAAATGCAAGATTTCCTGGTAATCGGTGTAGACAGCATCAGTGTTAGCACAGTTTTAGGTGTTAATGTTGTTCTTCTGCTTAATTATTTTATTTATAGTCTTTGATATTCACAGTAGAGTCTGAAGTTTCAATAACCTCACATTATGTGTAAGGTGTAGGCCACATTTTATAGATGAAGAAACTGAGGCTCAGAGAACTTAGGTGATTGTTCCTAGGTCACCCAGGAAGTCTGTGATGGAACTGGGTACAGAACCTAGATCTTTGTGAGTCCCAGTCAAGTTCAGCAGCCCTACTATTTTACTGTTGCTGTATGAAGCTTAGTGATTAATTGAGGAATAAATTGAAGGAAGAATTAAACTAGTAATTTAACGATATTTAGAGTAGATACAGTGAAACTACAAAGTAGTCTTTGACAGTTTCCCACTCAGCAGTGGTGAATGAGAAATTTTTCTTGCTATGTTGAGAGCATAAATCAACAGTTTCTACACAATCTAAGCCTGCTTTTTTTTTAAAAAAAGCAGCAAAATTGTGTGCTTGGGTGTTTCTCCAAGGCTAGAGAGAAGGAATCCTTTCCAGGCATTCACTAGCGGCATTGCTGCTTGGTGGCTACAACTGTAGCCATATGCATGGTCTAACCACAAAGTTGCATTGGTTTAACTGAAGGGGTGGTGGTATGTTTGTTTATACCTGCTTTGTGTTGGTTTAACTTGCAGCTTTTCTTTACATGTGCATGATAAACTTCTTACAGTCTAAAGTAGCCTCCACAGAGGTCATGTTTCCACACAATCTTGCACTTTTAATTATTTTTTTTTAGAAAAGCATAAGTTGGAGGCATTATGCTCTTAGAGCTGTTTCTAAAAAATGAATTAAATCCAGGCCCGTGGCTACCAAAGGCAGAACATACCATGAAATGAACTCTGTCTATTCTGTAATGTGGTAGCCTTTTCTTTCTTTATTAATTGTATTATGAATCGTTCCAAGGAAGTCATTTTCTTCAGATCTCCCAGCTAGAAGTAGATTTAGAACAGGAATAAGAAATATAGGACTGGTGAAGCTGTTCCGTATTTGTGATGTGTGGTTTGCTTCTTTTTTTCTTTTTAACAGACAGAGCCATTTCAAAAGCCAGTTTCACTGGATCAACACCCAGATTATGCAGAATATATCTTTCATCCAATGGACCTTTGTACATTAGAAAAGGTTGGTCTGCAGCTAGGGGAGGAAGCTGCATTGGGTTCAATTACTTCAGTTGGGATTGTTTTACTTTTTATATTGTTTGTAAGTATTTTGGTACTGATTTGTGTTAATATCTGTTCCTAAAATCAGTGTAATACCATTTTCCTATCTGATTAATCCTCCTGCCCTTATTTGGTCATGGACTTACTTTTATGGGTAATTGGGTAAATACTGCATTGCATAGTTTTTACCATACCTGAGCTCGGCTTGTTCCCAGTGGTGAAGGAAGGCTACCAGAAACTCAGTCATGACCCCCTCATTCTCAGTCACTTGGCCCCATCATAAATTAAAGTTTCAGAAGGTCAGCTTTAATTTATGCCAGAGATAAGATTCCTCAAGGTTTTTACACCAGTGGAGAATTGAACATTTCAGAGCCCACTCCACTATGCCCTTTCTTTTCCATGACACACTCCCTAACTTCCTGCTGGTAGTAAGGTGGAGTGAGGTAGTGGTTTTCAGGCTCAGAGAACAGTAGATCCACCTTCTCCGATTTTCTGCTAGCAGAGACTCCAGCACATATCTCTGTCTGCTTTAATTTCACTTTTTACCAGGGAATCCAAACTGCTGTCATGTATTAAGTGTGCTTTAACATGATCCCTGTCTTTTAAAACTCTTGACCCATTAATCCCGTAAATGCAAGTGATGCAAAGTGAAAATGAGAAAATGGGGGAGTAGAGGAAATTGGAGACTGGATTTTCTTCATACAGTTGTTGTATACCATATACACATCATACCAGGGAATAACCCATTTTTTTAATTTGAAAGAATTATTGAATGCATCTTTATACACTTTAAAAAATTATTTGGAGCACATTTTGATAGTGAATGTACTTTTGGTGTTGTAAAAGAGTAGATGGGGCATGTTCTGATTCTAACAACAGTTCTTGTGTATTTAACAACCACATAATTCATTGTGTGCATTAAGATTTATTAATTGGTTGGTTGATATGAAAAATAGTTAGAAAAAGGGGCCATCCTTGACCTTGGGAAATTATTTCTGCTTCCTGATATATTTGTGATGTTCTTCTTTGCAGAATGTTAAAAAGAAAATGTATGGTTGCACTGAAGCATTTTTGGCTGATGCCAAATGGATTTTGCACAATTGCATTATTTACAATGGGGGTAAGTGTGTGCTTGCTCCCTGGAAATTAAAATTGTGAAAAGGACTGTAGTAGTAGAGCAGTTTCTAGATGCATAGTTGGTGAATGCTGAAAATACCTGCCTATTGACTACTGTATTGTTTAAAAAAAATAGAGTATGTTTTGAGAACTGGCATATATTTAGTCATAGGAGCAAATACTGTTTATCCTCATTATCTCACCACACCGTAAAAATAGTCCCAACTTAAAATGCCTGGTCTTGAACGGCATGCAGAGTGAGGAGTGCTTTGTGAGAAGTTTATTTGAGGAAACCTTATATTTCATGTGTCAGTTAAAAGAAACACCTCAACAATATAGGTGCACTGCTATTTAACAGCCTCCAGGCAGATGCTGGAACAGACAAGAGAATTACATACTGAAACTTGAATCTGAGAGGTACCCCTCCGAAACACCCCAGTGCAAATTGCCAGGGGAAGGGGAAAGACGTGTTGAGAGAGAAGCTTTCACATAGCTATTGCCATGCTATGCTGGGGTTTAGAGAGGAAATGGCAGCAAGCACCACATTCATACAGACTTGCATTTTCAGATGTTTTTCTTTTCTAAATGGATCTGATATTCCCAAATCCTGAACTTGTTTTAGAAGAAAAATGTAAATTTTAATTAATTTTAGCACAACTGTCACTTGGATTAATCCTCCTTCCTTATCATTCCCTTAGGAAATCACAAATTGACGCAAACAGCAAAAGTCATCATCAAAATCTGTGAACATGAGGTATGTATTCCCCAGTTAACTTAATTTTTCTGGCTGAATCAATTAAAATATGAAGGACATTTTTATAGATTCATGTGTGAAGTGTAAAATGTTTTATTTAATCATAGTTTCAGTCTTTTAAATACGATAGTCAAACTTGCTGAATTCCTTGAGATATGCATTCATGGTCTTCATGGTGCTTTATGCAGGGCAGTGCTCAGATTTCTTTTATTAGGATACTTATACATGAATCAAGCTTTGCTGGGTCTGTGTGATCGGCAGTCTGTCATGGAAAATAGACAGAAAAGTAGAAGGCATGTGGTTCCTGTATTAAATTAATTGTATTCTAAATGAACATTTGGAATCAGAATCACAGAAGCCCAGATTTTCAGAATATCCATGCTTTTGTGTGGTTTAGTTACTACGACTGCATGCAGTGTCATGGTAAATAAAGTGACTAGTCAGATGTATAAATGGTCATTTGCAGTTGTATTACTGCAGTGGCAGTTCTGAAAGTCTGGGCCTGAGCATTTGGCACTGGAAAGCTAAAACTGACTTTTGTAAATGTAATTTATTTGAGCCATAATCTTAGCAGTTGCAAATTGTCTAATGATCTGACTCTTTGTATCTATACTCACCGATTTGTACACCTCTGGATCATCCCATCAGTGCCCCCAATTCTCATAAAGAAGTTCTTAAAACTTAGTGATTCTGAATAATACAAATTAAAAGCATGGTGCCTGATCTTCTTATAATTCTCCATTTGTTTATATATTAAAACATTTACAAGAGGGTTAAAATATTTTATATCTGATTACACATGAAATGGCTTCTCAAACAAAGATTTCATTTCTGTCACTGGGACACACGTCAGTGATCAAATATAATCTAAAGAGCGATATATGATATATGATGGGTAGGGAAATATTACATTTTATTTTAACAGTGGTTAATTTTTCATAGCTTTAGTTTAAAAAGAAGTGGATGACGCTTAATCATGCTGATTTATCTGTCCTGAATGATACCTCATCAGAATCCTGCGCTGTATCTTTCACATGTAATATGTTCTGTATGATGTTTCCTACAATCAAATAAAGGGAAGAGCAAGTGCTTGTCAAAGCCATGTTGTAATGACTTGGCAAAATCTACAGAGTGATCTGTGGCTGCACATTTTCCTCCTAATGGTGGTAGAATCCTAGGCAGAATAGAATAATAATGTTTTAATCACAACTTAGATTGTTTTGAACTCTGCAGTAGCTCCTCACTTTCTTGTTACAGATGAATGAAATTGAAGTGTGTCCAGAATGTTATTTAGCTGCTTGCCAAAAACGAGAGAACTGGTTTTGTGAGCCTTGTGTAAGTTAAGATTTCTATAGTTTAACACTTTCCTTAAACAAAAAAGTTACCATTAGTTGCATATGAATATATTGTTTCTGGTGCTCCTTGTTTTAAACTTGTGAGTGGTTATGGATTTGGACCAAGGGAAAAAGTTTAAAAAGCTGCTTATTCTGGATACTCTAATTTGAATTACTTGGTGTGCTCTTTTGCACATTCATGCTCTTCATAGCAGGGTCAAATGGATTTCTCAGTTCTGGGCAACCAACCCAGAAGTTGTGGATTTTGCTAAACATACCTTAACCTTTATCAGGGATGTTTGATGGTCATACTGTGCACTGTTACAAAGGGATATGTACATTCTGATGATTTCAGATGATGTTGACATCCAGTACTGGATGATGGAAATATTTTAAAACTGACTTGTCACCTTCTTCTATTCCCCTGACCCCTAAAGAAAATGTCCTTATTTTTGGGTCATCTGGGTTTACATGCGGCACTTGGAAGCAGGGTAGGATTTTTATTGTGTGAATGTGCATTTCTGCGCACATGGGCTTGAAAATGTGGGCCCAATTTACTTTGCTATGTCCCCTTAGTAGTGTGAATGTCTTCTAATGATATTTTTAATATCACACCAGGGTCTGCTTAACCTATAATGGACATATATTAAGACACAGCTCCTCAAACAGAAACTGATAGTCCAAGAGACTGACCTTTCAAGCCCTCTGCATGCAGAATTCTCTTGGCTTTAAAAGAAATGAAAGAGCTTGCAAGATCAGGCTTATACTCAGACAGAGTGCAATAAACATGTAGGACAAAGAAAGGAAAAAAGAAAGATTTCAGAATATCCAGTTTTAATGTATAGAAGTGCTGGTGCTGTTTCAAAGAATTGCTGCTCACATTATTTTGATGGATTTACTGTGGTTTCTCATAAGTAAATATTGTATTAGGTTGACATTTAAGATTTCAGATTTTTTAAAATTATAATTATCATTCATTATTATAAAGGCTCTGTTCTAATTGTTGGGATGTGCATACACTTAAAAGCTGCATAATAATGTATAATTTGTAGAATAGTGATTAATAATGAAAATAATCATTGGGTAATAAGCCCTACCATACAGGAATTGTATATTCCCTCATATTTGGAAAGTGCCTTGTGCATTGTGGGCCTTCCTGCAATCTAAATTATGAATAAAATAAAAAAACAACCTGTGTGTCAGAAATAGCAAAATAATATATTGCTTACAATATTTTCTTACTTTGTGCTGTGCATCTTACTCTAGAGCAATCCCCACCCTTTGGTCTGGGCTAAACTCAAAGGCTTTCCATTCTGGCCTGCTAAAGCACTGAGGGATAAAGATGGGCAAGTTGATGCCCGGTTCTTTGGCCAACATGACAGGTGAGAATTCAGCCAAAAGATGTGAGTTTTTACTAAATTGTTGTAATAATTCTGCACTGCCAGAAGAAATTTACATTATCCTGTCGTTGAATGTTTGATGATGATAATCTAAACAGTATTTAGTTTATACATTTAAATTTTTTTTAATAAAGTCTGTAGAATGTGGATCTCATCTTTACCTGTTGCCAGATTAGCACAATTGGACAAACTCTTGTCTGTCTATATTAACCAAACTAAATCCTATTGTCCTTTCCTAAATTTAGAAATTATATTATGTCTGATCTAATCTGCCTGTTTCAAAATTAACTTTTCATCACATATTAAAATGAGATATTTTACATATCTGTGTCCTTAGTAAATTGTTAAGATGATGGTTTTGTTTTACAGAAAAATCATGGATGTTAGAAATGGAAAATGCCTTTTAAGTGGCCATATCCATTCTCTGGCCAGTGTAAGAATAAATCATTAGGGATAAAAAACTCAAGTTGTAAAATCTAGTATCCTTCTTTGAAATGCCAGTTTTGCTCCAGAGGGACTTTGGATAATTCATTTTAGTTAGCCATGTCAGAGTCTACTAGATAGAGGATACAGTGACCACTTTCAGTGGGTTTAGCAAGAATTGAAAACTTGAATCTATAGTGCTATATAAGGATGTGCATTTATGTACTCTCTATAGCTATGGAATAATGAAGTCAGAACTCCTGAAATTTTACAGTCAACTAGGGGCTTGGTGGGTTTGGGGTTGGATAGTTACATGAAATCACTCAAAATAAAATAAAATAAATTTGCCAAAGCTCACTGTTGCCCCTGTCCTGCTAGTACTTCAGAGTATACTACACAGAATACATACAGTTTTGCTCTGTAAAGAATGTGAATGCCACAATTACTAATCAGTTCTTTTTAAACACATTCTTTGACAGGCTTGTCTTCTTTGTCCCTAACTCCAGTTAACCTAGATTCGAAGATTGTTGTTTAGGGGCTCTCTTTACAGACTTACTGAATTTTCTAGAAGAGTTATTTCTAGTCAATTTTCCTAGTTACATTACGGAATCAAAAATAGGTTAGTGGTCATCTAAAAGAGATTATTTACCAAAAAAAAAAAACCCTACTAACTATTCAAGATTAATTAAAGTAAGTGGGCATTAACATTTTTTTAGAAGATACATTTTGTGCTTGTCTTGGGATGTTATGATATTAAAATAAGTTAGTCTGGGTTAAAAACTATCAATGTCCAGTAAGCAATGTGAAATTTAACTTTATATCTTTCCCTTTTATTTTACTGTTTTTTATATAGGGCCTGGGTTCCAATAAATAATTGCTACCTCATGTCTAAAGAAATTCCTTTTTCTGTGAAAAAGACTAAAAGCATCTTCAATAGTGCAATGCAAGAGATGGAGGTTTATGTTGAGAACATTCGTAGAAAGTTTGGAGTATTTAATTACGCACCTTTCCGGACACCATATACTCCCAACAACCAATACCAAATGTTATTAGACCCTGCGAACCCAGCAGCTGGAACTGCAAAGACAGACAAACAAGAGAAAATCAAACTAAACTTTGACATGACAGCATCACCCAAGATTCTAATGAGCAAATCTATGCTGAGTAGCACTGGTCGAAGGATTTCCTTGACAGATATGCCACGGTCACCAATGAGTACAAATTCATCAGTTCACACTGGATCCGATATTGAACAGGATGCAGAGAAAAAAGCAACCTCCAGTCATTGTAGTGCAAGTGAAGAGTCCATGGACTTCATTGACAAGAGTACAGGTAAAAACTGGAGAAGGAGGGATGGATGCTGCATTTAGTTTAACACAATTTTTTTTATTAAGTGTAATTAATAAAGACAAGCTTTTCCATCTGGTAGTTTACATGAAAGTTGTTGAGGAAGGGAGCAGTTTAGTGTCATTTGTCATAAGGCACAGAAAAGAAATAATGGTCTTAAACTGCATCAGGGAACATTTAGTTTAAATAACAAGACATTTTTGTAACTGTCAGAATGATAGCTTATGCAGTCATCGTTATTGGAGATATTCAAACTGAGACTTGATAGCAATTCTTAGGACAAATCCAGGAATAGTAAGATCTATATTACTGTGTGCCTGATTCATCATTGCATTGCTCCATTGAAGTCAATGGAGTTACACCAGTGTAAATCCCTACAGGGTCAGGAGGCAACAGACTGGATAAGTGGGAAACATGATCTAGTGGTTAAAGCACAGGACTAGGAGTTAGCAGGTCTTTATTCTGTTTCCAGCTATGCCATAGAGTTGAGCAAATCAATTAACCTGTATTTTTTTCATCCCTAAAATGGATAAGATTGCATCTGTCTCATAGAAGTGTTGTAAAGATTGATTCGTTAATTATTATAAAGTTCTTTGAGATTCTTTGGAAAAAGTTACTGTAAATGGGAGTTGGGGAGGAAGGTAGAGAAGGTCCCCTTCAACTCTGTTGAGTCTGCTGCTCAGTCAGAACTTCTGGATATGAATTTCTCTATTTTTCTTATATGCTGTTATAATAATAAACTCAAGGTAAACTTTTTCTGATCCTGCCTAGTAGCTGGTATTGTATAGATAATAAGTGTGGATGTGATTGGAATACAACTTGTTTAACATGAACTGTTTTATCTTTTCATTTCTGTACACATTTTTTTTCAATGTACCAGTGCAGTGTCCAGCAACAATCATCTTTATACCAAAGCAGCTGCCATTGCAGCCACTAGCTAAGATTTTCAAAAGTGACTGGTGGTTTTGGGTGCCCAGTATTTGTGTCACCAAATTGAGATACCTTGAGAAGTTCCTGCTTTTCAGAGAGTACCATCTTAAAAATTATTTAAGTACTGGCACTAATACTAGGTGTAATTTCAATAGAGCTAATAACTTATGTTTTTAAGAGTAGGTGAAATTACATATCTAAATGATAGTCAAAGAGCAATGTAAAGGATTTCATATAAAAATTTGGAAACTGTGGAAAAACTAGTTTAGGTAACATAGTTTCAGGTATAATAGTAAAATGGAGTGAGTCCTCAAATGTTCATCTTAACACAAAACTTAATTTAGAAAAACCTACCATTTGTTCCTCTTAGTCAAAAGAGGAGCCAAGGGTATGGGAAATAAATTGATAAATGCAGGAAATATATTTTCCTTGTTCTTGGATTGTTTAAGTTTCTGAGTTGCTCTTCTGCTTCACTTTAGAAGTTTTTATCTTGGATAGATATTTGAGAGATCCATTTCCTACAAAATAACTTCTGCAGAAGCTGTAAAACCTTTCTTAAACCAGTTAATCTGTATTTTTATGCAATATTGTATGTTGTCAAAGGGAAGCAACATTTTCAGTGTCTGTGATTGCACCAATAATGCTACACCTTTCTCAGTCCTGTGTTGTTTAGTGATGAATTCTAGTAGAACATCTGCTAGACCATGTCGTGATCGGAAGGAGAAGCTTCTTATACTAGCTGCCTTTTGCTTTAGAGAGCAGAGCTGCTGATAGCAGAATCAGTGTTTGGTAGTCATTGGTAGAACGTTGATCATCTTGTGAATTGCCATTTTTCTTCAAAGCCCCTGAGTGTAAGGAATTGTAATGTGCCTCCTGTTTATTTCTCTTTATTTGGAAAAACAAAAAAAATGAACTTTGGTCTGTGGTTTCTATTTAACCATCACTTTTCTTTAAAATTATTGTTGTGGAATATTTCTGTATTGTGGAATACAATATGTAGCCACCGTATAAGTGACATTGAGTCACACAGTCTTTCTTCCATTGATTTAGTGAGATTAATTTTGAGCCATTTATTCGTGACTCTGCCAGTATGGAGATACAGTGTCAGAAACAATAAGCCAATTTCCAACCTACTTTAAGCACTTCAAGAGGAAATTTTAATTATTGAACAAAATGTTACTATATAACAGGGAGGCCAAACTTACTAACCTCCCCCCAAGACTCCACTCCCTTCTAGGCAGAATCCTCTAGCCCCACCATCCTACTGCAGGGCAGAAGGTCAAAGCACCCCACCCCAGTCTGATAGGTGGAGAAGACAGGGGGCGGCGGTGAGGGCATAGGGGGCTCTGCGAGCCACACTATAACTGTAAAAGAACCATAGTTTGGCCATCCCTGCTATATAAACTCTTTACTGGTAAGCTCTGTTCTTCATTTATAATCAGTGGAGTCCAAGCATTCAGAAGCATAAACAGAAGTCCAGTTTTTTAATTCATTAATGTTGAATAACTCCACCTGATCACTTGATGGCTTCAGACCTGATACCTTAAGCTATATTTATGTACATGTTAAGTGTACTATAGTTGCTGGGCACTCAAAGGCTAAATATCATAGGGCAACAGAAGACCTCTTTCTCTTGTACTACTTTATGCAGAGGCCACATCAAATCTTTAGTTGCCTTTGAATGCAGGGATCCAGTACAACACAGTTCCAGTTTGTGGAGTAAACAGAATGAAGTGTTTAGAACCATCCCAGATTTAAATGGCTAGAATATTGTCAGGGATCTTTCTGCACTATAAAAGAAAATGATGTGATCCCTGGTTATATGCTATATAAAGTATACAAAGTCGTATATAATAACATTTGTCTGTTTTACAAAGTCAGTGTGATAGAACATGTATTAGAAAAGGATTTTGCAAGATATTCTCTAATGCCATAAAGTTAATGAAAGTCCACCATACACCTGGGTGGTAAACTACGTAGCAGTTGAATAAAAGATCTATATAGCCTCTTCCACCTTGGCACAAACTTCTAAGAAGGGGAGGTCATTGGAGGCCTCAGAGAGCTCCCAAAAGAGGAGTACAGATTTGCATTTGAAGGAATCTTTTCTGAGAAAGCCCAGCTCCCCTATGAGATTTACAGTTTCCAAAGACTCAACCTCTCAGTTCAGCACCATTGAATCAAAGGATTCCTCCTCTGGTTCTGGTAGAGCTGGAAGGGAGAGAAATGTCTGTGACAGGGCTTCAGTACCCTCTATCAGAGACAAGGAGGGCAAATATAAACAGCCCAATCTAGTACCATCAAGCTCAGTCGTGTCATTGGCACCTGCCTATTTGACATCCTTGGTCCTGAGCAAACATCAGCACCAGCTTCGTTGGCATTTATGTCGATATGGCCACCATCAACAGTACTGTCAGTTTCGGCTACCACATCCCTACTCAGGACCACAAAAGTTTAGATAGGTGAGGGTCCTGTCCATAACAGATGAGCCATAATTCCCCCTCCTTGTGAGTACTCAGTGTCTTTCAGTACTGCAAGACTCTCCACCCTTTTCTATGCGGACTCATCCATTGCATGATGTTGAGGAAGAGGATGGGGACTTCTAGTCTCTTATATTTCAGTCCAGGGTTCCTCATCTTATCCTGTCAAGAACCCATTCTTTGACAGTCAAAGGGAAGATCACAACCATCATCAAGGATGGTGGAACCAATTTTACATGCCACCCCCACTCCCATATGTCCTCCCCCCACCCCACCCCCCGGAGGCCAAGGCTGATAAATGAGCCACCTCTCAAACATCCTCATCTCTAGATGAAGCAATTATACCACCATCACTTTTCAAGCCTGACAGTTTTCAGGAATTTCAAGACCTCATAAAAAGGGTAGCTGGTGCTCTTCGGATTACACTTGAAGAGGTGAGGGATTCACAACACAAGCTGTTAGATAGTCTGTGGTCAGCAACACCCTCCAGGGTGGCATCACTCATCAGCAATGCACTCCTGGATCCCACTAAGTCTACTCCACCAACATAAAAAAGGGCAGATAAAAAGTATCATGTTCCTCCTACGGATTCTGATTTTTTTCTTCTCCCATCTTCCACCTAACTCCTTAGTAGTAGATGTGGTAAATGAGCAGAAAAGGTAGCAGTTCTCCTAGTCTGCTCCACATGACAAGGACCAAAAGAGACCGGATTTATTTGGATGGAAGTCCTCTTCATCAGCAAAGCTGCAGTTCAGGATCGCAAACTGTCAGATGGTCGTAGCCAAATTTTCACAAACGATAATAAATTCACAGCCTGTATTGACGGCTACCACTCTGGAATTTTACAGCCTGTATTGAACACCTGCCACAGGAACATAGGGAGCAATTCTAGTCCCTCATTTCAGAGGGCCAGTTATTGGCCAGAACCACTCTTCAAGCATCCTGGGATGCTGCAGACACTGCTGTCAGGTCCATCTCCACAGCAATAGTTATGCACAGGGCTCCAGCTGTTGGGGTTTCAGAGAGAAGCACAAAACACCATTGAGGACAAAGGCTTTTCTTGGGGAAGACAGATGAGTTGTTGCATGTGTTGGAGGACTCGAGAGCCACTTTATGTTTCCTGTGCATATATACATCTAGAAATAAGAGACAATTTAGTAAGCCACAGATTGCCTAGAGATTATCCTGCTTAGTTGTCTGGATTCTATAGTTCCATTGAACCCCCAAAGAAAAGACATAAGTTTCAGAGAAAGAGTTGCACATCTGTCTTCCACAACCATCAAACCATCTTCTAAGCAGCAGGATGGATAAAAATCAGTGGGTTTTTTTAATTTAAAAAATTGGATTTTTTAAATTTTTTAATCAGATTTTTTTATTTTATTTTTTTTTAAATCAAAGTATTAAATTTCTCTCTCATTTAAAAATTAACAGTTACAATTAAATCTCATCACCAACATGCTAAACCTACACTTACAGTCTCATAAAAATGAATTAATGGCTCTAGTCTATCCAGCCTGACTACCAGCTCTTGCTTCTTGAAAGTTCTGGGCTTTCTGTTTCTTCTTCTCATCAGATTAAAGTCACATGTGCAAAGAAAGACACAGGCTGGATAGGATTGTTATTGTTCTGTGCTTATGTGGTGGGGAAGCTGTGCCAAACAAGGCAAAGGAATTAGTTAAGACACTGTCTTAAAGAGAGGGAGACAGAGGCAGAGTAGAAAGGAACAATGGAGTGGACTGGAAAGAAAAAGGGAAGACATTATTCAGTACACACACAGCTTCCTATATTCCTCCACACTTTTGCCACAGAAAAACTTTCATTGCTTCTGGGCAGAAGAGTGACCTTATCTGGGAATATTTTATAGAAATTCCTTCCCTGGGTAAAAAGGAAAACATGTCAAGTATAAGCAGTGCAAGAAAGGGAGATACAGGGCCTAGTTGCAAGAATGAAACATAATGAAAACTGCTTATTGGGGAAAAAGGATGTAAAGATGTGGACATGTCTGAAGAACAATGTGGATCAACTGGTTAGTAATTTAAATAATTCACTGCATTGCATCATTCTTCAAGACTATCTCTACGCCTTTTAGTATAAGTCTGATTTAACAAGTAAATTTCCAAGCTGTTTGCTGTGTTGGATGTTACTAGAAAAAAAGTTTAGTTTAGCTAATCCGTGTGGGTTGTTAGATTCTAATCCTAGTTACCTAATTAATCACCCAAGTATATGGTATAGAAATCTGCAGTAAGAGAAATCTAGAGTTGCCATTTGGAACTGAGTGTCATTTTCTTATTTCATATTACATAATACATGCCCCATATTTTGTAGAACATCATGGCCACGGACCATAATGGTGATGATGCCATAAATCTATTCCCTATTTTACTTCAGCATAACTCAGCTTTCCCAAGGGAGCCCCATCCTATACTTGTTTGCTCAAAAAGCAGAAGTGCCAGTGAGTTCTATGGCGCTTACTCCAAAATTAAGTGCACTTGAAGTGCAGTCACTCTTAGCTTTTTTGATCATTTGGAATCGGATCTGCATCCTTGCTGAAAAAAATATAAACGATTAACTGAATAATTGAGTGAGAAGAACTGATGGATGGGTTTGTAGTAAATACCAAAAAGATGCCATGGATGAAAAGATTGCCCAGTTCATTTATGCCAAAAATTCTCCTTTTCACATTGTTAACAATAAACACTTCATTGACATAGTTGAGTCTTTACGATCAGACTGCACTCCACCTGGTAGAGCAGACATTGGTGGAAGGTTGCTAGATACAGTGTATAAGAAGGAACTTGAACAGTGTGCAAGAAATACTAAGGGCAAATTTTCCAGTTTAAGCCTTGATGGGTGGAGCAGTGTACACAATATGTAATATGAGCCTGTGTGACAGCAGAAGATGGGGTTGCATACGTATCAGAAACAATAGATACATTGGGAAATGTCCACACAACAGAATATTTAAAAGAAGTGGCAGTGAAAGCTGTAATCAACTGTGAACAAAAATTCAACTGTCACATGTGCAGTTTTGTCACAGACAATGCTGCAAATGTGCAAAGATAAGAAGTTACTTAGAAGAAGAAACGGAAGGATGCTCCTTAATAACATATGGTTGCAGTGCTCATTGAATGCATCTTTTAGCCAAAGACTTAAGTACGTCTTCTCTAGGAATTAAAGAAGATGTTGAAGTTGCAAAATAGTTCCGTAACAACCATTTTGGATTAAAGAGGAATGTAGAGGATATGCTCAGTATACTAAAGTCTATATTCATAGCCTTAAACAAACTTCAGAGAAATTGTTGCTGCATTACTGAGGCTGTTGAAGTTATGCCAGTCATAATAAATTTCAGGGCTAGAGCAGAACCATTTAAACAAGTACATGTTTACTGGTGTTGTTTTAAACAAAGTCACTCCCCTGAATTGGTGGAAATCATTAGCAGGTACCTTGAAACATAGTTCTTTCAGTTGCTAAGCCAACTTTTCACAGCAGTAGCTTCCTCTGCAGGCACAGAGAGAATATTTTCATTGTTTGGTATTATTCACTCAAAGCTAAGAAATTGACTGGGAGTTTAAGAAGCAGGAGAACTCGTATTTCTGTTTCAGTCTATGAATAGAAAAGACAGTGGGAGTGGGAAAGAGGAGAGCTAGTTGTAGAATTCTTAAGGACAGCGTACATTTAGTGTTCTGATGACTTGTTTATTAGAGTTAATAAAATTTGAAAATTAAAAAAAAAAGAGTTTAAGGACATCGACAACTAGCAACTCAGAAGACTACTTCAATTGCAAATGTGAAACTTTTATGTAACATTTAAGATTTAGTTTAATAAAATATAAGTGTGTGCGCGCACGTGTGTGTGTGTGTGAGAGAGAGAGAGAGAGAGATTTAGTTCTTACCATTTCTAATGGACTGCTGCTGCATCTGCAGCTTGACACAGGTAATGAATATTATGTACTATTTCCTAAATTAATAAAAATTAAATGATCTAAAAAATTACACAAAGTATACCCTCCTAGATGTTGTAAAATTCTGTATTGAGTTGTAAATTAGCATATTTTAGTGATCAGATTTGCACCATTGTTTAAGAAATATGTGAAGAAGTATCAGTGGGAAACTTGATTTAAATCAATAATTTTCTCTTGGTGATTTAAATTAATGATTTAAATTGTCTTGATTTAAATCAATCCACCCTGCTAAGCAGCAGTTTTGAAGGGCAGGTCAAGAATTCAAATCCTCCTACATCTCTGTTTTACAGCTGTGCCCATTTGTCCACCACCCTCCTTTTAGGAACCACCTTTCCTATTTCCAACATGCCTGGAGGTGGAGTACTACAGCAAGGGGTCATAGAAGTCATAACATCTGGCTGTTACTCCAATCCTTCGGCTTCCTTCACAAGCTTGTATTAAGAGAGGAAATGAACTCTCTCCTCCAGTTAGGAGCAATAGAGCCGGTCCCTCTCCTTCAGCAGGATGTAATGGGTTTTACTTGAAATATGTCTTCCTAAAGTGGTGCTCACTATCTAGAGTCAGATCAGAGTCACTTCATCAGCTGTAGACAGGAATGGCAAGCAGACAGCATCATGTAACTCCTGCTTCTTGGCTTTTACGAATAAATTGTCTGGAATTAAATACTTCCTTTTCTCTAAGCTTTATTGGTCCATCATTGCAGCACATAGAAAAACTAGATTTGACCTAACAACAGTTAAATACTTTACTTAATTCCCTTTTCGTGGTATGGCTACATTCTTTCCCCGTTCCATGTTTTAAAGTTAATTTCTGTAATATTTACCACATCCTTAAACTTGGTTGCTGCCTCACGCTTGAAACAAAAGTTTTGATTAAAATTTAAATGACTTTTTTCTGTGACAAAAATTCAGGTGATCTCCTTGAAGGCTCTAACACAGGAATGTTTCCATTTGAATGCCCTTGAATGGATCTCACTCTTTGCCATGGATATTTGATGTAATGGAATGACAGGGATAAAATAACTTGTAACTTGTAACATAAAATGTTACATAAAACTTGTAACATAAAACGTGTCTAACATACTGAATGTGTGTCTAATAATGGTCATACATAACAAAGCAGTTAAATCAACATGATTGTACCTCAACATACATTCTCTCCCCGTTTTCTGCATTTTAGGAATGTCAGAATGCTCTGTTTTCTTGAGGAAGTGTTATGAACTACACCCTTACTAATATTCAATACTGAGTCTAAGGGCTTATCTACACAAGTTGCGGATGCAGTTGCGCCATTGCAGCGCATTTGGTGAAGATACTCTGTGCCAATGGGAGAGAGCTTTCCCATCAGCATAATATAACCATCTCCACAAGTGGTGATAGCTATCTCAGTGGTAGAATTGTCTCCTGCTGACATAACGCTGTCCACATCAGCACTTATGTTGGTGTAACTTACGTCACTCTAGGGGATGGTTTATTCACACCCTGCTGAGTGATATAAATTATGCCAACATAAGCTGTAGTGTAGACATAGCCTAAGTGGTACATTTTTAAAGCATTAAGCAGAGATTTAACCAGGCATCTCTCATTGAAGATATTGAGTCTCATAGGTAGGGAAAGGAAATATGTATGGGATGTAATCTCACCCCACCTCCAAAAAGTGATGTTTTTTTAAACATTTAATTCACAGGTAGATTGAAGCCTCTCAAAGTATGCAATATCCACATACACTATAGATATATATGGGACTGTCTTGTTACCTTGTGCTAGGGGAATTGATCTGCTACTGCTGTGCATTTTGTTGTGAACTGTGTTTTTAATTCTTCTATAGTGTACCTAGAGCCTGGAATAGGCATCTTTTTATGCTTGGATCTAAATAAATTAAATAAAATAGATGCCAATTCAATTTGTCAAGATCTTATTAATATCTCAAATACACTGAAACTTCATATCTAGAAACCCCAATAACTTGTAGTATTGTTTATGTTGTCAGAGCCAAAATAATTATTTGATTTAACTAAATTGAATCACAAGTAACTGATTTATTTTAGGATTTCTTATTTAATAAGCTAAGACAAAAGGTTATTATAGCTTTAATAGAAGTACAACTTGCACTGGAAGCAATTAAAAACTTCTCCGTGCCCCTACTGATGTTACCTGAAATGAAAAGCCAGTTCAAGACCCTTTGCTTTATTCTGACTCATTTTATTTTTAAATCTGTCTGTACCAATTCTGTACTTTTTCAGCTTCTCCAGCACCAGCAAGGACGGGCCAAGCAGGGAGCTTATCAGGCAGCCCAAAACCTTTCTCTCCTCAAGCCTCAACACCTAATGCTGCTAAGCAAGAAAGAACTTCCACTTCAGGAAGCATTCTGAATCTTAACCTTGGTTAGTTCTAACTTTTGAAAGTCTAATGCTGTTATAATAATATAAATTACAGTGGGATGGATGTGAGAGAGTAGCAAATTGCATGTATGTTGATTTTAAGTGAACATAGCACTGAAGCACATGTCACCATTGTTTCTTCAGTAAAGCTTGCTATATTGTTTGTAAAGCTGGAAATGGAAGGTACATTTAAAATTTTTCTTACTGATGAAAGGTAATAGTTAATGGATATTTAGCTGGACTCTCTGAAGGCTAAGTAAGCCCTCCTTAGTGCCAAAGCTGTCAGTGCTGAACATCTCTTCTATAGTACTGGAGCTGTTTATTGCAACTATAGCATATTTAAGCCAAACAGATAATTAATCATAAGAAATAGTTTCTGTAGTAGTGGAACAGTATGTGTGCTAAAAATGAGTCATTAGCTGGTCTGCAGTAAAATTACTGAAGCCAGAAGGATTTGATTCTTAGAAGGTTTGGTTAAGTGTTAGGTAGGAAGTTTAAAATGAAATCCTTGGGTGCCTGTAGGTCTTGTTGATAAACAGGTGGAATTTAAAATCTGACATGGTGTTTTATTATTGTTTTAACATAGTTGTCCAAAGTATTTTAGCTGGAACATCAATTATCAATTAGGAAAATGTCCCGTTGTTAAAATGTCTGTTTTGTCAAGAGTGAAAACAATGGCTAGACTTTTGTGATAGCATCAGCTGTGCCAGATATGGATTACATTCTATCCTGAATCCCATAATCTTCTAATGTTACTCATTAGGTCATATTACCTTGTTTGAAGCATTGTGACAATAGGAATTGTCTCTGAAATGATAGAATGAAAGGCAAGAAAATGGCAGAAATTCATATGCTTCATGGAGAGAGATGTGTAGCAGTTCTGCCATTTTGAGCACAATGTTCTCCAGTTTAGAGGAAATCTCTTGAAGATAACTCAACTATAGCTATAGCTACTCCAAGGCTGGCTGAAGTTATATCTCCAGATGGGGAATAATGAGCAAAACTGTACACTGATGGTCTCAGAGCAGAGTTCCTTGGAATCCAAATGGGAACGATCTTTAACAAATTGTATGTCTGAGGCAGAAAAGAGGAAAAGTTGGATACGTTGAATATTAGCAGAAAGTTGCATCTCTCCAGATGAGTGAAGGAAAAATAGATAACCTAGAAAATGGGTATAATTGAAATCAACTTTTAGGAATGGAGTTACCAGGAAATTTGGAAAATTTCAAGATGAAGCATTTCTTGAAAACTTTCTGCATGGAAATCTTACCCCTTGGCTCTGCTGCCATTGCTTTAATTCTTGCCTACATAACCCTGGCCCTGAGATAAACAGGAAAGGCCATTTCTTTTCAGTGTGATCTCTTTATATGAAAAGTGTTGAATAGAGAAATCTAAGTGGTTTGACTTCTTTATTTGTTGGGATGGCGAGGCCTCTGAGAGAAAGTATCTATCCTACTGTCTGTCGTCTTTCTCTGCTTTATGTAATCTTTGCCTGCACTTACGTCTTGTCATGCCCAACCAATGTCATTTGTTTGTAGATAAAATTACTGCAGCAGAGTTTTAGTGATTAGTTTTTTCTTTAATGTATTTTCAATGACTCAGCACCCAGCTGAATAGTGGGAGCTACTGGTTGCTGAACTCTCTTGAAAATCTGCCCACTTCATGTAGGTTTCTAAATAAGAGATGAGGCAGCTTGAAAATTTAGCTTTTAATGAGCAGTTTTTGGGCGGGGTAGAGCTACTCTGATTAAATGACCAGTGCACATTATATAATAGTTTACTTGCCATAGTTGTAGTATTCTGTTACTTAACTCCTTCATTCTGGTCATCCATTATATGGTTCTGAATACAGTGCAGCAGCATTCCATGAAATCAGTGCAGTGTTGGCGCATAGTTCTAACATCATAGTGACACATTCTGTCTGTATGTACTTGGAACCTTTTATATTAGTCAAATGATCGATGACATGAATGTGTTCTTAGGGCAATACTCTGTCTAGGTGCAGAACAGTAATGGAAAAATAGGAAAATTAATTGTCCAAAGAGCTATACAGTGTACTTCAATAATCTTAATTTTTTATACAGATTATATAACTTGACTTATTTATATTTTTATCAATACTGAAAAAAGAGCATCTATCCAAAGCTCTGGACATCCCCAACAATCTTTTAAATTATAAAGTTATGCAAACAAATATGCTTCCTCGATCACTTCATAAAAGTAATACCTTTATAACAGCAAAATTTAAGTCCCCCAACAGAGTCCCTCCATACCTAGCCTCACCAGTATAAAAGCCAACGAGAAGACATGGGCACTGCAGCTTGTCCTGGAAGCCCAGAAACCTAAGCTGTTTTGACCAAGGAGAGAGGGACTAAATTCCAAAGTTGAAGAGTCCTCCCAGAGAACACTTCCTTTCTTACACCTAGAGGGTTCCAGTTCCAGAGCCTCCACTTGAGGGCAACTCTGACACTGTGGCTCACAGACAGAGGTAATCTTTCAGAGGCTGTAATACGTGCTTTGGTAATTGCAAGTTGTCATCCAGTCTGGGAGAATGTCAATATCTCTTAAATGTGATTTTGCTTCAGCATATCTTTGAGGATTACGTTTTAATAGAAGCTCAGATTTCTTGACGTGTTTTAAGTGTTCTATAGCTGAAGTGTAGTAGATGAAGATGATTTTCTAAAAACTGTATATTCTTCTAGTGTTGCTCATGTCGATTCCAAGTAGGTGTGTGCGCACTGTATGCACAGTCTGCTAGAGAGTTTTCCTCTGGTGGTACCTGTAAGGTTGGCTCTGGAGCCCCTGGAGTCACGCCTTCATAGCGCCCTATATAGGGTTCTACTGATCCTCCAGCTCTTCAGTTCTTTCTTACCACCCGTGATGGTCATTGGAACAGCGGAGCTTCTTGCTTTGCAAGCTTTTCCCCTTACCTTGTCTTTGTCTCGTTAAGTACCTGTAAATAGTTTTAAGCAATAGTAGTTAGTGTTGTTGTAGGATAGAGCACTCCCACTTTTTCTTTTTGCCTCTTCCCACCCACGGCTTCAAGTCTTGTGGGTCCTGCAAGAAGCCTATGCCCAGGGATGGCCCTCACTCTTCCTGCCTGAAGTGTCTAGGAGAGTCACACCTGCGGGACCACTGTTACATGTGCTTAGGCTTCTGTCCCAAGAC
Organism: Mesoclemmys tuberculata; assembly: GCA_007922155.1. Lineage (NCBI taxonomy): Eukaryota > Metazoa > Chordata > Testudines > Chelidae > Mesoclemmys > Mesoclemmys tuberculata. The sequence continues at coordinate 12,309,973 of ML675625.1, read as the reverse complement.
CCAAAAAGAACTATGCCAAAGACTTAAGTTTCTACTAATGGAATCCACCCTTTGTCCCATGGAGGGCCCCGCAGAACAGAGGCCTTCGACCTTGGCGAGGAGTGCGCCAGCATCAGTGAAGCAGCTGCCCCTTAGGAAGGACTCTGTATGCAAGGAGCCTTGGCACTGACATGCTTTACCAACACAGAAGGGCAAGGCATGTGGACACCAATGACACCACTCCCACTCCCTGGTGCTGCATAAAAAGAAAACAGACCAAGGTCGCTCACCAACGCCCCAGACCTTGGCACACCAGGAGGGGGGAAAGTGCAACCCGTGTTGGGCCACTTGAGCGCCAAGCCCACAAGCACAGTGCTGTTGACTCTGGTCCCGAGGAGAAGTTTGTTGAGTCTGGCCTTGTGGTTTTCCCACTGAGGGAAATGTAGGAAGAGGAATTGCAGCTCCCCTCCATGCTAGAGGCCTATGAAGTGGCAAGGGAGCTGATTGAGGACACGGCCCTGCCTCTGCCATCGCATTGTTGCTGTACTCAAGCACCGGCACAGAAGAAATCTGCTGTGCCCTCTAAGGGCAAGCCAGCTATGGTGTCCAGGTCTTGATCCCCGGCACCATCCAGCACTGCACCCCCATGGTCTCCACGGAGGAAGCATTTCTCCTTGGACTCTGAGGCAGAGTCTGTTTCATTAAGGAGGGATCGACACCACAGTAGACATCAGAGGGTGGAGGTGGCTCACCCCCATGCAATGCCTTGGCCCCCACAGGTGCTCTCACAGTGGCCATTCTGGACCCCGTGGGCATTCCACCAGGCCCAAGGGTCCCTGTCAGTCAGGTCACACTCCTTCATCTCATCAGAAGGACGAGCGAAGAGACCATCTCACTTCCCTGGAAGCATGCAGCACAGCACCAAGGAGTGCTCTGTTCTTGGCACCACGTCGGGTTTCCCTCACAAAGCTGGCTCCAAAAATAAAGATGCGGCACCACTCAACCCTTCTGGTGTCGAGGGCAGGACACGTCAGCACTGGCCGTTAGAGCATCATCTTCTTCATCCCTAGATGAGGCCATGGCGGGAGTAATTCTGGTGCCTGTACCAGATGACAGCAGGGCACACCAGGAGCTACTCCGTAGAATAGCTCGGAATATGGAGGAGATTGCAGAGGGCTTGGATCCAGTGGTGGACCTTCTAGTCCCAGAAGGTCCCTCCAAGGTTATGCTACCACTTATAAAAACGATCAGGGAGACGTCAAAGACCTTGTGGCAAACCAGCCTCTCTGCTGCCTACGGCGAAAAAAAGTCAAGAGGAGATATTTCATACCCTCAAAGGACAATGTGCATTTTTAGATGCACCCTCCTTCAGGGTCACTCATGGTCGCTGCTGCGAATGAGCATGAGATACAGGGACAACAAGACTCCCATGCTGAAAGCTGAGAATGCCAAGAAGTTGGAGCTCTTTGGGAAGAAAGTGTACTCCACTGAAGGGCTCCAACTTTGTATAGCTAACAAGCAGGTCATCCTTAGCAGATATACTGTCAACTCCTGGTAGTCCATGGAGAAATTTGTGGAGTCAGTACCGCCAGACTCCAAATCTGAGTTCTCCACCCTGCTTCAGGCAGCCTTAGACACAGTAGCATGGACAATGTCTTCAAAAGTGGCCATGAGACGGAGCTCTTGGCTCCAGGCCTCTGGCTTTTCTCATGAGGTCCGGCTAACCATCTAGGACCTGCCATTCGAGAGTCCGACCCTGTTTTCATCTCAGATAGCCTCCAAGCTTCATAGCTTGAAAGACCTCAGGGCCACACTTAAGTCCCTTGGGCTGCATACTCTGGCGATCCGGGGGAAGCCGTTCAAGCCACAGACCATGCCTTGTTTTATCAGAATCAGCAGAGGCAGGACTCTAACCCTCAGAGGGGCAGGAACAACAGAAGGAGGCCACCTAGTCCTCTGGCCAGGACCCTGGTCAAACAAGGCAATCCCCCAGCTCTAAGCAGAACTTTTGACAGGTGCACCTGAGGACAGCACACCAATCGTTCTGGATCCATCTTTCCTTTGGTTTTCGGATCATCTATCCCGCTTCTACTGTGTGTGGTCCCAGATCACATCAGATCAAAGGGTTCCACATATGGTAAGACTGGGATTTGCTCCAATTTTCATCTCACCCATCCTTCTGCCTCCCTGTTCACCTTCATGGACCCCTCTCACAAGCAAGTACTTCAACAAGAGGTGCAAGTGCTTCTAAGAACAGGAGCAGTGGAAGAAGTGCGTCGGGAACTAAGGGGAAGGAGTTTCTACTTCTATTTCCTAATCCCAAAAGCCATGGGGGGAGGCCTTCGTCCCCCCTTGACCTGCAAATCCTCAACAGATTCATGAAGACTCTGAGGTTCTGTGTGATATCCCTAGCCCTCATCATTCCCTCCCTGGATCGTGGAGATCGAAATGATGCCCTCGACCTAAAGGATGTTTACTTCCCCTGGCTATCTGCTTGGGCCACAGGAGGTTCCTCTGTTCTGTCATCAATCAGGCCCACTACCAGTTCACGGTCCAGCCCTTCGAACAATCCGTGGCCCCCCAGGTATTCACCAAATGTGTCAGTGGTCGCAGCCTGTCTGAGGAAGAAAGGAGTATGAATATATCACTACCTCAATGACTGGCTGGTCAAGGGGCACACCAAGGCACAGGTGGAGGCAGACATGAGTCTTCAACAGGTTGGGCCTTATGATCAACGAACAGAAATAGTTGCTTACGCCCGCCCAGAGGATAGAATTAATTGGGAGCAGTTCTGGACTCAGGGCAGGCCAGGGCATCCCTCCTGGAAGCTCGTTTCCTGACCCATCATAGCATAATAGAAGATTTGAAGTGCTATCCTCAGACCGTGGCCCAGAATTGCCTAAAGTGCTGGACCATATGGCAGCCTGCACCTTTTTTGTATGGCATAAAGTTCTAAGTCTCAGGCCTCTACAAGTATGACTAACCTCAGTTTATCACCCAGTTCGGAGTGACATAGACAATGTGGTCAGTTTTTAGAGACCCTGGAATAGTGGTGCAATCTTCACATTGTATGCACAGGAGTCGTCTTCTTTCCACCCCGTCCATCGATATGTCTGGTAACGGACATGTCAGTGATGGGTTGGGGAGCTCATGTGAGGGACCTCAAGACCCAAGGTCTCTGTCCCCAAACAGAACTTTCTCTTCATATCAATGTGAGAGGGTTGAGAGCAGTGCATCTGGCTTGTCGAGCCTTCCAAGGTCATGTGGAGGGCAAAGTAGTATCGGCCCTAACAGACAATACAGCAGCGATGTTTTATATAAACAGGCAGGGAGAAGCTTGCTCCTCTCCCCCTGTTCCAGGAACCCCTCAGACTGTGGGACTTCTGCATCGCTCATTCAGTAAACCTGGAAGCATCGTACCTGCCCAGGATTCAGAATACTTTGGCCAACAACCTCAGCAGGTCCTTCCTTACCCATGAGTGGTTGATCTATCCAGGCGTGTTGAGCAGTGTCTTCCATTGGTGGGTGTTCCCTGGATGGACTTATTTGCCACACAGCTCAACAGGAAGTGCCTGCAGTTCTGCTCCTTCTAGAACCACAGCCCCTTTCTCATTCAATGGATGGGCCAAATGTTTTATGCCTTCCCTCTGACTCCTCTCATCCATGAGATCTTCAACATCTCATCCTGTTGAAGTTCAAACAGGAAAAGTCCGTGGTGATTCTGATAGCCTGCGCTTAGCCTCGTCAGCACTGGTTCACCACACTCAACCTCTCAGTGGACATGCCTATCACTCTACCTCTGCTCCTGGATCTGATCACTCAGGAGCATGGCACCTTGAGGCACCTCAATCTTGAGTCACCAAGTTTTTTCCCAGTTAATTTCATCGTGGATCACTTCTTCTATCAAGGCCTGTTATGAACTGGGAAATGTACCTGCCCCAGTGAGAACAGCCTATTCCATGAGAGCAAAAGTGTCCTCTGCAGTTTCCTGGTCTAAGTGCCAATTGAGGACATTTGTAGAGCAGCAGCATGGTCCTTGGTTCACATCTTTGCGGCCCGCTATTACTATTATGCCAGAGATGTTGCTACATTTGGTAGAGCAGTACTGCAATCTGCAGGACTTTGAACTCCGACCCCTCCTCCTCTGGTCTAGCTAAGCAGTCACCTACTTGGAATCGACATGAGCAAGGAATTGAAGAAGAAAAAGCAGTTACTAATTGTGACCCCTCCGTGCCTAGAGTAGCTACTTGAAAATGGCAAGGTCAGAACAGGCTGCAAAAGGAGAGCAGATACTTCCAAACTGGTGGGTGACACTGAAATCAGACTTCCTAACAAGCCACAAACAGTGCTTATGATTCCCCACACTGGTTACCAAGAAGCTAAAACAAAATATGATATGGCACACCTGGTAGCTGAACTTTGTGACTGTAGAGGCTGTAAGTGATGGCCCGTGGTGTTCTTTTCTTTGTTTTCTTTGTCTTGGGTGGAAGCTGGAGGCATGAAGGTATGTATTGCAGTCAGTTGGTTTTCATTGGTTTTCAGTATAGGGTATTATTAATGTGGCCATCCCTTATTTGTATTGTAGTGTCCAGGAACTGGATTTCTTGTGTGGACTGGTCCAGGCTGAGGTTGATGGGGGGTGGAAATTATTGAAATCCCAGAGTAATTCTTCGAGGGTCCAGTGGGTCCAGATGATGAAAATGTCATCAATGAGGAGTAGGTAAAGAAGAGGTGCTTGGGGGTGAGTTTCGAGGAAGCGTTGTTCTACATCATCCATAAAAATGTTGGCGTCCTGTGGGGCCATGTAGGTGCCCATAGCTGTGCCACTGACTTGAAGGTATAGATTGTTTCCAAATCTGAAGTAGTTGAGGATCAAGACAAAGTCCAGCTACCAGGTGTGCCATATCATCATCAGGGAAAATGTTCCTGATGGTGTGTAGTCCGTCTTTGTGTGGAATGTTGGTGTAGAGAGCTTCTACATCCATAGTGGCTGGGATGGTGTTTTCTGGGAGATCACTGATCACTACAGGACAGATCCAACAAAGAAAACAACAGAACACCACTGGCCATCACCTACAGCCCCCAGGTAAAATATCTCCAACACATCATTAAGGATCTACAACCTATCTTAGAAGATGATCCCTCACTTGCTCGAGTTGTGGGAGGCAGGCCTATCCCACAACCCCCCATTGGGCTGGCTTACAGACAGCCCCCCAACCTGAAGCAAATATTCACCAGCAACCGTATACCATACAACAAGAACTAACCCAGGAACCTATCCCTGCAACAAACCCCGTTGCCAACTCTGCCTGCACATTGACTCCAGTGACACCATCAGAGGTCCTAACTACATCAGCCACACCATCAGGAGCTTATTCACCTGCACATCTACTAATGTAAATATATGCCATCATGTGCCAGCAATGTCCCTCTGCCATGTACATTGGCCAAACTGGACTGTCACTATGCAAAAGAATAAATAGACACAAATCAGACATAAAAAATGGTAACATCCATAAGCCAGTAGGAGAGGACTTCAATCTCCCAGGACACTCTGTAGCTGACTTGAAAGTTGCCATACTTCAACAAAAAAACCTCAGAAACAAACTTCAGGGAGAAACTGCAGAGCTGGAACTCGTATGCAAACTTCACACAATCAGACTGGGTCTGAATAGGGACTTGGAATGCTTATCCTATTACAAGAAGTAATTGTCACTGTCATGCTGACTGGATTGGGGGGAGGAGGGGGATTTGTGTTATTTGACATCAGTATGTCAAAACCATAGTGATTCCTGTGAGACATGCCATGTCAGGTACTGTTAGAAAGGTTATAATGTGCTGCGTAAGATGATAATGCTTATGTTTATGTGCTGTATCTGTAATGGAAGTTATGGATATCTTTGATATACCTGTATTTCAAACTATGCTGTATAAGACACACCCCAGACAGAGAGGCTGCAGAACAATAGCCCACTTAATGGCCCATCAAGACCTTTACAGAAGAAAAAGGCCCAGAAAGGAACTAAGGGCATACCTGATTGGCCCATGTAACTTTGGTCTCCATTTTAGTTCCTGTAAGTGCCTACAGGCCACATGGCAAGAGACAGAGGGTATATAAGATCAACCCACAGAAACCATTTTGTCTTTGTTCCTGTCCAGCTGCGGACACACACCTATCCACCTCTGCATCAATTCATTTTGCAGCTGAACTGAAGGAATTAGACCCATCCAGATACTGGATGTATACCAGAGGGACTATACAAGCCTGCAACTCCACAATTCTTCAAAAACCTGATGTATATGGACTTTCAAATCATTTGTATGTATCTGATTGCTTTAATCCTTTAACATTTCTCTTATTATTTGTTGTTCTTTTTATGATAAACCTTTAGTTTTAGTTACTAAAGGATTGGCTGACAGCATGGTTTTTTGGGTAAGATCCAAATTTAAAGTGATCTGGTACTGTGGCTGGTCCTTTGGGATCAGAGGGAATCTTTTGAGTAAAGAGCATAGAGTTTAAATAACAGGTCTCTTTACTGGACTTAGTGGCAGTTTGGGAGCCAGAGACTGAAATGCAGTAAAGGGGACTGTGTGTATCTGTATAGTGGCTTCTTGATAACCAGTGTGGGGGAATCAGAAGCACTGTTTGTGATTGTTTGTTTGAGAAGTCTGACTTCAGTGTCACCCACCAGTGCTGGGAGAATCTGCTCTCCTTTTACAGCCTGCCCTGACCTTGGCATTATCAGGTTGCTTACCTGGGCATGGATGGGTTACAGTGGCATAGTCATAGCAGGATCCACAGAACCAGAACATCTGGGTTTTGGATCAGGACCCCATGCTATTCCAAATTTTTAAAATTTGATATTGAGAGTGTTAAAGATTAAAGTTAGAATGAGTGATTCGCAATCAGATAAAGCAATTAAGCTGCATGCCTGGAGAGAGAGAGAGAGCCTCTCCAGCATGAGAGAGAAAGGGCAGATTTGCGATTTCAGGACAGAAAAAGTTTAGCTGAACTGGAGGAACTCAAAAGGCTAAAACTAGAATCTGAGGCAAGACTTTCTAAACGTAAATGTGAAATCCAAGCAATAGAAGAACTGAAGGAAAAAGAACATTGGAGAAAGGAAGAGGCTGCTGAAAAAGAGCATCGGAGACGGATGGAAAAAGCCAAAATCAAACTCCAGATCCTGGAAAAGCAGAAACTTTGTCTTTCTGAAAGTCCAGCTTCTCTTAACAGCGATTGGGAAAGAATCTTTCATAGCAATGTTAATATGTTTGAAACTGATATGGTAAATATATGTAACCAGGTTAATGTCACCCAGTCCCAAAGAAAGTATAAATGTAAATATTCTGTGCTGCCTATAATCAACAGTGAAGTTTGTGAAGGGGGGGGTGCATGACTCCAAGTTGTCTGTGTCTAGCCAGGTATGCTGTGACAAGGAAGAGAGTGTCTCTAGCCTTGGAATTGTGGAAAATAGCAACTTGTCTGTTGGGAATGGCTCTTTGCCTGTTAAAGGAAGCCTTCCCGCTCTCCTGGAATTTGCTGTGTACAGCCATGAGGTCTGGGGCAAAGGGGAAGAAAATTCAAATGGTTTGAATGTTAAAAATAGCAGTTTATCTGCTGGGAAAGAATTGATCTCCAGTGTTCTATCTGTGGAACAGGTAGAAAGCACCTCTCAGCTTATGCTGGTGGAGGATGGGTCAGTTGGGCCAGAGATGGTTCTGGAATCAACTAAAACCCAGGAAGGAATGGTTCCTGAGCCTGTGTCTGTTGGAGGTAATGACTTGCCCATGGAGGAAGCTACTCCAGTCTCCAAAAGTTGTCCAGGAACAGCCAGATGGGCTGGGACAAAGGAGAGGAAATTTCAGACCTTTTGAATATTAAGAATAGCAGTTTATCTGCTGGGGGAGAATTGATCTCCAGTGTTCTGTCTGTGGAACAGGCAGAAAGTACCTCACAGCTTATGCTGGTGGGAGATGTGTTAGTTGTGCCAGAGGTAATCCTGGATTCAACTAAAACCCAGGAAGGAAGTGTTCCTAAGCCTGTGTCTGGTGAGGGTAAAGACTTGTCCATGGAGGAAGCTATTCCAGTCTCCAAAAGTTTGTCTGGGAACAGCCATGTGGGCTGGGACAAAGGGAGTGGTAAGGATAGCAGTTTATCTACTGAGGGAGAGTTTGTCTCTGAACTTCTGTCTAAAGAGCAGATGGAGTGTGCCTCTCAGCTTATTCTGATTGAGGATTTGTCAGCTGTTTCAGAGTTGGCACTGGATTTAACTGAAACCCAGAAAGAGTCTCTTAGGGCTCAGGAAAATGTTTCTTTAGAGCAATCTCTAGCTGAAGAGGGAAAAGACATTTCTGTTGAAAGTGGATCATGGCCTAAAACTGCTCCTGAAAGAATAAAACCTCCTGATAGCATTTGCAAGCAGTTTTCTGCAGCTAAAGGGTGTGAAAGTGAATTGATTAAGTTAACTCAGGATGAGTCACTGCCTGTAGCAAGCAACAGTTTATTTGTTGAGAGACTTGGTTCAGTTTCTAACTGCTGAAGTTTTGCAAATGTGAATGGATTCACTGACTTTGTTTTAGAAGGGTCCAGTTTGGATATCTTGGAAAAGGTTCCAAATGGAGTGGAATTTATTAGGAAGCTTAAACAGCCCCGTGTGGCTGGGCTTGGTCAGTATAAGGGAAAGACAATGATGTTAGAACATGACTCTCCAGGCTGTTAGCTCTGTAAGTGAATGGACAGTGTCTCAGTTTCAGAGGAAGGACTGGGCAGCTAGAGCTACACAGCTGGACAGATGTGCTGTTGATCTCTTGAGAATGCAGGGGGTGGCAGGCAAATTCTCACCTCTAAATGCTTTGGATACACCTTGTAGTCTCTTAAGGACTCAGGTACATCTGATGCTATGTGGAGTCAGAGATTGGCAATGAAAGAAAAACAGAACCCTGTTTATTAGGGGCTAGTGAGCATGGTTGATATCTCTTTAAAACCAAGTCCAGACTTAAAATGGTTAACAGTTAAAAATTTGGAAACTAATGAGCTAGCTCATTATTGTGTGATGGTAGTAGGGCAAGTTACCTGCCTGACAGGGGTCAGAAAAATCCACCCCTAGTTGTTAGCAAGGAGGATTACTCGAGAGTGTGGCCAGCTGAGAGTGGATTGGATGTGCCTGGGACTGCTCTGAATTTGAGTGAAATTTAAAAGGAGCTTGTTAGGGCTCAGCAAGAGGATGTTTCTTGAGAGAAGCCAGAGTGGAGGCCCAAAGCCTAGCCCCAGCAAGAGAAGGAGCAAGCAGATTTTTCATGCCTGAGGGCTTGCTATACAGAGAAACCCCTATAGGGAAGAAGCAGCCACAGGAGAGAAACTGCAAGCAACTTGTAGTAGCCGAGGGATATGAAAATGAGTTATTAAAGTTGGCTCATGATGGTCCCTTTGCAGGACGTCTGGGCTTAGGAAAAGCCTGGTTTAGTTAAACATGATTTTGCTGTTAATATTAGGCCAATGTTAAATCTTGTAATTAATTTGTTACTAATGCCAGAAACTAAAAATATACCATGGGCCTGATACTTTGTAAAACCATTGAAACATATTAAAAACTGTTAACATAAAAACTGAAAAGGGAAAGTTCCTGTGATGCATTCAGCAGTGTCTAGGTACACTCCTTCCTGCATCAATTTTGCATGGGGGGTGTCATGCTGACTAGATTGGGGGGGCCCTTGAGGTGTATTCAGGAGCTCTGATTACTCCCTTCTACCCCAACCTAGTATTGGGGGTGTCATGCTGACTGGATTGAAGGGTGGGGGCATTTGTGTTATTTGACATCAGTATGTCAAAACCATAGTGATTCCTATGAGACATGCCATGTCAGGTATTGTTAGAAAGATTATAATGTGCTGACTAAGATGATAATGCTTATGTTCATGTGCTGTATCTGTAATGGAAGTTATGGATATCTTTGATATACCTGTATTTCAAACTATGCTGTATAAGACACACCCCAGACAGAGAGGCCGCAGGACAATAGCCCTCTTAATGGCCCATCAAGACCTGAAGAGTTACCGGGATTGGCCCATGTAACTCTGGACTCCATTTTAGTTCCTGTAAGTGCCTACAGGCCACATGGCAAGAGACCAAGGGTATATAAGATCAACCCACAGAAACCAATTTGTCTTTGTTCCTGTCCATCTGCAAACACACACCTACCCACCTCTGCATCAATTCATTTTGCAGCTGAACTGAAGGACTTAGACCCATCCAGGTACTGGATGTATACCAGAGGGACTATACAAGCCTGCAGCTCCACAATTCTTCAAAAACCTGATGTATATGGACTTTCAAATCATTTGTATGTATCTGATTGCTTTAATCCTTTAACATTTCTCTTATTATTTGTTGTTCTTTTTATAATAAACCTTTAGTTTTAGTTACTAAAGGATTGGCTGACAGCGTGATATTTTGGGTAAGATCCAAACTTATAGTGATCTGGTACTGTGGCTGGTCCTTTGGGATCAGAGGGAATCTTTTGAGTAAAGAGCATAGAGTTTAAATAACAGGTCTCTTTACTGGACCTAGTGGCAGTTTGGGAGCCAGAGACTGAAATGCAGTAAAGGGGACTGTGTGTATCTGTATAGTGGCTTCTTGATAACCAGTGTGGGGGAATCAGAAGCATTGTTTGTGGCTGGTTGGGAAGTCTGACTTCAGTGTCACCCACCAGTGCTGGGAGAATCTGCTCTCCTTTTACAGCCTGCCCTGACCTTGGCATTATCTGGTGGCTATACTGGGCACACGGGCAGGTCACAGTCACTATTCACACATTCTCAACTTCTAATCAACAGTTGTGAACAGGCCTTATCTACCCTAACTGAATTGACTTTATTAGCACTTGCCCTCCTCATTGTTATGTTTCTTATCTTTGCATGTATATATCTACCTCCGATCTATGGTTTCCATATCATGCATTTGATGAAGTGGGTTGCAGTCATGAAAGCTTAGGCCTGCAGAAATTTGTTAGTCTTTAAGGTGCTACAGGACTCTCGTTGTTTTTGCTGTTTACAGACTGACATGACTACCTCTCTAGTAAAAAGATAAGTTATGTAAAACTCTATGCACTTTACCAAAAAAGTTCTCTGCCACGTTATCAAATCATTATATGTTAAGATCTTACCCAAATTGTCACAATGCCAGCCAATCCTTTAGTAACGAAAGGTTTATTATAAAAGGAAAGAAACAAACTACAAGAGAAATGGTAAATGATTAAAACAATCAGGTGCATACAAATGATTTGAAATTCCATATATATCAGGTTTTCAATAGAATTGTGGAGTTTGCAGGTTTGTATAGTCCCTCTGGTGTACATCCAGTGCCTGGATGGGTTCTCAGTTCTTTGTTTCACAGCTTCAGTTGTACATGCGCTGATCTAGAGGTAGGTGAAGGCTGAAGACTTAAGACAAAATGGATGTGGTGCAGCTGCCTTTTCTGTCCTTGGCCTTTGCATGCTGCTTGTGTAAATTTAAATATATAAAAGGGAGTCCAGAGTCACATGAGTAAGCCCTGGTGATTCATAAGGTGTCGCCCTTGGGTTCTTTCCCTGGCTTATTGTACCTTTGAGTTCCCTGAATGGACCATCAAGCAACTAGTGCTACAGCTATCCTGTCTGGGGTGTCACTCAGAAACACAGCACAAGTTGAAATACAGGTATATCAAACATGTCCATAACTTTCAATACAAATATGACACATACATATAAACAATACCATCATACTTAGCAAATTATAACCTTTTCTAACGGTACCTGTCATTGCCTATCTCTTATGAATTACTGTAATTTTGATATATGGATGTTAAATAATATCATAAATGATCCCCCTAATCCAGCCAGCATCACACTAACCTTCTGTAACTGTTGTTCTTCGAGATATGTTGCTCATGTCCATTCCAAGACCCAACCACCTACCCCTCTGTCGGAGCCAGCCAGCAAGAAGGAACTGAAAAGGCAGAGGATCGGCAGAGCCCTATATAAGGCCATATGAATGCACAACTCCAGGGGGCTATAGAGCCAACCCTACGGGTACCACTAGGGGAAAACTTTCCAGCAAACTGTGCATGTGGCGCACACACACCTACTTGGAATGGACATGAACAACCCATCTCGAAAAACAACAGTTACAGAAGGTTAGTAACCATTTTTTGTACTCTCTTTTGGTCATTCATATCCTTATTCTGTTGTCTCTGTCAAAATAATTAGGTAAAAACATAAATAAAAAATTTAGAAGTTGTAACAGATAGGATGGATTTGGGTCCTCTTCTCCATTGAGCACAATGCAGCTGTTACTGGTGGGGAGACAGAATAGAATAGATATAAAAGGAGAAGAGATGGTCATTGCAGCATACCCTGGAGGTCCAGAAACCCTAGGTGTTTTGACCAAGGGAAGAGGAACAGTTTTAGAATTTTTCAGTATACCTTTAGCCATTTGGTTACTGCTTTCTGTGCTGTGCGCGCAACACGGATTTCTTTAGTCCATATCATGAAATTGTCCCTCGGTTACTATGATAACAAGTCTCCTTGATGAATTTGAAGGAAAACTTTTTTCTAAAATCCTAGAAAGAGATTCAAGGTAATTATTTGCATATTAATCAATGACAATCAAACTAAGTAACACAGAGAACAGGCAAGGGGTAATGTCAGTCAACTGATTAGTATTCTCCACTTGATTCATCATCTAGTTGTTACTGCTTTTGTCTGGATGTAATAGAGTTATCTAGTCTGGTTCCTTAGAAAATCTGTTTCGCATTCATTTTTTGAATTGGATTGGTGTTTTCAACTGTCACTGATCCTGTTTAGCTAATGGGCTATCAAGTGCATTTCTTTATGCAGTTAGGGTTGTCTATGTTTTCATAATTAGTTCACTTTACGAGTAGACCCTCCCTTAAAACATTATTAAATGTTAAGATAGCAATGAAGTTCTTGCCACAGAATAATTGGTATGGTCCCTTTTTACAAATTCATTGTTCCTAAAATTATATATACTGTGTATCATCCAGAGATCTTATGGCTTGCACTGAAGCAAATTAGAATATCAAGTCCCTTTTTAAAAACTATTAGATTAATCCTAATGATTCCTTTGGAAGATTAAGAGGTGACTTGATCATAGTGCGTAAGTACTGGTTCAGGGAGAAGATATCTGATACTAGAGAGCTCTTTCATCTAGAACACAAAGGGTACAATTTTAAAAATTACTTACATGACTTAGACTCTTATGTCACATTTTCAAAATTGACCTATGCACTTGTATTTTACACTGAAAATCCTGAGGGATTGAAATTAAGTTTAGCATTTGCCAGCCTCTAAGTGTGACATGAGGATTGAAAAATTTAAATCCACTTCTGTCTTGTGCCAATTCAGACTGGAATGGTAACACTAAAGCATCCAGCTGACCCCCTAATGTGTGCATTTTAAATATTAATCTAGAGGTCTTGTGCATGTTTGAGCTATCACCTTTGTTAGTTTATTTAGATTTTGATCTTCTATAAACTCTACACCACAGAGTACCTTTGAGGTTCATTTAAAAACACAAGAACATAAAGGATACAGAGTAAATCAACCAAGGTAGCTGCACTTCTTCCTCTTACCCCACCACACATCATTTGCACATCATGTGACAAATACAGTTTAACACACGCCTTTTCATCTCACAGAAATCGTATAGTCAGCTCCTTACCAGTGCCTTGCAAGCATACAGGCTTTGCAGAGTGCTCAAGAACAATGAATCGTGCATGATGTGTGTTATTTTGTGAAGCCCTGTATTCGTGCTTTGCTTTACAGTATAGTACAGCATCTTAGAAAGAGCTAATGAAACAGAAAAGACCTTGATAATGAGCATATTTTTTCAGACCTGCCATCTAGTACATACCCTGCTGCAGAAATTCCGGCACACTGTGTAATGTGTGAGTGTGTGAGCAAGCTGAGGAGAAGATTTTTCAAGGGTTCACTGGTGTGTTTTACATTGGGTAGGGTTAAGCCCTTGATGTCACTAACGTAATAATCATATTTATATCTTTTCTCCCCTAGTCTTACCTGTGAGGTTCAAAAGAAAGGCCAGCCCAAGATTTTTATTTTCCAATCTTGATCTCTGCAGAAATCACAGGATTATTTTATATAGAACAAAGGGGAAAAGCTAGTACGTTTGTATTAAAGTTTGCTAAAAACTTTTCATTTATGAGGACAGTGGTGGTTCCCTTCCATCCCTTAAAGTATCTTTCTTAATTAAAGAATTCTTTTTATAATGTCTTTCTAGATCGCAGCAAAGCTGAGATGGATCTGAAAGAGCTGAGTGAATCAGTCCAGCAGCAGTCCACACCTGTGCCACTAATTTCACCAAAACGACAGATTCGCAGCAGGTTCCAGCTTAATCTTGACAAGACTATAGAGAGTTGTAAAGCACAGTTAGGTATGCCCATGTCCAGGGTGCATTAAGCAATGGGAGCATGAAACCTAAGCTTGAAGGGAGCTTTTAATTAAGGGTGGTTTTGTTTATAAATATGAAAAATACTTTTTCATGTTGTAAAACCTTAAATACTTTATACACTAAAACATAAAATCAGATGATGATGTTTGAATACTTAAGGGAATAAATTTTGAATCTGCTAAGCTGGAACAATCTAGCATGTAATAGAACCTGCTGTTAGAATCTCTCTGAAGAACTTTCACATTTTAACCTATGTTCTTCGTACCTTTCTGATGTAGATTAGTGTATTTATTTTTGTGGTCTTATTTTTTGCTTGTTGAAAGACTCAAGAACTGTAGCTAGTTTACTAAACACTACCTGATGTAAACAAATACAGTTACACATGATAGAGGTGGTGATACTATTAAACATTTGCATAGCACTATTTCTTTTCATGGTACTTAATATAGTGATTTAAAAAATACCACCACCTCTCCTTGGAAAGCCTTCAAGTCTAAGGGCCTGATTTGGGTAACATGCATGTAAGTAACTTTAGTCACATGGGTAGTCTCATTGCTTCCAGTGTGATTACTTCTGAGATTAAAGTTACTCATGTATATGTTAGCCAGATTGGTCCTGGCTTAGACAAATTTAGAACATGAAGATAACTGATAAACAAGTAGGCAGGGAAAGAAGGTCCAGTGGTTAAATCCAGTAAAAATGTAAATCACATTATAGAGAGTGACACTCAGGCATTCTGATATTCTTAAATAGAGAGTGAGGTAGGACACGAGGAGGAGGAAGGTATCTTAGGGGTGGAAGTCAAGGTAGTAATGCAAATGTACTTCTATTCCAGAGTATAGAATCATGCAAAATGTTTTATTTTTCTGCTATATCACTGAGTCACTATGCAGTTAATGTGGAATACTGTACATTTATTTTATATTTTTCTGTTTTAGGAATCAATGAAATCTCTGAAGATGTTTATAATGCAGTAGAACATAGTGACTCTGAGGATTCTGAAAAATCAGACACCAGTGACAGTGAATATATCAGTGACGATGAACAGAAGTCAAAGAATGATCAGGATGATGGAGAGGACAAAGACAGTGGAAGAAGTGACAAAGAGTCATTGACCATGAAAAAAAAACCTAAACCCCCAGCTTCAGCTGAAGTCAAAGAGGAACTTAAAAGCACAAGTCCGGGAGTGGAGAAAACAGATGTCCCTGTCAAAGAAAAGGCAAATACAGACTCTGAGAAAGATTTTTCTGAAAAGGGAAAAAATGTGCAGCATCCTGCAAAAGAAAAACTGAAAGGTAAAGATGAGACGGATTCTCCGACTGTGCATCTGGGTCTGGACTCTGATTCAGAGAGTGAACTTGTCATTGATCTGGGAGAAGATCACTACGGGCGTGAGGGACGGAAAAACAAGAAAGAATCTAAAGAACCACCTCCTAAGCAAGATAGTAGGTTGAATTTATTTTCTTCTTTTAATTATGTGACAGACATAAGCGCAGTGACCCATAGTTTTCAATAATTGCTGGCCTCAGTGAATGATCATTCACAGGAGATAGGTGCCTCACCAGTGCTCACTACTGTAGTACATATTCTATACAACCTTGCATGAATTTCCAATTTAATTTGCAAGTTTTCAGGATTTTTGAATTCCAGCCATAACCTTCACTCTTCAGTGAGCTCCCTCTCCCCCACAAAAAACCATAGTGGGCCAGGAGAGATTAGACTTGATCAAGCACTTCCAAATGTATATAGTTCCATTAAAGTCAATGTATCTGCTCCCATTAGTAAAAGTGATAAGAGCAGGTCTATTATGTACAGTGTCAGTTCATGTTACCATATGTTGATCATGAAAACTATAAATTGCAATTAGCCGTTAAGAAAAGTACTTTCACTAGCTGTGCTCTGCGTTATAGCTGTTAGACAAAACAAAATATTTGTCTAGACCAGATACTGTGGTAAGAAGTGTGGTATAAAAGCCTAGATAGCTCTTATTTTAAGTTCTTTATTTTTCATATTAGATAACTTTCTTTTTTCCTCTTTAATTTTCTTTCTTTTTACATAGTTTAGGTAGCATGTTGAATCAAGCATCCCATATAATTGAAGCGTTATAAGTGTTTTCACTCATATTGCTAAGTATGGTCAAGAAGATGGAGGCTTATTTGGTGCTTTTGGACTTTGAATCTTAAAACCTGAACTACAATAGAGAATGGTCACTATTAGTAACTCAAGGAAGCTGAGCATGTGTGTTGAACTAGAAAGTAGCATATGATACACTTTTAGACGTGGATTTAATTTTTGGACTGTTTACAGTTTATCAAGATTCTTGTTTGTTTGAACAGTTGGTTACTCCTGACACAGATTTATTAAGTTAATAACTTACTGAGTTATAATAACTAGTTATTACATTAGAAAAATTGATCAGTAAAATGACTAATACCAATAAGTTATAATTTTTCTTATGGATATAAATTATATTTAAAATGACCAAAGGAACCATCATTTAATTTGGGACTAACTTTGGCAGTTGCATCAGTAAAACTTTACTGACAGTGCCAACCATCATATGTAATAATGGGATATTCTGTTCCAGTTCTGGGCTTTTGACACTACCCTTCTAAATAAAGAAAAGTCTTCCACACTCAGACCATCTGTAAATACAGTGGTCTTCTGACTGACCTGTTTTCCTGTAGGATGCCTCTCATTTCTTTTTGACTGGTTGGCTTAAGATGGAGTTATCAATTGCCACTTGATTAAAGAGGATACTTTTAAGTAACGTTGGTCATGTCAAGGCAATTTGTGTAAAGGCATGCATGTCAGAAACCTGAGTAAGCAATTATAGTGGTGAGGGGATTATTTTTTTAAATGAGTATTTGTGTATCTGTGTCAGTCTGCAGAAGAAAGCAATCACTTCTCACCTAAGAGAGTAGACTGATTTCTTAGTGTAATTTTTTCAAGGATTCATAGTAGCTGAATTAAAACTGTTGTGATTCAATAGTAAGTTGTGGGAGACTTCCAGTGTACAGTGAACTCAACTTTTGGTTCAGGTGTTTTCTGAATACCCTATTCTTTCATTTCTTTGGCTTTCCCTGTCTTCAGAAAGTAATCTCAAGTGTGGAGTAAAATGACAGTCCCTGAAGTTGATGTCAGATTACCACCTACATCCTAGCAGAGGCTAACTTATCAGACTTCTATTGCAGTGAAGGCAAGAGATGTTTTTTAAAATGTCTAGTACTTGTGAATTGACTTAAAATACAGGTAGTTGGAAAAAATCTTACCTGTGGGGATGTGAATTTCACTTACAGGAGAATAAATGTTTTACTGGAAAATGCATGTGTGTCTTTTCTTTTCCAAAACTGCAGCTGGAAATCAGCAGACCAGAAATCTCAGTGAAAAGTCAATATTACATTTTATGTTTAAGTTGTAGGTAAAATTCCACCGTCTTCCAGTGCAAGCAGCCAACCTCCACCAGAAACTCCTGTCCTTACCCGGTCTGCAGCCCAAACTCCACCAGCTGGTGTCACAGCTACTACTAGTGCTACTTCTACTGTCACTGCTCCAGCAGCAGCCACAGGGAGCCCTGTGAAAAAACAGAGGCCACTTCTACCTAAGGAAACAGCCCCTGCTGTACAGCGAGTAGTGTGGAATTCTTCAACTAAATTTCAAACATCATCTCAGAAATGGCACATGCAAAAGGTACAGAGGCAGCAGCAGCAGAGCCAGCAGTCTCAACAGTCACAACAACCTCAGTCTTCTCAAGGGATAAGATATCAGACAAGACAGGCAGTTAAAGGTATACACTTGTAACAATGTGTCCATGGTGCTGTGTTCATGGTGATCAAAGCCTTTCTAACCAGGAATTCGTCCATGAAAACCAATATCTCAAAGTATGGCTGTACTATGAAAAGCGACTCTTTAAAATGTAGCAGCTTACTAAATTCATTAGTTCCCTGTGGTATGTCATTTATCCTTACTTTAGTTACTGTAGGGTTGTATATTTTTGCTGTTTTATTAACCATCACAGCTCTAAGAGAATGAACTGAATTGTTTTCTGGATCAGAGAGTCATAGAAATACAGGGCTGGAAAGGACCTCAAGAAGTCATCAAATCCAGCCCCCTGTGCTAAGGCAGGAGTCAGGACCAAGTAAACTAAGGCCAGTGATACTCAGACTGAGGCTCAGGAGCTGCAAGTGGTTCTTTAATGTGTCCTGTGTGTCTTTGCAGCGCATGATATTAAAACACTTTGATTTTAATTATTAAACAATCAGGGTGCTTCGACTATGTTTTTAACCAGTTGTAGTTGATAAAATAATATTTCTTCAGAATAACCAATGAGAGAGAGAGAGAGAGAGAGAATATGAAACAATTCACACCACTGTGACTTCTTTGGGTAATGTTGATCACTCATATGGCTCCTGAACCACCGAGGTCTGAGTATCACTGACCTAGACCATCCCTGAATGGTGTTTGTCAATCCGTTTCTGACAACCTCCAGTGATGGGGATTCCACAACTTCCCTTGGAAGCCTGTTTCAGAGCTTAACTACCATTATAGTTAGAAAGCTTCTCCTAATATCTAGCTAAATTTCCCTTGCTACAGATTAAGTCCATTACTTCCAGTCCTATCTTCGGTGGATTTGCAAAATAGTTGATCACCATCCTTTTTAAAATATCCCTTAACATATTTGAAGACAGTAATCAAATCCCCCGTCAGTGTTTTTTATCTCAAGAGTAAATATGCCCAGTTTATAAACCTTTCCTCATAGGTCAGGTTCCTTTCATTATTTTTGTTGCTTTCCAGTTTCTCTACATCTTTCTGTGTGGTGCCCAGAATTGGAGATATGACTTCAGCTGAGGCCTCACTAGTGGCGAGTAGAGCAGGACGATTATCTCCTGTATCTTACATGTTACACTCCTGTTAATACACTCCAGAATGATATGCGCCTTTTTCGCAGCTACAACACATTGTTGATTCTCTTTTAATGTGTGATCCACTGTAAGCCCCAGATCCTTTCCAGTGGTTCTACCACTTGGCCAATTGTTCCCCATTTTGTAGTTGTGCATTTGATTTTTCCTTTCTGAGTGAAGTACTTTGTATTTGTCTTTATTGAATTTCATCTTAATGATCTTGTTGATGCATGTTAAATTGGCACAGGTAAAAGAATGCTGAACAGAGGCAACTTGGCAAATTTCTTTTACTTGTTATGATTACATTTTAAACAACTTAGAGGTCCCTGTTTGAAAAAGAAAATTAGGTTCAAAGACTTTGTCGTAACAAAAAGTATCGAGGTACCTTAATCAATAAGAACCAAATTGTGATACCCTTACTCACATTGACTAGTACTTTATTCCTGAAGGCATCCCATTTTTTTCAATGAAATTACTTAAGAAAAGTACTAACAAGCATGAGCCCATGAGCGGTATTTCAGCCTTGCCGTAGGTTTACGATATAGAAATAAACAATTTTTTTGTTTAATTTAATTACTTCTGACATCACAATTCCCACTGTTCAAACACTTGGTGGCCAAATTAGATCACTGTTGATTTGGACTTAGATTTTGCAAAATTCCTCATGAAGGAGTCGTGAAAACTAACACAGGAGAGTGGCATTAATCACAAAGGGGTGGAAGTAATGTCAGGAAATGAGACCTAACCGTGCTCAAGAATATGTTTTACAGTGGCTTAAAGAGCATGGTTTCAAAGACAAAAATTCTGTCAGCATTTCTGAGGCAGTTTACTGTGGCTGATAAAGCTTTGTACCAAAGACAAATGGATACTAGAGCATGCAAACTGGAGGAACCCTCTACAGTGATCCCAGGATGGAACTTTCATATTGCACATGTGGTAGTAGGAAATCTAGTAGGTGGGTCTCTGAGAAGCAGGTTGAGGGAGTCCTAGAAACTCCAGTCGGACACAGATTCATAGGAGAGAATTGTGCTTTGTCCGGAATTGAAAGTGGTAAGCCTGCATGACTTAGCCTATGTTGGCATATTTACCTTCAGGTCACATATAAGAGCTGAACAAATGATTAATAAAGGTAGTGCTGCATTATTTCATGATTATTACAGTTTTATAAATAATAACAAAAGCATTTGTAACTTAGATTAGTGAAATGACTAGATGCATCTATTTACTAAAGGATGCCTTACATTAGCAAGTTAATACACAGTTTTGTAGCTCTTTCCCCATTAATTAATTTATTTAAATAGTTAACGTTTACAGTGACTTAGTTTGTATTTGTATGTTTTATTTTCTTAGCTGTGCAGCAAAAAGAGATCACCCAGAGCACTTCCACATCAACTATCACCTTGGTTACAAGTACTCAACCTGTTTCTATGGTTACCAGTTCTGGATCTTCAAGTACACTTTCTTCTTCAGTTAATACAGACTTGCCAATAGCAACGGCTTCAGCTGATGTGGCTGCCGATATTGCAAAGTACACTAGCAAAGTAAGTTCTTGAGTAGGGTTTTCTTTAAAAAATTGTTTTTAAATTATTAGGCACTCAACAGATGTAAGGGCCTTATTAAAAGGCAATAATTTGCCAAAATTCAGAAGAATGTTTTATTATCTGATTGTAGTCTTCCCATTAATAAGGTCACAAAGTAAAAGACTTTGAAATATTAACTGTACTCAAAAAGATGAATTTCAAGCAAAGTTTTTAGTTTAAACATGGCGAGTCATGTCATATCTTTTCCCCTTGAGCTTTCAGGACACTGACCTAAGCACTATGGAGCAGATTTAATTTTTAAAAAAATGAGTGAACAAGGCATACTAAAGATTTGTTCATTTTTGCTCCGTAAAGGCCAAATTCCGGTTCCATGGAAATCAGTGGGAATTTTATCATCGACTTCAGTGGGACCAAAATTTGGCCCTAAAAAACTTTTCTTTGGTTCAACTAGAAATCAACACCTTTTACCAGAGATCTTAATGTAGTCCTTTACCATATGGCTAAAAAGCATGTGTTAAATCTTCCAGTCTGATTTGTCCCTCTTACATCTCTCTTTTGTGGGAGTACTCTGTGGTCTAAACAGGGAACAGATTAACCAGGAGCATGGTCCAGTAGGTAGGGCACTGAACTGGACGTTAGGAGACCACAGTTTGTGGCTCCGTCATTGACATGTTCTGTGATTCTGGGCAAGTCACTTTAATGTTCTGCCCAGATACCCTATTTGTGAAATGGGCGCAAATGATAGTTGCCCACTTTACAAAGGATTTTGAGATATATATAAAAGCTAAATAGTAGTGTTCTAGAATCCTCTAATCAGTGATGAGTCAGTCATTGATCACAAAAAATCAGTGTGTCTCTTGGGCAGTAACTATTTGAGTTGGATGAAAGGCCAAACTTCTGAGTCACATTTTGCTTTTGACTTGCTTTAGCAATCTGTAAATTTCAGCCACAAACTATATATTGTACACTTAGTTACTTGACTACCTCACTACTATTACAGTAGTGTCTCCTCCCATTTCCCTATAACTACTCCCTTTTGCTAAATAATAGGGAATATGGACCACATTTTGTATATTTCTTCATAGAATAGTAAATCTACACTCAATCTTAAGAAATAATTTTCATTAACACTAGTGGAATTGACTTTCTATAGATCTCTGTTAATAAAAAAAAATTACATATGTTCCTATTTTAAAACAATGTATATTTTCACCATATGGAAACTTAATTCAAGGTATAGGTTGGACATTGCTCAAAGAATGAAGCAGCTGTGGATAAGTGTGCAGCTTTATTTGGATGTAATTTATATATACAGTATGGGTTTGTATATACCATTGGTTTGATTTGATGAAGAACAGTTTCCCTTCTGAAAGAAACATGAGACCCAGACGTTCACATATATTAGTTGAGCAGAAATGCAGTATTTTATAAATTCAGCATTATTTATTATCGTGGGAGTAACACAGGTAATAATGCACAGAGGTTGATTTAATTCTAACTACAGTGTAAAATGTAATTAACATATAAACTGTATTTTGGATTTCTTTCACGTTATTCAGGAAATCCATGCCTCTAGTTACTTGCCAAGATCAAACCTCAGGGCTCTATGACATTCTTACAACATTACTACTAAAACTCTTCTATTCATAATTAGGCTTCCTATCCCCTCCTCTCTGCCTTTCAGGTCCATTCTTCTGAGTGCATTAAAGAGCACAATTTTTATATGTTTTTGTATCCTGCTTTAAAAGATTGAAGTCATCAGTCAGCATGGAGTGTGGTGTGATATCCTTGTGATAATAAAGAAACCCAGCTCCCTATTGCATTCTGTTGACTGTTTGTCCAGCAGAGCAGTAAGGATTCTATCACTACTGCAGCCATTCTTTTTAAGAAACTGATGGATATTGCAGAAGCAGTTGGACAGTTAAAATACTATATTTCAGCCTTTTTGAAGTCTGGGCTCAGTTTTATGTCAGTGTTGGCAGTATCCCTTAGAAAATTATTCCAAAATTTTGATCCAGAATCTCTTCATAATTCTAACTAGAAGTTTTTTTAATGGACTCTATTGAATATATATACAGATATGTGGCATTGGTGAGAGTAATAAGTTTATCCATGCAAGGGAAAAAAAGGGTAAAATTAATGTGTTGAGCATTAAAAAATCAGCATTGGAAAAAAATCATTTCTCTTTTTCAGATGATGGATGCAATAAAAGGAACAATGACTGAAATATACAATGATCTTTCCAAAAATACTACTGGAAGTACAATAGCTGAGGTAAGTATTGCCATCAACAGATTATATTACTTTTTTTTTTTACACGTAGAAAGTCATCAAACATTTAAAAAAAAAATCCCTTATTTAAATAATATGGAAAAGTTGGCCTGTATTCACACCTAAAAGAAATTCTGAACTAAGGATGCCTATGAACCCTAACTACTTTGCTGTCAAATCTATGACTGTTGTGACATATATTATCCTAATTGTTGTTACATGGTAGCACCTAGAAATCCTTGTTAGAGACCATACTATATTATGCCAGGGACTGCACAAACACAGAATATTACCAACATATGTGCTGCAAAGCCAAGGCATCAAGAGTATGAGCACTTCAGCCTAACTCAAAAGGGGTTGGTTTTTTTGTCTGATTTAAATCCAAAACTACGATCTGTTGTAGTCTAGCATTTTATATTTAGTTTAATATTCTTTTAGATATTTGCCTTGCAGTAGTTTCTTATGATCACATTGTAGAAACCATGATGTAGCTTTGATACTTTTCTCCAAAGACTCTTGATTATTTTATTACCATTCTTTATTACATAGGATTTGTTTGTTGCAGTGTAAAATGTGGCATTGATTAGATGAAAAGATTGTATTTTGTATTAACTGCTACACATGCTTAGTAGTTATTTCCAGAAATGTTATTTCATTGCTTTTTTGTGTTTTCTTTTAAAAATGGAATAAACTGATTATGTAATGCAAACTGCCTTAGAACATGAGCAAGAAAAAACTCTGGAGCAGGAATGACTATTTTTTAACCCAGAAATAGAAGAGTATGTCTGTGCTGTGCCAAAAAAAAGTCCAAGGCAGCGAATCTCAGAGCCCAGTCAATGAACTTGGGTGTGTATTGCAAAGCTAAAAGTAGGAGTGTAGATGTTCGGGTTTGGACTGAAGCTCAAGCTCTGAGACTCTTCCCCCTAACTGGGTTTCAGAAGCCAAGCTCCAGACCAAGCCTGAATGTTTACATTACTCTTTTTAGCCACACAACACAAGGCCCTGTCAGTTGACTCTTAGGATTTTGCTGTGTAGACATACCCAGAATCATCGATTTGAGTGATTATGTCCCCAGCCTCTACATGAATCAGAAACATACTTTAGAATACTTGGGCCATTTCAAAAAAAAAATTACAAGACATGTAACTCCAGTCAGAACTGGGGGATGTGGCTTAGTTTCAGATCAGATACATTTGAAGCCTGACAAATTTTAGTCCAGCAATTTTTAGAGAGAAAATGCCTGATTCTCAATTTCCTTATATTTGTGTAAATTTGGAATTAATACATTAAAGTCAATAAATTGATTTATTGAGTCAATAAAATTAGTTCAATTGGTGTAAAAATGATGTCAATGAGAGGAGAATAGGTCCAAGTTGAGCAGCTCTGTTTTGAGGTTTAAAAAAGTCTCTCTATTTATGGTAGGAAATAACTGCAAGCAAGAGTTTGCAGTGTATCTCTCTTATAGATGCTTACGGACATTATGGAACCTTAGTTAGTTGGTCAGAATCCTTCAGGCTTATTAAGGTCTCTTTGTCAGAGTGAGGTAAAACAAGCCTTAGTGTAAATGAGAATCAGGCTCTTTGTTTCTAAGCCCAATATTTCTAAATGATTAGGTAGCTATGTTTTATATACACCACATTTGTATTTTCCATTTTATTAACTCTTACCTCTTCAATATTTTAGATTCGTCGTTTGAGAATTGAAATAGAGAAACTTCAATGGTTACATCAACAGGAACTCTCAGAAATGAAACACAATCTTGGTATGAAAAGTACAGCCTAAAATAATATGATAATCACTTATAAATAGAGGATTTCAAGGACTCTGGTATATGTTTGCTTCATTTATGCAGCATTACAAATTGTCCATGTGAGAAGGGTTAGAAAATAGAACAGAACATGCTGTATTGGTGTTACTGGGCATATACCCGGGAATTAAGACAGTTGCTTTTTTATTGAAAATAGCAGTTAAAAACAATTTTGAGTTTAACTAGTGAAATAAGGTTAGGCTTGGGAAAAGGTTTCTGAGAAAGTATAGTAACCTGGTCCTCACTGTGTGGATCATTGGATAACCTCTGTTAAGAGACATAACTCATTAATGAATGTTTTGACCGATTTACTATGAGCTATCTATTCAGATAACAGTAATTAGAGAGAGGCAAAAAAAAATTCAGCAAATAATCCACCAATAAATGCACTTTTGATCAGGGGTGTTGGAACAACTTTTATAGTGGGAATGTTGAGAGCCACTGAATCAAACGGTAAAACCTGGCTATAATGGAATCCACTTCAAGTCAGATGGTGTGGGAGCATCCCTACCATCACCTGTGCTTTTGGTTAACCCAAAACCATTCACATATTGGTGTTAAATTACCTGAATAGTTTCAACTGGATCAAAACAATTGAAATATTTCAGAAATGTCAACAACAAAAAAGTTTTGTTTTGACTCGACTCAAAAGATTTCATTTTGATTTCAGACATTGTGACAAAAGGAGAGGAGAACTACATTCACAAAATAGCTGAGTGTGGGTTAGGCCTCTCGTATAACCTTTTGTTCAGTGGTTAGGGAATTCACCTGGGATGTGGGAGACCAGGGTTCAATTCCTCTCTGTCTACCAGATGTGGAGAAAGGATTTGAACATTGGAGATATTCCCTAACCACTGGATTGTGGGCTATTTTGGTCTTTCTCAGTCTCTCCTGTGGACGCTCTTCCTCTTTGTATAAATAATTAAATAGTTACTGGCTCAGGGACTTGAACCGCCCACATTGTAGGGGAGTGCCCTAACCACCAGGCTCTAGAATCATTCTTTTGTTGTCATTTATAGTGGCAGTTCACGGTCATTCATCAAATGAAATATTTTTTTAAAAGCTTTGGAATTGCCATCGAACTGAAAAATCCATTAGTTGCCCAGCTATGATAGTAATGTCATAAAGGATCTCATTTTCAGCCGTCCTCCATTAATTCTCCATAAAGATTGGGCCTGCTTCTATTGAAATTGGTGACGGGTTTATTGGTGACTTCAAATGCTTTTTTGACTCAGTGTAATGACACTAGGATAAAACATTCATTTTAAAATCTGACAGGTACTCAATTCGGCTCTCTGCTCTTTATGCTACTTTTGGATTGCAAAGGGGCCAAAATCCTGACTTAAACAGGGAATTGAGATTCCCCATCATGGGAGATTTTCAGGAAGCATAGAACCAGCATAGCAGGCTACAGGACACCTCTTCGCAGTTCCCACATCACCACCAAGTGTCCAGGAAATGAGAGCGTAGTTAAAGTACTGCTGCACTTCAGCAATCATTGGCTGATGT
This sequence comes from Mesoclemmys tuberculata, assembly GCA_007922155.1. NCBI lineage: Eukaryota > Metazoa > Chordata > Testudines > Chelidae > Mesoclemmys > Mesoclemmys tuberculata. Next base: position 12,283,505 of record ML675625.1, on the reverse strand, counting down.
AATGATTCCTCAGGGAAAGTTTCAGTGAAGCACAAGTTATAGAATCCCTGAGTCTCTTTGAAATAATATGTAGTGTTGAACGGGCATCAGTTCTAGGGGATAAAAGTTAAGTAATTATATCGTATTCCATCCCTTTGGGTCCCATGCAGAATGCAGCTGTGCTGGAAATGAAGGTTGGAGGACTGAACTTTTCCAGATGTAAAATTCTGTGTATGGATTCTGTTTGTTTATATCATTTCACTCATTGAAGTAAATATGACTTAAAAAGCTTTCTGGAAGCATTTTGGCTTTGGAACTTTTACCTTGTTACAATTATGTCCTGGGAAATCCATGTTTGAGATGACATCCAGACTCTGCTGTTTAAAGAAGCCAGAATACAGTATAGAATTGATGGATTTGTGTTTGTGGGAGATGAGTGTGATCCATGATCATGTTTGTTTGCTGAAAACTAATTCACAGGGTAGTATTGAAACTCTTTGCTTCTGAGGCCAAAAGTTGTGCAAGGCAGCTAACAGGTGGGGATTATGTCTTTGTACTGCATGTAGCACAACTAAGGCATCTAGGAGCTAACTGTAATAGAAATAATAATAGAGGGTAAAAATGATGGCCCCAAGATGAAAAGTAGCAATGGAAGACACTTTCCAGTGATGAATAGATACCGATGGGAATGGCCCAGCTGAGATATGCAGTGAAAATATACTTTGTATTTGCAATTTCAGATTGCTTTTTAACTTTTTGCATCTGGTAATTTGCACCTTTCCTACAGGAGGAATACAGACTTATCTTTCTTTGTTTCTCAACTAGAATTGACAATGGCGGAGATGCGGCAGAGTCTAGAGCAGGAGCGTGACCGTTTGATTGCTGAAGTAAAGAAGCAGCTGGAGTTGGAGAAGCAACAAGCTGTGGATGAAACCAAGAAAAAGCAGTGGTGTGCCAACTGCAAGAAAGAGGCCATCTTCTACTGCTGCTGGAACACCAGCTACTGTGACTATCCCTGCCAGCAAGCTCACTGGCCTGAGCATATGAAATCCTGCACACAGTCAGGTAATCTGCCTCCTGAAAGCCCACCTTACAGCTTCTCTGAGTGAAGAAATAGGCGGCAGGTGGAATTGTTATCCATTTGTGTGTGCACAGATGTGCCAGTGGGGAGGGGTGATGTGGATTGCTACACATTGCCAATGACTATACTGTAAAAAACTTTTTTTTTTAAATTTTAGCTACTGCAACACAACAAGAAACAGATACTGAAATTAGCCCAGAAACATTAAATAAATCATCCCAACCCAGCTCCAGTGCCCAGCCTCCATCCACAGAAACAGCCAGCACCCCAAAGGAAAAGGAAAGTGCAGCCGATAAAAACAAAGACTGTGTTACAGTGAGTATCACTGCAGTCACTTCAGCCTAAGAATGTGTCTGATTTCTCTTAAACCTGAGCCTAAGGCATCTTTGGGACAGTCGGTAATTTTTGGCCCCTTGTACATTTCTAGAGAGTCATTTTGAAAATGAGGTAGGAAATTGTATTTTTTCCTCCATCCTGGCAAAACTATTCCATTTGGAGGGAGAGAAGCAGGATGTTCTCCAAGATCACTCTTCCCTTCCACTCATCCCCAATAAGACCTTATGTTGACTTGACATATCCTTCCAGCCAAAGGGAACTGGACCTGTCTCTCTCCAGGGTCCATCAGTGTTGGTTCTGGTCTGGATCTTTCAAATACAATACAAATTGCTTTCTGGGCTGAGTAATACTGACTGCAGCACTCCCAGACACTGCTGGATCTACAGTTAAGAGAGCAGCGTGCAAGCATGAAATCTTCCTTGCCATCTACTCTGACAGTGTTCCACAGGCAAGAGTGAGCAGGTACTCTGATGCAAAGGGCCCCATCACTGCATATACAAGATAAATGTCTGTAGTAAGGATTCTCTTTTATAGGTAGGGTTTGACTATTTCAACAGTAATGCTCTTCTTCCCTGCCAAGATTTATTAAAGTAACAATTTTATTGGGGGCTGGCCCCTCGCAATATTTCTCTCCACCCATTTATTTCCCCACCTCTGTGTAAGCCTCATTGACAATGTTTGAAAATGTTGAAAATAGAAAATATACTGTAAAGTATTGTGATTCCAGCATGATGTCTCATTAAGCTAGTCCTCTAAAATGGGAAGCATGGTGCACTAGAGAACCTGTGTTCATTTCTGGCATCACTGGTAACATCTGCAATTAGATCTCCAGGCTTGATGTGGTTTCTAAGGGAGTAACTTGGGATGGAACCATAATTGAGGAGAGGAAGAGGCAGTGTCTGTTTCACTTGAATGCACTTGTGAAACTGTGGTGAACTATATTGAGCTTCACTGGCTCAGTTGATGTCCTTGTGCATTGTTTGTGTCAATACAAACTTCTTTATCGTGTTATTGGGGGAAGGGGGAAAAGGCAATTACCTAAGTCGTCTGCCATGGAATGCTCTATTTTTAAAATTTAGAATTGCTTTCACATAGTTGTTCTATCTGAAACATCATGCTGTGTACATTGATCATGTTCATAGTTTGAATTTTGTTTTATTAACAAAAGTAACCTGTGAATTCATTAAGATGCAAATTTTTAACACAACATCCAACATAAATTTCATATTATAATAGTAATAATAAATTAGGTGGAATTTGTGTAAAAGCTGAGACTTTTACTGAGGTTACCTGTGCTGTCTCTGCAGATAGCAACAGGTGTGACAAGCAACCAGCCTATAAAACTGGTCCAGGTACCACAGACCACCACCTATATTCCAACTACTCAACCCACAATTGTAAGTACATCATCATCATTTAAAGTCTGCAGTAGAACTGTTCCTGGCATTAAAATAGCTCAATATCTTTTGGGGGTTGTTTCCTGTCTGTTGTTCTATCAGGATATGAATTCACTGGTATCAAGTCTCAATTTGCAGTGCAAAATGCCTTATTTTGCTGTGCAACATTCCATCTTTGTCATGCCGTCCATTTTCATCATTTGATTACTACAAGGAACTTGGAAAAGCCACTGGGCATATAGCTAATACACTGAGGACAGTCAGCCCGTCATCTACATTAGAATGCTAAAGTTGTTTACCCTTGTATTGGTCAAATAATCATAATCACATCATGGTAAATATAGCATTTATTTTATATAGCATCTTTTCCTGTGGTATCCCTAAGAGCTTTATATAATACTGCTGTATTACAGAGTTCTAGTCTGATAATGCAGTAACTATGAAGGCAGATGGAGCAGCTAATTGGCATTCATCAATATTGTGTCTCACATGTGGCCTTGGAAATCAGAACTTGTGTTACTGAGAGAGAGGATGATGGCTATTCTTTTTTCCACTCAAAATGTGCCAAGGGCACTTCAGTTTCTTCCTGTGCAATCAGCAGAGATGAGAAAGAATTGAGCTTCATTTAATATTTAAAGCTCCCTAACTCCTTACATTCCATGTAATGCTCCCTAATGTTGCACTTGGATGTCAATGTAGAATCTGAATTAAAGTTACTCATACCAATGGGAAAATGCTAGTGTTTCATTGACACTTAGCATCAAATATTCCCCATTTTTGGGTGGTGAGTTTGACAGTCTAAAAGTAGCACAGCCAATATTCATGGAGCTGACATAGATCATTTTCATACTGTGATCTTAATGGTTGCTTTGTTATAGAAGTTACTTGGTTTTTTTGTACAGTGTTGCACAACCATTGTGTCCCATCCATTAATTCTGTCATTCTGAGGATATTCTTGCTGGATGTCATGACTTTTTTTAAAAAATAACAAACCCTTCCCAACAGCTGTTTCATTAATTTAATCACAATGCAGAGTGTTCAGCACCTCTCACAAAAGCACTTAACATCATTGCAAGATTGTTGGACCTATACCCTAACAGACTCTCAGCACCAGTGAGAAGCCATTATAACTGTTCTGAAATCAGACTGCAGGCATCAAAGTTAATTTCTTTGAGAAAAATGTCACAGTGCTCCGGTATCCTAAATTGGCCTCTTTGAGCATTCAGGAAATGGTGATAACTTCCACAACTGATCTACTGAATATGGAATGCCTATGTGAGCTGGGTAAAAAGTAATCTGAAAACCCTAAAAGGTTGTAGGCACTTGCTTCTGCGTGCACATACTTGCATCTACTCTGCACAGCTGCAAACAACGTGTGTGCTAGTAAAATACATGCACTTTCTCTTTAAATAGTCTAATGCCTGAGCATGCACAAATGTGTAATTTTGTGGAGCCAGGTAGAGGCTTGGCTAAAAATTCACCTCTCCAAGAACACAACTGCAACATATTTGAGGAATCTAGCACATAACACATGCTGCTCAGTAAAACAGGGATTAAAAGTTAGGAGTATTCCCATCTGAACACACGTTTTTAAAAGATCCAGATAGCAAATTTAAATTCCTTACTTTTGCTACTAATAGAGACTTTTCTAGTGGCTTTCTTAGCTTGGTTTACACTTGTAAGTTAGGTCAACATAACATCTATTGGGGGTGAAGGAACCCACACCCTGACCAACATGTCATTCTAATCCCCAGTCAGTGGAAGAATGCTTCCATCAATGTGGCTAACTTCATTCAGGGATGTGGTGTTCCTAAAGTGACTGAAAAACTCCTTCCATCAGTACGGGCTGTGTCTATGTTACAGGCTTATGACAGCATAGCTACACCGACATAGCTATGCTGGCATAGTCTCTGTAGCATGGACACAGCCTCAGTCTCTTATTCTGTAACCACCAATCTGTTTCCCACTTGATAGTCCCTACTCTGAACAGCTTCCAATAAACCTCTTTTGCACGTCTAAAGTTATCTTGATGACTAAATGGCAGTAGTCTTACATTTACTTCTTCTTGGAATCAAAACAGTGAAAAATGAGAGTCCTAAATCTGTCACCTTTCCATTCCTGCAGAAATGTTGCAACTTCTGCAAAGAGTAGAATTTGTCACAAGAAAGAGTAAATATTCCAGCTTTTGCAGTCTATCTAGCAAGAAGAATAGCAACATTTGATTAACACCCCAAGTCACCAGATAAAACACTGGAAAATGTGCTTCAAAGAATTGTGCATATCTTCTTTCAGTCCTCTCTTTGGGGTTTTATGCCCATGTCAGAGGAACTTGTGCATCCCCTTCAGTTCCCCAAAAAGCCTTTGCTCCTTGTTTCTTTCACTTTAATGCCTTGTGAACAGAAACTGATGCAGCTGTTTGATCACCAGTTGAGCTTCAGGAGAAGTGTGTCAGAACATACTTCGCAGATTGCTCAGTATAGCAGCTTCCAAACTGACTTACATTTTTGGAGGAAGTACAGAGATTTGATTCCGAGGTCTGCCAGAGATTTGTTGTGACCTTAAGCAAGTCACTTAACCTTTTTGTGCCTGTCTGTCTACCTACAGGATAAAATACCTACCAAATAGAGTGTCACACATCTTAATTTACTAATGTGTGTAAAGCACTGAGACCTTCAGTTAGAAGCTATGACAGAAGTGCAAAGTTTTATTCTAAATTAGTGTTCTTACTAAGAGTGGCAAAAAGCGATTCCCAATAATACTAGGTTTTTTTTATTAATTAATTTGTGCAAAGTAAGCTTTCAGTATTATATACACTGTTTATATTCAAACAAATATTTTTCATTTTCATCTGTGTTTAAGCACACCGGGGGGGGGAGGAATCCTTTCCAGGGATATCAGTATTAATGTAACTGTAAAACCCTAAATGCACTTGTAAACTTGTGTGTTTTGTATTCCAGTTTGATTAGTCGCAAATATGTTTTCGAGATAAAGGATTTTAATGATCCTCTTATATATTAGTTTTGGAGAATGTACCACTGGATGGGCTAACTACTGAGAACTGAATTCTTCAAGAATAGGCAGAGTACTTACAGGGATACGTGGTTCCTGTGTGTACAGTATCTGTTTATATAATAACTGGCTGTAAGAAAGGTGAAGAGATGTTACACTCTGCCTTTTGTTGGGGAAAAATGTGGTAAGAAAGGTGATAAATCTTGAATAAAAGAGATCTACTTCTAGTTTTTCACTGGAAAATAATGGGCTCTATTTCTCTAGTGGTGTGAATGTGACCTTTAACATAACAGTATGTGTTTTGCTTGGTTTTAATCCACAGACCATTCCTGTAGTGGTAAGTCCTTCTGCTGGGACAGTGGCAATGAGAACTGGAGTTCAGTATGTTCAGACCACAATGCCAGTCCAAGTACGAAGAGTCTAACTACTCACAAGAAGTCCAGGCGACTGTTGGAATAAATAACTCATAAAAATCTGTCTAATAGAAATGTGAAAATAAACACAGTTCTTTGGATTAACCTCAAAGGTTCAGACTTTAGCTTTGTATATGTGTACAAAGCATTAACTACACTACATTAATGTAAAGCATTAGCACTGGCTTTAAAAAGCTGAGGACAGGTAAGATCCATGTTAAATCTATGCTTCTGTTGTAAATAATGTACAATTTGTGGATGTCATTAAAAGTTAGAGTACCATCTCTTTTTTATATTTGTATTGACTTTAACTTATAAAGAGTGTTTGAAGTTGGTAAAGGAAGGATTAAAACAGCCTTATCACGAACGAACATTGAAAACTGGTCTTAAGAAACTGCAGTTGCACATAAAATCACCTACTCTTTAGTAATCAAGAGAGAATCTGATCTTAATTTGCATTTCGGAATGAAAACAGTTGTGCACTTTGAAACTCAATTAAAATTTCTTTTTGTGCAACTAAAGTTGAAAATGTACTTTTTTTAAAATTCATTTTTAGGCAAATTATGAAATTTCCAATCTGTGGACCTGAAGTATACAAAGAGGGTTATTTGTGAGGGGTTTTTTGTTTTTGTTTTTTACAGTGACCAGACTGTTAAAAATGATATTGTTTACAGGAAACCAGCTTAAATTTCATTCAGCCTAATAGCAGAAAAATAGAAAAAAATAATACCAACTAGTTGGTGACATGATTTCTGATCAATAGTATCAGGTGTGGAAAAGTGGATTTTTTTTTCTATGCTTCATCATAGTTCAGTTTTTTTTAAAAATCCTCTCTAAAGAACTTTGAAATGCTTTTCAAATGGAACAAGAACTTGATCTGGAGAAGACTATGTATCAGGAAACATGGGCAAAGGACTTTTGATGCTGGGCTAGAGCATGTATTATTTATATGATGGAATTTATGTTTTTATGTAAGCATGAAACAGTACAGTATGAGAGAAAGTAACCCATGAAAATTCTGTCTGTTACACTTATACTGTAGTATCATTTTGTATGTTGTGTAAAACGAAAGCATTGAACAAAGCAAAGGTGATGTATGTATATGAGAAAATTAATTGTATTATATCATTCCAATACATTTTGTTGTACATTTTAGTCATGTTGATTTCTCCCATTGTTTATAAAAGGATGCGGTTTGTACAGTCTCCAGCTAGTTACCCACATTAGAGGAAAAAAAGTATTAGAAGAAAAAAATCGAGAACAGAATATTCGTGAATTGCAGTTGTGTCAAAAATAGCCTAGCTGGCCTTATTTGTGAAGCATAATTGCTTTTAGCATATGGAAGTATTTTTTCACATTTTCTTTGTATAAAATTTGTATTAAACTTAAATATCTTTTTGATTATTGTGTTTCTTTGTGACTGGGACACAGGACACTCTATGCTTTGGGTTACCCCAGGTTTTCAGGAATCGTCACAATTTTTTATTAAACTGTTTTAGAAAAATGGTTTGTGTTCCTAGATCTCCAGTTTCCTTTTATCTAGATGAATGTTTATTTCTGCACAGTCTACAGATCATGAAAAATTCCCTCATGCAGGACCTTCACATTGAGAGGTTTGAGGGTTTGAGTCTTAAGTCCTGCCCAGACTGAGAGGAAAAAAAGCTGTGTTAGCAACTTGTCCAGTGAACAAGGGGCCACTATGCATAAAATGTGCAGGCACCTTCATTTTAAATAGGGAGGCTACAGGGCTCAACATTCTTTGTTCTAACACCTGGTCACTTGGATCAGAGCTAAACATTAGATGCTGCTATTTGTTGTTTCCACAAACTGTACCTGTTTGTTTAAAAATTAGGGTAGCCATATGTTATGTTGTAGAACTCATGAGGTAAGCAGCATTTTAGCAACTCAGCGTTACGGACTTAAGGTACTCACTGTCATATCCCAAAACCTATTAAAAGAGCTGCCGTGAAAATGAATATAATTAATAAGAACAGTGTTAGCAACTCACGATTTTATTGTGAGTCTCTCAGTATTGGATGACTGTTTAAAGCAGCAGTTCCTGGAGTTATTACTCAGGAATATAAGTTTTTTTTATATAAAAGCTTCTAGTCATCTTGGTTTCAAAGAAAAGCTTAAAAATATGAAACCTGAATGCTCAAAAACCAAAAGACAAATATCAAAACCCCCCAAATTACTGTTTTTAAAATGTCATTTTTAAGCCAATCCCATGTTCTTCGAGTGCTTGCTCATGTTCATTCCACTATAGGTGTTCACACCTCCATGCACGGTTATCCTGAACTTTTTTCCACTTAGCAGATCGTGTAGGGCCAGCTCCAGCGCCCCCTGGAGCCCTGTGCACATGCCGCAGTATATGAAGCTCTGCCAACCCTATGCCTCAGTTCCTTTCTGCCTGTGATGGTTGCTGGAACTAGCCTTTCTCTCAGCAAGTATTATTTCCCTTGTTTGGACTTGTTTGTTCTAAGTTAGTTTTAGTTAAGTAGTTAAGTGTTAAGAGTAGTTAGACATAAGGCAAGTCCCTGTGGGGACTTCGAGCGGCTGGGCTATGCCCTGGTCACTGGGATTCAAGCTGTGTGCCTTCTGTGGAAGGCCTTCCCGCTCAGCAACCACCATGACCGCTGCCTTAAGTGCTTGGAGGAAGCACACAGAAAAGAGAAGTGTAAGATCTGCAGGGCTTTTAAATTGAGGACTCAAAAGACTGAGAAATCTGGTTGAAAATCCTGGTGATGGAACCAGCACTCCACCTCAGCACCAAGCATGACCTCGGTACAGAGCACACCACCGGCCTCGACTTGGCACCACGCAACATGGCCGGTACCAAAGAGCAGCGTGCAAAGTGTGGACACTCCCCTGTGCCATCGATATGGGCAGAGTTGACTCCTGGGAGTGGGAGAGTGCCCCTGCTGATGCCGTTGACACTGGAGGCTTTTCAGGTGGCAAGAACCTTGTTGGCCTTGCCTCTGCCACCTCTGTCCCTCCCCCCCCCGGCCCTCCAAGGGAGAAGGGGCCAGTGTCATGGGGGAACCTGCGTTGGGTCCCCCTGAAGGCAGTGGAGATCTCCGATATGGGGAGGAAGATCTCCCGCTGGACGGTCTCTCAGTATAGAGCAGAGCCGCTTCCCCAGCAGTCGCTCCAGTTCGGCGGTGTCGAGCCAACCTGTTCTGGCACAGGATGTGGAGTCTCCCTCTCAGCGCCAATGTTGATCCCCGGCACCGGAGGCAACACGTGCCAGGAAGCAGCACCAGTCAATGTCTCTCAGGTGGCGCTTGGTCAGCTCCCGTTCCAGATCCCTGGCACCAAGGAGTTCACCTTTACCTAGATGGCGCAGAACCCAGTCACCATCGGAGGACTTGGCACCATGCAGTTCACAACACGGAACCCAGTTGTCAGAGTCCGGCTTGGCACGGAGGAGTTCGGAGCGGCACTGACCTTAGTCACCAAAGGTGTCTGCAGGGCTACAAGGCAAGCAGCAGTGGAAATCATCGGTACTGAGACAATTCTCCAGTACCTCTAGCTCTTCGGAGCACACCTCCGTTCATCGGAACCGCTCGCAGCGATGGAGGCAGACCTCCAGGTCGGAGGCATCAAGAGGACATCCCCAGCATGGAAGGACACCCAGGACCAAGGACATACGCAGCACCGCCGGTCCCGTGACTCTAAGTCTCCCGGGGGGACAGTTGTCGGGCGAGCTGAGCATCAAAGCCTGTGGCACAGTCATTCCCGGGTTGGCCCCAGGGGTAATGGCTGCAACAATAGACTTATTGGGCCCCATCGGATATCCAGATGGGGCCAGGGCCCCATTCCATTATGTCATTGGGGGTGCAGTCTGTGCCTCTGGCACAGGAGAATGCCCATAAACACCACTCCTCGGACGAGGAGTCGGACGCAGAAGGGGACGCACCCGCAGGACACACCTCAGTAGTCCACTTCCTTCTCACCGGTTGAGGCACTCCGGGGACCACTCAGCACCACTGGAAGATTTCAGGACACACCAGGAGCTGCTCAAGAGGGTGGCCTCCAACTTGGGGCTGGAGGTGAAGGAATTAGAAAAGGCCAAAGATAGCCTCTTTAATGTGCTGGTGGTGGCTGCCCCAGCGAGTGTGGCCCTCACAGTCCACAAAAGGGTCCTTAGGATTGTAAAGGCCCTGTGGCAAACCCCTTCCTCGGTCGCCCCTACGTCAGAGGTGGCCAAGAAAAAAAACTATATCCCAGCCGAAGAGTTTGAGTATTTGTTCACTCATTCTGCCCCGGGAACCCTGGTGGTAGATGCGGCTAACCAGCAAGACAGGCAAGGTCAGCCAGGGTACATTCCCAAAAACAAAGACAATGAGAAGCTGGATTTGTTTGGGAGAAAGGTTTATTCCATGGCCAGCCTGCAGTTCAGGATTGCCAACCATCAGGCCCTCCTGGGTAGGTATAATTTCAATCTGTGGGACTCCCTCAGGCAGTTTGCTGAGGCCCTGCGCAAGGACCAGACTTTAGCACCATCTTGGAGGAAGGAACCACGGTAGCTAGGACGCTGCTGACTCGGTGGGCAGGGCCATAGCCTCTGCCATCTGTATGAGAAGGTGCTCGTGGCTGCAATCCTCGGGCCTGTCCCAGGAGGTGCAGCAGTCTATTCAGGATCTCCCCTTTGATAGGTCGGCCCTCTTCCCCCATCAGACCAATGCGAAGTTGCACAGTCTGAAGGGCACTAGGGCCACTCTTCACTCCCTGGGTCTGTACACACCTCAGTTTTCCAGGCATCAGTCACAGCCCCTGGCACAGCAGCAGCCATGGCCTCCACCCAGGCCTTTTCAACCCTATAGGAATAGGGTGATTAGGAGAAATCAGCCCCCCAGCTCATCCTCAGCTCCCCAGCAGGGGCCCCCCAGGAGGTCAGGCAACCAGAGAAGACAATTTTGATGGTGCACCTGAGAGTGGTGCCCCAACTGCTCTCCTGGATCTGCCCACCCTTTCCTAAACAGGTTAAGGCCCTTCTATCCGAAATGGGCAAAGATCACTTTGGACTGTTGGGTCCTTGGGTTAGTCTCAGGGGGCTATGCCCTACACTTTGCATCTGCCCCCTCCAACAACCTTCCCCCTCCATCCCTCTTCAGGGATCTTGCAGGAGGTGGATACCCTCCTCAACATAGGAGTGGTTGAAATGGTCCCTCAAGGTGGAAGGGGAAAAGGTTCTATTCAAGGTACTTCCTCATCCCCAAGGCGAAGGGGGGTCTGAGACCCATATTAGACCTATGTCGTCTAAACAAATATGTCAGACAACCCAGGTTTTGAATGGTCTCCCTAGCTTCCATAATCCCTTCCCTGGACCCAGGAGACTGGTATGTCACCCTCAACCTCAAAGATGCATACTCTCATGTGTCTATCCTCCCCAGCCACAGGTGTTTTCTCCATTTCTTGGGAGCTGGCTCCCACTACCAGTTTACAGCCCTACCCTTTGGCCTATTTTCGGCTCCAACAGTGTTCACCAAGTGTATGGTGGTAGCGGCTGCCCACCTGAGACGAAAGGATATGCAAATTTTTCCTTACCTAAACGATTGGCTGATCAGGGGCAGGTCTAGGTCCCAAGTGCAGGAGAGTGTGACCCTCACTTGCTCCACCTGCAGCAAGCTGGGACTGTTCATAATCGAGCAGAAGTCCACACTAACCCCAGTGCAACACATAGAATTAATGGGGGCCATCCTGGACGCTTCCCAGGCCAGAGCCTTCCTGCCTCAGCCACGTTTCGAGGTGATGGTCTCATCTCCCAGCTGCACTGATGCCCCACGACAACAGCTTTAGGCCACATGGCAGCCTGCACGTACATAGTGAGACTAGCTTGCCTGAGGCTCAGACCACTTCAGGCATGGTTGGCCTCAGTATGTGCACTGAGCAGACAGCCATTGGACCAGGTGGTCACAGTTCCCCCGCCCGTCTTAGCCTCCCTAAACGGGTGGCGGACTCCCAGGGCAGTGAGGGAACCATTCAGGGAACTGGTCCTGTCAGTCACCCTAATTTCCAATGCGTCGGACATAGGATGGGGAGCCCACATCAGTGCCAACCTAGGCACTCAGGGGCTCTGGTTGGGGGAGGAGAGGCTCCTGTACATCATTGTGAAGGAGCTGAGGACCATTTGCCTAGCGTGCAAGAGTGGTACAGGTGCTGACGAACAATACCGCAGCCATGTTTTACATAAACAGGCGGGTGAGCGCACTCTTCGGCCCTCTGTGAGGAAGCTATCCATCTGTGGGACTTTGCCATGAGGCACAATTTCCACTTGGCTGCCTCTCACCTCCCGGAAGCGAGGAATGGTGAGGTGGATCGCCTCAGCAGGTCGTTTCTACCCCAACATGGCTGGTCAATGCACCCAGAGGTGGTGGCTATGATCTTCCAGAAGTGGTGAGTTTCCCAACTGGACCTATTCGCGTTGGCCTGGAACACAAAGTGTCTGAGGTTCTGCACACTCCAGGGTCGTGAGACTGGATCGATTTTCAGCGTGTTCCTCATGGACTGGACATGCATGCGTTCCCGCCCATTCCACTCCTACCCAAGGTCCTGCTGAAAATAAAGAGAGACAGGGCAAACGTTATACTCATCGCTCCGGCCTGGCCAAGACAGCACTGGTTCAGCATGATGCTAGACCTTTCAATTGCCCCACCCCTGGAGCTCCCGAGGCAGCACGACCTTCTATCCCAGGACCACAGTCGCCTGTTGCATCCAGACCTAGACTCCCTGCACCTCACAGCCTGGAGGCTCTGTGGCTGATGGGAAGAGAGAGGGAGAGCCTGCTCAGTGCAGATCCAGTAAGTCCTGCTCGGCAGCAGGAAACCTTCCACACAGGTCATATATCGGGCTAAGTGGAGGCAGTTTACCTGTTGGGCGGAGTCCCAGGGTATTCTGCCCAGTCTCTCACCTAGACAGGCAATCCTGGAGTACCTGCTCCAAATAAAGCTCCATGGTCTGGTGCTGGCCTCATTGAAGGTTCACCTGGTGGCCATTTCAGCCTTCCATCAGCTGCTAGAGGAGAGATCGCTGTTCTCCCGTCCCATGTCAGTCAGGTTCTTCCAGAGGGTGGAGAGGCTTTATCTGCAGGTCTGTGACCTGGTGCCTCCCTGGGATCTCAGCCTGGTCCTCTCGAGACTCATGGGACCCCCCCCTTCGAACCCATGGCTTCATGCCCTCTGCTCCTGCTTTCATGGAAGGTAGCCTTCCTGGTGGCCATTACCTCAGCCCTCAGCCAGGAGGATCTCCGAGATTAGCACCTTGACCTTGGAGCCCCTTATACAGTATTCTATAAGGACAAGGTCCAGCTAAGGCCGCATCCGGCCTTCCTTCCCAGTTTCATTGTAATCAGGATATTTTTCTCGTGTTTTTTCCCAAACCTCACAGTTCAGAGGAGGAGAGGAGATAGCATTTGCTGGAAGTAAGAGGAGCCCTAGCCTTCTACATCAAGTGTACAAAGCCATTCTGGAAATTGACGCAGCTGTTCATCGCAGTGGCTGACCGGATGAAAGGCTCACCTGTCTCCACCCAGCACATCTCCTCATGCATCAAGGTCTGCTATGAGCAGGCGAGGGTGCCACTTCTGGGAACCATCACAGCGCACTCAACCAGAGCTCAAGCCTCATCTGCAGCCTTCCTGGAGAGACTGCCCCTGCAGGACATCTGCAAAGCTGCCACCTGGTTGTCGATGCACACCTTCACATCCAGCAGGCGAAAGAGGACATGGGATTCGGCAGAGCGGTGCTGAGGGCAGCTCACCAGTAACTCTGACCCACCGCCAAAGGTATTGCTTTTTAGTCACCTATAGCGGAATGGACATGACCAAGCACTCAAAGAAGAAAACGGGATTACTTACTAGTAACTGATGTTCTTCGAGATGTGTTGCTCACGTCCATTCCACAACCCACCCCCCGTCCCCACTGCCAGAGTTGGCAGAAAGAAGGGACTGAGGGGGCGTAGAGCTGGCAGCACCTCATATACCGCGGCATATGTACAGGGCCCCAGGGGGTGCCGGGGCCAGCCCTACAGGATCTGCTAAGGGGAAAAAAGTTCCAGGCAACCGTGCCTGGAGATGTGCATACCTACAGTGGAATGAACATGAGCAACATCTCGAAGAACATCAGTTATTGGTAGGTAACCTTGTTTTTTGTGGCTCCGCTCATGATTTTTAATGGCTTGAGATTGATAATACTGTAAAGTTAATTCCAGAAAGAGGAACATGTTAGCAAGTCAAGGGATATTCTAGGTTTCCCCATAGTTTTAACTTAACCTGCTAACATTTTAAACTTCCTTATCTTCAGTAAGATTTTAGCGCACGGTAATACAAGGTAGAAACATACCTTTTTTCCTAGTGAAGACTAGGTTTGATTTTTAACTGTTACTGAACAAAGAGATTATGTTGCCACCCTGTGCTAATGTGTGAAAGGAGAAAGTTGAGCCAGTCTACACTGCCAAGTTTTGTTGGCATAGATATGGCTGTCAGAACTATGAAAAAAAATCCCACATGCCCTAGCTGACATAGCTATGCCAGCAAAACCCTCACTGTAGACACAATTGTGCTGGCAAAAGAGTGTTTCTGTCATCAGAGCTAATACTATTTGGGGACATGGTTACTGTGCTGCCAGAAAAACTTCTGTTTGTATAGGCTACATCTACACTAGGGGGCTCTGCAAGGATAGCTGTACCAATAAAGCATTTGTAGTATAGACAAGGCCTCAAATGTGGGTTAACACTCATGCATTCTTCACAACGCATGTGCTAATGTTGCAGTCTAGATGCTCTGAGATCCCATCATAGCCTTCAACCCTGCCATGATCATCCTGTGGAGTACTGGGCTTTAACATATATGACCAAACTTTCTAATATAGACCTAAAACCATAGTTGATGGATCAGTGCACTTTGTATAACTTCAGTTCTTTCCATGCTTGCTCATGTCCATTTCATTGTAGGTGTGTGTGCACCTTCAGGTACGGTTACCGGAACTTTTTTCCCTTTAGCAGTACCTGTAGGGCTGGCTTGGGCACCCCCTGGAGCCCCGGGCACATGCCGCGGTATATGCGGCACTGCCAGCCCTACGCCCCCCTCAGTTCCTTCTTTCTGCCTGTGATAGTTGCTGGAACTGCTTCAGCTTACATCACAAGTGCTCAATCCCTTTTGTTCTCCCTTAAACATTTGTTTATCTTAGTTTGGTAGATTAGACCTTAAGTGTTGTTAATAGTGGTAGTTAGTCACTTAGGATAGTCCCAGTTGTGACTTTGGCATGAGCGGAGCATGCCCCAGTCACCGGGTTTCAAATCATTTGCCTCCTGTGGAAAGGCCTTGCTGCTGAGCAATTCCCATGATAGTTGCCTAAAGTGCCTGGGGGAAGCTTATAAGGACAAATGCAAAATTTATAAGGCTTTCAAACTTCAGATCCAAAAAGATGAGAGATCTGCTTGAAAGCCTTGCTAATGGAGTCAGCGCTCAGACCGGCTTCCAAACCAACCTATTCTGCTTCAGTACTGAGCACGGCCTCAGTGCAGAGCGTGCTGTTGGCACTGCACTTCTTCCTCTCCGTTGAAGAAGAAGCTGTGAAAGCACCGCACAGAGTGAGGACGGTCCCTTGCACCAACCAAGAAAGGGGGATCGAGCATGAGGCCTCACCAAAGCCAGACAGCGGAGACTCGCTCACTATCGCTAGAGTCTATGGCTGGTCTCCACTGATGGCGGCAAATTCGCCGCAGTCAGATCAATTGCTCAGGATTGACTGAGTGGTCTGTGTAGACCTGCTCAGTTGATCCAGCAAGTGACACAGGAAAACCACCCCGGTAAGTGGCATAGCGTTGCGTCGAAGGGAACTGTGTTCCCTTCGACGCAGCATAGTGTGGATGGTGCATGGAGGAGACACTGCAGAGCCGATGGGAGATACACAAGTGATTTACGTCACTTGCATATCTCCCATCAACTGCCGCCGAATTGCAAAGGTAAGTGTAGACTGGGCCTATGTCTCCAACCAGAAAGCCACCCCGGACTCCTGGGAGTGGGAGGATGTCTCTGCACCTGCCGGCGCCATTGACACTGGAGGTGTTTCAGGTGGCACAGACCTTGTTGGCGTTGCCCACGCTGCCCCGGCATCCACCCAGAGAGATAAGGGGCCGGTGTCCCAGGAAGCCCACCTTGAGAATCCCTGGTTGACTCAGGCAATCCCTGAAGCAGGGAGGAAGATTTCCAACAACCCGGTTGCCTTGGGTGGAGGGGTCGAGATGGCGCTTCTCCCCCAGAAGTCTCTCTAGGTCATGGTTGTCAGAGCACCCCATATCAGTGGGGAATAGAGCAAGGTCACCCTCCCAGCATTGGTCATGATCCCCGGCACCAGGCAAAGTTTGTTGCAGGAGGCAGTGCCTCTCTGGGTTGCCTGCAGGATGCCACTCCCCAGGGGGAAGTTGGCACCACTCTCCGGCACTGAGGAGTTCGCCCGCACCGGTGCGGCATAGAATCCGTTCACAGGAGGCTGACTTGGCATTGACAGGGACGTGGCGCCGTAAGTCATTGGTGCCTAGGCACCGCTCCAGTTCACAATTGGAGCATGTTCTCTGTGTCAGCACCACGATTGATGGCAAGGAGGGTCTCCAAGATTAGGGCACTGACCTCGGAACCTCCTTATACTATATTCTATAACAACATCAGTTGTGGCCACTGCTGGCCTTCCTGCCTAAGGTGGTTTCCCAATTTCATTATAACCAAGATATTTTTCTCCCCATGTTTTTTTCCCAAACTGCATGGTTTGGAGGAGGAGAGGACGTGGCACATGCTAGATATTAGACAGCATTAGCATTCTACATCAAGTGCACGAGACTGTTTCGGAGATCTACACAACTCTTCGTCACAGTGGCTGACTGAATGAAAGGCTTCCCTGTTTCCGCCCAGAGCATCTCATCATGGATAACTTTCTGCATCAAGTTCTGCTATGAGCAAGCAGGTGATTCTTCCGGGGATAATTACAGCCCTCTCAACCAGAGCTCAAGCATCATCTTACAGTCTTCCTAGCAAGAGTGCCTGTGCAAGACATCTGCAGGGCTGCCACCTGGTCATCAGTTCACACCTTCACATCCCATTACGCCATCATCCAGCAGGCGCGGGATGATGTAGCCTTCGGCAGAGCAGTGCTGCAGGCAGCTCATCTGTAACTCCAGCCAACCTCCAAGGTGTTGTTTGTGAGTCACCTACAGTGGAATGGACATGAGCAACACATCTTGAAGAACAAGTTACAAGGTAAATAACCGTCTTTTTCATGTTTACGGTCAATAAATTAACATTATCCTACATGTCTCCTGATTCCCTAACTTAGAATAAAAGCTCTGGTTTTCTTCAAGTAGTGTCCCTGTGGGTGCTCCACTGTATTTCTGCATCCGTTATGCTGATTAGAGAACTTTGATAGCAGTCCATCCTGTCCATGCATGTGCTGCTCCCCGACCACCGTCAGGCTAGCCAGCATATGCGGGCATTCCCCCCTCAGTTACTTCTCAGCCATCCCTAGTTAGAGATGGAGCTCAGAAGTGTCCATTCGCAGATCATTAACTGCCGTTAGTTTTATTTTAGCTTCCCTTGAAGCTCTTTTCCTTTGTTACCTCATTTGTATTTTGTTGGCTGTGTCAAAATAAAAAAGGAAAGAAGAAAGGTTTTGCACCCGGGGCGGCTATATCATTACGGACATTGATACCAGCACTGACTGACCATATGGCCAGGTCCACATTTCGAACTCCCATTGGTACAAGACTCTCAGTAGCGACATTCTCCACTCCTACCAATGTTATCTGCACCACCGGATTTCCAGTAGGCAATGGATCTCATGGTGTCCAACGCACTGGACTCACTCCTATTCTGTACTGGGGCCCCGAGTTTTCCCAGAGCGTTAGAGTTGCTGATATCTCCCTGTTGTGCACCACCTGTCTCATTGTTGGAGTTGGAAAGTGAGCCAGAGAATTTGGATTCCCACTGCTCTTCTTACCCGCCACTGGGACCTAATCTCATTATGGGCACCAGGCATATCATCCCCTAACTCTCAGCTTCCATAGTTCCATAGTTTGGCCAGCCATTGTACCAGCTATCCTGCCGCAGAGGAAGAAAGCAAGGCGAAAGCAATTGGGACCCCAACCAACTGCATCTCAGCCATCCACCTCGAAGCGTCAGTTTTGATGGGGTGGTAGAAGTACAGTAGAACACTCTCCTTGCAATCTAATGCTGGAAGATCTCACCCGTCCTTTCAGAGACAGCAGTACCCCATTCCACAGTATGTGGGAATGGATAACCTTCAATAAGTGAGTACTGGAGATTATCCAGAATGGATATGCCATTTCTCTTTTGTCCCCCTTCAAACACCCTTCCTGATTCCTCTTCAGGGACCAGTCTCACAAAAGTCTACTACATCAAGAGGTAAACTATCTTCTCAGTGTAGGAGCTATAGAACCTGTGCCCATGCATCTTAGAGGCAAAGGCTTCTACTCTTACTACTGCCTGATACCAAAGAAAAAAGGAAGTTAGAGACCCATACTGGACCACAGAGCACTCAACAGATACGCTGAAGCACAGAAATTCAAGATAGTCACCCTATCAACAATCATTCTCCTTCGAGTGATTGCTCATGTGCATTCCACTTAGGTGTGTGCGCACCCTCGTGCACAGTCTCCGGAGAACTTTTTCCCTAGCAGCCCCCCGTAGGGGCCGGTCTCAGTGCCCCCTTGAGTGCCGCCCTCGTGGCGGTACATAGGGCGCCGCCGGCCCCTCCCCTCCTCAGTTCCTTCTTTCCGCCCGTGACGGTGACTGGAAATAGCCTTGCTCTCCGCAAGTACCAATTCCCTTTGTTTGTGTTCGTGTTAGTCAAAGCTCTGTAGCTAGTTGTTAGTTAGTTAGATAGGAGTCCGTGAGGGACTTAAGGTGGACAGGCATGTCCCGGCCACCTGGATTTAAGACACACACCCCATCGGTGCCTTAAGCGTGGGGGGGAGGGGAAATGGCACCATCGAGCTGTTCCCCGCTGGCGCCAGGCTTGACTTGGCACCGAGCAGCACCCCTGGTGCCGAAGAGGAAGAGCAGCGCATGGAGCGCGGACACTCCCCTGCACCGTGGGTATGGGCAGGATCGAGGGTGGGGATGCACCAGCCACAGCCCGTCGAGCCCTCTCTGGAGCCTGCATCCCCGTGCAGGGAGCCACCCCCGACTCCTGGGAGTGGGAGAGTGCCCCTGCCAATGCCATCGGCACCGGAGGCTTTTTGGCAGCAAGAGCCTTGTCAGCCTGCTTACGCTGCCTCCACCACCTCTCTTTCCTCCCCCACTGAGGGAGAAGGGGCCAGTGCCCTGGGACAAGCCCGTGTTGGGTCCCCCTGAAGAGCGGTGGAGACCCCCGGTCTGGGGAAGCAATCTCCTGCTGGATGGCAACGGGGGTAAGCAAGACGCTCCCCCAGGACGGACCCGGCACCGAGTAGTCCCCCAGCAGGACCTCGGTTGCCGTGGAGCACTTGGCGCAGAGGGAAAGTGCTCGGCACCGAGGAGAGCCCTTAGGGTGTTCTCCAAGATATTTTCGGTAGTGGCAGTCTACTTATGGTCTCAAGCCATCATGATTTATCCTTACCTGGACAATTGCCTTCTCAGGGCACAGTCCTTTGCAGAGGCCCAACGAGTAACTCAGGCCACACAGGACCTGTTTCTGATCTGGACCTACCGATCAATGAACAAAAATTGACCTTAACACTGGTACAAAAGCTAGAATTCATAGGAGCAAACCTCGACTCCACTCAGGTAAAAAACGTAGTTACTTACCAGTAACTGTTGTTCTTCGAGATGTGTTGCTCAGATCCATTCCACTTAGGTGTGTGCGCGCCCTCGTGCACAGATCTGCGGAGAACTTTTCTAGCAGCCCCTGCAGGGGCCGGTCTCAGCGCCCCCTGGAGTCCTGCCCTTATGCGGCGGTACATATAGCGCTGCCAGCCCCTCCCCTCCTCAGTCCCTTCTTTCTGCCGACTCCGACAGCGGGGACGGAGGGTGGGTGTGGAATGGATCTGAGCAACACATCTCGAAGAACAACAGTTACTGGTAAGTAACTACGTTTTCTCCTTCGAGTGATTGCTCAGATGCATTCCACTTAGGTGAATAACGAGCCATACGTGGAGGTGGGTAGGAGTCAACGGCGAGCTGCCCTCAGCATGGCCCTGCCGAGACTTGCGCCCTCCCTCGTCTGCCGACACAGTGCGACATGAAAGTGTGCACTGGCGACTCGGCGGTGGCTTTGCAGATGTTGTGCAAAAAGAAGGTGCCCACTACGGGTGTGGCCCGGGCACTGGTTGAGGGCACTGTGATGATCTCTGAAAGTGGTGCTTCTCAGCAGCACCGAGCAGTACTTGATGCATGGGGTAGTCTGCGGGGAGACACGCTGGTTACCTTTCCACCTGGATTACCGCTGTAACCAGAGGTTCGCTTCCTGGAACAGCTATGTAAGCCCCACGCAAAGGGATGGGGCTCATTGCGCGTCAGCGAATGTGATCTCCTCACCTCCTCCCCGCCATGTGGTTTGGAAAAACCATGGGGAGGAAATTCATCTTGATTACAACGGAAGGTAGGAACCCATCCTGGGTAGAGAAGCCAGATGTTGGCGAAGTTGGACCTTGTCCTTATAAACTACTGTATAGGGAGGCTCCAAGGTCCCAGCCTTAGCGCCAAAGAATCTTCTTGCCGATGAGGTAGCCACCCGGGGGGGGGCTACCTTCTGCGAAAGCATGAGCCGGGGCATAGAGACATGAGTTCAAAAGGGGGCCCCAAGCATGTCGAGATCCCGACGAGGCACCGGGTCGCGCGCCTGCAGATAAAACTCACTGCCCTGTTGAGGCAAGTAGCTGATTTGGGGGAGCCAGAACAGAGGCATCCCTTCGAGTAGCTGAAGGGAGGCCAAGACGCGCGACCCGTGGATTTCAATGAGGCCAGGGCTAGGCCTTGGGCTTTAGCTGGAGCAGATACTCCAGGATTGCCTGTGCCAGCAAGAGTCTTGGCAGGCTGCCCCAGAACTCTGTCCACAAGGTGGACCGTATTTACTTAACCCAAAATGCAACTTGTGCGGAGGGTTCCTGCTGCCAAGCAGGGCTCGCTGGGCCTGCACCAAGCAGGCCCTCCCTCCTACTGTCATCAGGTCCGGGTGCAACAGGTACCCCAGGTCCTGGGGGAGTTACCAGTCGGGGCGACCGGACGGTCCAGCATCATGCTGAACCAGTCCTGTGTTGATCAGGCTGGAGCAATCAGTAAGACATCCGCACCGACCAACCTTATCTGCACAGCCGGACACCGTGTCAGGTCAGAGTGGGAGGAGACGCGTACCTGAGAGTACCCGTTTAGTCGATGAGGGATGTTATGGAATCGACACAGCCTCGCTATCCTGGGGCGAGCAGAACCTTGGACACCTTGTGTCCCGGACCAACGCGACAAGGCCCAGTTGGAAAATGCCCCACTTGGGGAGAAATACAGGCATGACCTACGGATGTCAGGGCCTGTCACAGCGGGGAAAAGACAACCTGCTGAGGCAGTCCACCTTGTCGCTCCTGTCCCCCGGGAGGTAAGAGGCAGTTAAGCGGAGAACATGCCTCGTTGTGAAAACCAACGGATGGGAGGCTCTCTTGCAGAGGATAGAGGAGTGTGCTCCTCCCCTCCTTTGCGCTGATGTGCCGGCGCCTGTATCTTGACAGACGGAACCAGTCCCTGAACGGGATACCACGCAGGACCTTCACCAGTGCAGGGAGGCTCGCACGGGTAGGGAATCCACTGAGTGGCTGTTCGGTGCCTATATCGAGGCCACCTACCCCTGAAGCAATCTGCGTCCCTGGCTACACCTGTGCAAGCCACCATGTGACCTAATAACTGCAGGCAGTGTCCTAGATGCTGTCGTGGACATTGTTGCAGCTGGGAGACGGTACGGACCATAGCCTTGAAATTCGGCTGGGGCGGAAAGGCTCTGGCCTGGGCAGCGCTCGCCAATGAGTAAAGCAGCCTGCTGCACGTGGAGCAGGAGCAAGAGCGGGGCCCACGGTCTCCCACACTCAGGACCGGGATCTGTCCCAGGCCATCAAGACAACTCGTTGCATGGGAATATCTGCATATGCTATGTCTCAGGTGGGCAGCCACCACGACTCTGCGTCTGCTGGTCACAGGTAGATATGAACTAGGAGCAGCCAGAAGCCCCCATTCCTGTCCCTACGTGTAAGGGGTTAGAAGGCCTTGGCATGTAGAGCCTCAGAGAGCCAAGTACGGACCCGAAGTCTCTCAGACCATGGAGCTTCACAGTGGCTGATCAGAAAGGAAGACCAACCCATTGTAGGGGAAGCCCTGAACGATCACTGCCTCTCCTGGGCCAGGCCCAAGGATTGCAGCCAGGAACGCCTCGTCGTGGCAATGGCGGAGGCTATGAACTTAGCTGCTGAACCAGCAATATTTCTGAGCATCTAGGGTGCTGCCCCAGCACCACGAATCTCCCATCCAGGACAGTGGTGAAGCCTGTGCCCTGGCCCTGTGGCAGGGTCTTAGCAGGCCGCCTGAGGATATTTTACAGTGAAATTCGTATCCACCCCAGAGGGTGATGGTTGGCAAACCTGACCTACAGGGCTGTCGCGGACAATGAGCCGGAACACAGCACCCTGAATCCAAGGGCCGGGTCTTGAGTAATCAATAGCCCGGGCCTTTCGGCACGGAGATAACACTTTCCCCCCTGCCATCTTTGACGTAGGGAGGGGGTGGCGAGGGGGGGGGTCCATAGGGCCTCATCGCCTCAAGCGTCCAATCGTGGACCCATAGGGCCACCCACACTAGAGCTGCCAGTGAGAGGTCACCTCACTGGACAGCTCCCAGTGCGCCTGAAATCTTTCGGTGGCGCCACGGAACCCCAGAAGACTGCCTCTCCCGGGCAGGAGGGAGGGAACTGCCACGGCATATCCCGCGGGTGCTCACACCAAAGGAGTGCACCACCGTGGGTCTCTCCATGGGGTCTGACTCCCTATCCAAGGAGCAGAGACCCTGCCCCGACTTGTGCCAGGAGTGCAGACTGCACTCCCGCTGCACGAGACGGCAGCCCCAGTCCCAACTGGATGGCCATGGGGGCCAACAAGGCTGCCATTGCCTCTGGGGCCAATGCAGGCCGACCGTGTCCCCCATTGTGGGATCCCGAGCCACCCCACCTGTGGGCCCTGGCTGTTGCGCATCGCGGGTGCCGCATCTTGCCAGGGGCTGTTCCCCTGCCTCCGACGGCATGGAGGACAATGAGAGCCACCTCCCCCGCCCCAAGCGGTGGGGATGGGAGGAGACTTGCTTTGGGGAGCTCCTGGCCCTGACGTGCTGCCTTTGGCTGTGGTCTCTGCCTAGCAACCGGGGTCCGCACCCCCTCTGTGCGGGTGGACCCCACGTTGCTGAGGCGGGGACCCCCCCCAGCGCCCCCAGGCCCCACGCCCGCCCCAGAGCTGGGGTGGGAGGTGGGGTGGAGGGGGGGGGCGGATGCTTCTGCGCCGAGCCCTGCAGAGGCACAGGCATCTCCTGCCTTTTTTTTTTTTTGCAGCTGCTGCTGCCGGCTTCTCTCCTCACTCCACGCTGCCACTCGGCAGCGGGAGGAGGGGACCCACAGCCCCGCCTTCAGCGGAGCTGCACTGGGACCCGCACCGCACCTGGAGGGCGGGTGGGGGGGGGTGAAAGAAGGGAGGGGAGACACCCGACCCTCGGTAAGGCACCGGGTCTCGCTCCGCTCAGAGAGGAGCGGACCCCCTAGCCATGAACGCTGCAGCGGCCCCTCGCCTGACGCTGCCTCTCGGTGCCGGGGAAGGGGACCTTGCAGTGCAGCCCCCAGTGGAGCGGCACCGGGTCCCAAGCTCTGGCGGCACCGGGTGTTGCCCCGCGGTGCCAGGAGGGAACCCCAGAGCGGCGCCTCCGGTGCATCAGCACCGGGACCTGTGCCGGGTCTCGGTGCCGGGGGAGGGATGACCCTCCAAGCCCTGCAGCTGCCGCGGGTCCCACCCCCGCCTTGGAGCGGGGGAGGACCCTTCAGCCGGAGTCCAGCAGCGGCACCGGGTCTCGGTGCCTGAGGAGGGGCGACCCTGCAGCTCCCCGTCATGCAGCAGCACCGGGTCCCGCACCATGCCTCGAGAAGGGGCGGACCCTTCGGTGCCGAGACCAGCAACGGCACCGGGTCTCAGGCTGCGTCTCGGAGCGGGGGCGGATCCTCCAGAGCTAAGCCCTGCAGGCACCGGGTCTCGCACTGCGCCTTGGAGCGGGCGCCTCGGTGCCGGGGGGGGGGGCACGGCACGGCACCAGGTCCTGTCGATGCCGACCCTTCAGTGCCGAGACCTCAACGGCGACCGGGAGACCTCCGGTGGCCGAGTCTTTTCCTCGGTGCCGAGGACTCTCCCTCGGCTCCGGGTGCTCCACGGCAACCGAGGTTCTGCTGGCGACCACTCGGTGCCGGGTCCGTCCTGGGGGAGCGTCCAGCTCAACCCCGTTGCCGTCCAGCGGGAGATTGCTTCCTCGTACCGGGGGTCTCCACCGCTCTTCGGGGGAACCCAACGCGGGCTTGCCCCGGGGCACCAGCCCCTTCTCCCTCAGCGGAGGGGGGGGGAACGGAGGGGGCGTAAGCAGGCCGACAAGGCTCTGCTGCCACAAGCCTCCGGTGCCGACGGCGTTGGCAGGGGCACTCTCCCACTCCCAGGAGTCGGGATTGGCACCCTGCATGGGGATGCAGGCTCCGGAGAAAGCTCGACGGGCCGTGGCTGGTGCATCCCCACCCTCGACCCTGCCCGTGCCCACGGTGCAGGGGAGTGTCCGCGCTCCACGCGCTGCTCCTCTTCGGCACCAGAGGTGCTACTCGGTGCCGAGCCAAGCCTGGCACCGACAGGGAACGGCTCGACGGTGCCGCTTCCCCTCCCCCCCCACGCTCCCGGGGGGGAGGGGAGGAGGAGGGGCGTGTCCTAAGCCCATGTGGCCAGGACATGCGGACTCCATTAAAAAAGCCTTCAGCCTCACTCCCCTTCTCTGAGAGTCCAGGGCTTGAAGGACTTACAATTACAGTGCTGTTCCCCCAAGCATCTTAAGCAACGGTCATGGGGGTCGCTGACGGAAAAACCTTTCCGCAGCCAGCACAGGGTTTAAACCCGGGCGAGCCCGGCATAGCCAGGTCGCCTAGAGCCCGAAGGCTCTCCTATCTATACTAAAAACCTTAACTAACTATAACTAACTCAGTTCAGGGGAACTGCTAACTAACTACTCACTTTACAGGAAAGAAAAAACCTGTGGAGAGCAGGGGTTGTTCTCAACCGGCCGTCACGGGCGGAAAGAAGGAACTGAGGAGGGGAGGGGCCGGCAGCGCTATATATACCGCCGTATGAGGGCGGGACTCCAGGGGGCGCTGAGACCGGCCCCTGCAGGGGCTGCTAGAAAAGTTCTCTGGAGAGCTGTGCACGAGGGCGCGCACACACCTAAGTGGAATGGATCTGAGCAATCACTCGAAGGAGAAGTGCTCCTACCACATCACAGATTTTTCAGTCTCTCCTCATTGACAGAGGTTATAATTCAGCCCACAAATTTCAGCCAGGCATTGCATCTAGCTTCTGGGGCACAGGGCCGTGGGCATATCGGTTATTGCTCGTGCCAGGTTACACGAGATATCTCCAGCTGTAGTTCAGTTCAATTTACAGGTTGAACAGAAACAATATAAACAAACGTCTACCTATATCCACCAGGGTCAAGGGATTCTTGGACTGGTGGAAGGATCCAGCAAATATGCATATTGGAATCCCCTTTACTCAGTCTTCCCCATCTTCTTCCTGACCACTGATGCATCCTTCATAGGATGGGATGCCCATCTCAATGGTCTCACAACACCGGGCAAATTGTCTCTCAACAGCGACATGCCTTCACATCAACCTACTCGTGCTCAGAACAGTCAGACGTGCTCACTTCCTCCTGCTGATCAAACACATGCACACACAGGTCATGACAGACATCATGGCCTGCATGTATTACATAAGCCAACAGAGAGGTGCCATGTCTCATTTCCTGTGCGTAAAGGCACTAAACTATGGTACAGGTGCATCTTCCACCACATCCTGATATCAACAGCGTACCTACCGGGACTACACAATACGAAGCCACCAGTCTCAGCCACAGATTCCTACATGACTATGAATGGGAAATAGTGTCAGTAATACTACACAACATCTTCCAACAATGGGCAACACCAGTAATAAACCTGTTAGCTACTTATCAGAACAAGAAACGTCCACAATACTGCACAACAGCAGAGACTGGACAACACTCCATAGGAGACACCCCCCTCCTTCCTTAGGACAAGGACCATCTTTACACCTTTCCCCCATTCCCTTTATTAATGAAGGTCCTGTTGAAAATAAGGAGAGAAAGCAAACACCATACTGCTCCCACCTGGCCCAGACCGATGTGGTACCTTACCTGTCAGAGCTGGCATTATGTCCACTGACTCTCCTGATCATTCCTTACCTCCTGTCACAGAACAAGAGATGCACTCTCCATCCCAGTTTGTGGATTCTGCACCTCAACGCATGTTCCCTCATGGTAGAGATATCATGCTCTGAGGAAGTACAGGAGATGCTGTTACACAGTAGAAAGGAAATTACTCATCGTACCTACCTTCAGAAATGGAAGAGGTTCCAGATCTGGTACCAGACTGCCTACTGCAGCCACCCTAACAGTTGTTGTAGACTACCTGTAGGCTTTAAAGAAGTCTGGACTCCATTAGCTCGCTGAAGATTCATCTGGCAGCAATTACAACCTTCCAATAGCAGGAAGGAGATACTCAATCTTCTCCCATCTGACCACACAGAGATTTCTTAAGGGCACAGCAAACATTTTCCCCCAACCCAGGCTCACCATTCCCCAGTGGGATCTCAACCTAGTGTTAAAAGTACTGACTAGCCCACCATTTGAACCCATAGCCATCTGTTCACTAACTCACCTTTCCATGAAGTCAGCATTCCTCATCACCATTACCTCTGCCAGAATGATTAGGGGAGCTAGCGGCTTTGATGGCACATCCCCCTTTTACTTCCTGGACAAGGCCATCCACATCTAAAGTTCATTCTCTCTGCATTTCATATGAATCAACTTATCCACCTTCCAGTCTTTTTCCCCAAATCTCATGAGGAAAATAGGTAAGCTATCCTCCATACCCTCAATGGGAGAAGAGCCTTGGCCTTCAATTTGGACAGGACAAGGGCTTTCATGAAATCCACGAGACCTTTCCTATCTGTTACAGATAGATCAAAAGGCACAGCGATCTCAGCTCCGAAACTCTGTCTTCTAAAACTATTAATTTACCAATTGAATAAGGTAGCTCCCCCATCTTAAATATGCATGCATCTACGAGGTCAGTCTCTTCGTCCATTGCCTTCTCCAAGGTGCCTTCTCCACATACTTTTCCAGAACACTACACTATCCTGGAGGATTCGGCTGTGGATGCCAAATTTGGTGCCACAGCAGTATCATCTGTATAAGATTTGATGCCGAAGTCCTCGCAACCAGTGCTAGGTACTGCTTGGGAGCACCCACAGGGACGCTGCTCGAAGAAGTTACCTTATGCAGTAACATTTTCTTCAAGATGAGTCCCCTTGTGGGTGCTTCACAACCTGCCTTTCTCCCCTCTACTTTATAGAGTTCTAGTAGTTGACTCTAGTAGAGAAGGAATTGAGGCGGGAATGCCTGTGCACAAGGGCTAGCCCCATGGCAGATGGGAGCAGCATATATGCAGGCACGATGGACTGCTGCCAAAGTTTTCCAATCAGCAGCATGAGGGCACAGACACACCTACAGTGGTGGACCATCCATAGGGCCATACATCTTGAAGAACCATCATTACTGCAGAAAGTGAGTCATTTCCTCTTATCTCCTAGTTCTCCTTCGAGTGGTTGCTCATATGCATTCCACTTAGGTGTGTGCGCGCCCTCGTGCACGGCCAATCAGAGAACTTTTACTAGCAGTCCCTGCAGGGGCCGGCTCCAGCGCCCCCTGGAGTCCCGACATCATGCGGCGGTACATATAGCGCTGCCGGCCCCTCCCCTCCTCAGTTCCTTCTTTTCGCCCGTGAGGGCCGGTTGAGAACAACCCCTGCTCTCCACAGGTTTTTTCTTCCCTGTAAAAGTGAGTAGTTAGTTAGCAGTTCCCCTGAACTGAGTTAGTTATAGTTAGTTAAGGTTTTAGTTAGTTAGGAGAGCCCTCGGGCTCTAGGCGACCCGGCTGTGCTGGGCTCACTGGGTTCAAACCCTGAACTGCTGCGGGAAGGGTTTTTCCGTCAACGACCCCCAGGGCCGTTGGTTAAAGTGCCTGGGGGAACAGCACTGCAGAGACCGGTGCATATTTGTAAGTCCCCAAGCCTCAGACTCAAAAGGGAAGGCAGTGAGGCTGGGGCTTCTTTAATGGAGTCTGCATGTCCCGGCCACCTGGGTTTGGGACACACCCTTCCCCCTCCCCCCCCATCGGGAGCATGGGGGGGAGGGGAAACGGCACCGTCCAGCCGTTCCCTGCCGGTGCCAGGCTGACTCGGCACCGAGCAGCACTCCTGGTGCCGAAGAGGGAAGGCAGCGCTTGGAGCGCAGACACTCCCCTGCACCGTGGGCACAGGCAGGGTCGAGGGCGGGGATGCACCAGCCACGGCCCGTCGAGCCCTCTCCGGAGCCTGCACCCCCGAGCAGGGTGCCAATCCCGACTCCTGGGAGTGGGAGAGCGCCCCTGCCAGTGCCGTCGGCACCGGAGGTTTGTGGCAGCAGAGCCTTGTCGGCCTGCTTACGCCCCCTCCGCCCCCCCTTCCCCTCCTTCCACTGAGGGAGAAGGGGCTGGTGCCCCGGGGGAAGCCCTCGTTGGGTCCCCCCCCGAAGAGCGGTGGAGACCCCCGGTATGGGGAAGCGATCTCCCGCTGGATGGCATCGGGGTGAGCAGGACGCTCCCCCAGGACGGACCCGGCACCGAGTGGTCGCCAGCAGGACCTCGGTTGCTGTGGGGCACCCGGAGCCGAGGGAAAGCCGAGGAGAGGACTCAGCCACCGGGGGACTCCCGGTCACCGTGGAAACGGCCTTCCCCGGCACCGAGGCGCAGCCCGAGACCCGGTGCCGTTGCTGCTCTCGGCACCGAAGGATCGGTGCCGGCAGGGCTCGGTGCCGTGCCCCCCTTCTCTCCCCGCACCGAGGCGTCCCCGCTCCAAGGCGCAGCACGAGACCCGGTGCCGCTGTTAGTCTCGGCACCAGAGGGTCCGCCCCTTCTCGAGGGCCGCCCCTCCTCAGGCACCGAGACCCGGCGCCGCAGCTGGGCTCCTGCTGAGGTGTCCCCCCTCACCCGCTCCGGGGCAGGGCGCGGGACGCGGTGCCGCTAGAGGTCTCGGAGGGTCACCCCCCCCCCGGCACCGAGACCCGGCATGGTCCCGGTGCCGATGCACCAGAGGCGACGCTCTGGGGTTCCCCCCTGGCACTGCGGGGCGGCACCCGGTGCTGCCAGAGCTCTCAGTCCCAGGGGGGGCTGCCTCCACTTTGGGGCACAGCGCCGGACCCGTTGCCGTCCCACTGGGGTCTGCGCTGCGGGGTCCCCTTCCCTGCACCGGGAGGCAGCACCGGGCAGGAGCCGCCGCAGCGCTCGGGGCTGAGGGGTCCGCCCCTCTCTGAGTGCGGGGCAGACCCGGTGCTGCGGAGGGGTCGGGTGTCTCTCCCCTCCCTCCTTCCCCCGCCCTCCAGGCGGGCGCGGGTCCCGGTGCCGCTCCGCCGAAGGCGGGGCTGCGGGTCTCCTCCTCCCGCTGCCCAGTGACAGCGCGGAGTGAGGAGAGAAGCCGGCAGCGGCAACAGCTGGAAAAAAAAAAAACCACAGAGGCAGGAGATGCCTGTGCCTCTGCAGGGCTCAGTGCAGAAGCATCTGCCCCCACCCCCACCCCCACCCCGCTCTGGGGCGGGCGTGGGGCCTGGGGGTGCTGGGGGGGTCCCGCCTCAGCAACGTGGGGTCCACCCGCACAAGAGGGGGTGGGGACCCCGGTTGCTAGGCAGAGACCACAGCCAAAGGGTGCTCGTGGCAGGCTCAGCACTGCGGGGATTGGGGCGGAGCTGGACCCGATCACCAGGCGGTGAGCGGGACTGCGGAGCCCTCGGTGCCAAGGCAGCACGCCAGTGCCAGGAGCTCCCCAAAAAACATCTCCCATCCGCACCACTTGGGGCGGGGGAGGCAGTTCTTGTTGTCCTCCACGCCGTGGGAGGCGGGGGAACAGCCCCTGGCAAGGTGCGGCACCCACGATGCGGGACAGCCAGGGGCCACAGGTGGGGTGGCTCGGGATCCCACAGAGGGGGGCACAGTCAGCCTGCACTGGCCCCAGAGGCAATGGCAGCCTTGTGGGCCCCCATGGCCATCCAGTTGGGACTGGGGCTGCCCGTCTCGTGCAGCGGGGGTGCGGTCCGCACTCCTGGCACAGGTCAGGGCAGAGTCTCTGCCCCTTGGATAGGGAGTCAGATCCCATGGAGAGACCCACTGTGGCACACTCCTTTGGTGTGAGCACCCACGGGATGTGCTGTGGCAGTCCCCTTCCGCCTGCCCAGGAGGGGCAGTCTTCTGGGATTGCGTGGCGCCACCAGAAGGTTTCAGGCGCACTGGGAGCTGCTCAGGAAGGTGACCTCCCGCTGGAGGCTAAGGTTGCCTGCTTCACTGGGCTGGCGGTGGCAGCTCCAGTGTGGGTGGACGGGTCCACGATTGGACTCTTGAGGTGATGAGGCCCTTGGAACACCTCCCCCCACTCGTCACCTCTATGCCAAAGATGGCAAGGGGGAAGTGTTATCCCCCGGCCAAAAGGGCCGGACTATTGATTACTCAAGACCCGGCCCTTGGATTCAGGGTGCTGTGTCCCGGCTCATTGTCCGCGACACCCCTGTAGGTCAGGTTGGCCAACTTTCAGCCCTCTGGGGTGGGTACGGATTTCACTGTAAAATGACCTCAGGCGGCCTGCTAAGACCCTGCCATGGGGCCAGGGCACAGGCTTCACCACTGTCCTGGATGGGAGATTCGTGGTGCTGGGGCAGCACCCTAGATGCTCAGAAATGCTGCTGGTTCAGCAGCTAAGATCATAGCCTCCACCATTGCCACGATGAGGCGTTCCTGGCTGCAATCCTTGAGCCTGTCCCACAAGAGGCAGCGATCATTCAGGGCTTCCCCTACGATGGGTTGGTCTTCCTTTCTGGTCGGACCACTGTGAAGCTCCATGGTCTGAGGGGCTTTGGGACCGTACTTGGTTCTCTGAGGCTCTACTTGCCAAGGCCTCCTGACTCTTTACACACAGGGATAAGATTGGGGGCTTCTGGCTGCTCCTGGTCCATACCTACCAGTGACCAGCAAACGCGGAGTCGTGGTGGCTGCCCACCTGAGAGATAGCGTATGCAGATATTCCCTTGCCGAGTTGTCTTGATGACCTGGGATACATCCTGGTCCTGAGTGTGGGAGACCGGGGGCCCCGCTCTTGCTCCTGCCCCACGTGCAGCAGGCTGCATTACTCATTGGCAAGCGCTTCCCAGGCCAGAGCCTTCCTGCCCCAGCCGAATTTCGAGGCTATGGTCCATACCGTCTTCCAGCTGCAGCAATGTCCACGTCAGCATCTAGGACACTGCCTGGAGTTATTAGGTCCCATGGTGGCTCGCTCATGTGTAGCAACACTGGTCCGCCAGAGACTCAGATTGCTTCAAGGGTAGGTGGCCTCGATATAGGCACCAAACAGCCACCCAATAGATTCCCTACCCGTGCAAGCCTCCCTGCACTGGTGAAGGTCTTTCGTGGCGTCCCCTTCAGGGACTGGTTCCGTCGGTCAAGGTACAGGCGCCGGAACATCAGCGCAAAGGAGAAGGGGGCACACTCCCCAATCCTCTGCAAGAAAGCCCCCCGTCCGCTGGTTCTCACAGCGAGGCATGATCCCCCCTTAACTGCCTCTCACCTCCCAGGGGACAGGAGCGACAAGGTGGATTGCCTCAGAAGGTTGTCTTTCCCCACTGCGACGGGCCCTGACATCCGTAGGTCATGCCTGTATTTCTCCCCAAGTGGGGTATTTTCCAACTGGGCCTTGTTGCATTGGTCTGGGACACACAGTGCCCAAGGTTCTGCTCGCCCCGGGATAGCGAGACTGGGTTGATTCCAAACACCCCTCATCGACTAAACGGGTATGCCCAGGTACGCGTCTCCTCCCACTCTGACCTGACCCGGTGTCCGGCTGTGCAGGTAAGGTAAGTCGGGGCGGACGTCTTACTGATTGCCCCAGCCTAATCAACACGGGACTGGTTCAGCATGATGCTGGACCTTCCGGTCGCCCCGACAGGTAACTCCCCCAGGACCTGGGTATCTGCTGCACCTGGACCTGCTGACGGAAGGAGGGAGGGCCTGCTTGGTGCAGGCCCAGCGAGCCCTGCTTGGCAGCAGGAACCCTCCGCACAGGTTGCGTATTGGGTTAAGTAAATACGGTCCACCTTGTGGACAGAGTTCTGGGGCAGCCTGCCAAGACTCTTGCTGGCACAGGCAAATCCTGGAGTATCTGCTCTGGCTAAAGCCCGAGGCCTAGCCCTGGCCTCATTGGAGATTCATGGGTCGCGCGCCTTGGCCCTCCCTTCAGCCACTCGAAGGGGTGTCTCTGTTCTGGCTCCCCCATATCAGCTACTTGCCTCTACAGGGAGTAGAGTTTTATCTGCAGGCACGTGACCCGGTGCCTCGTCGGGATCTCGACCTGGCCTTCTCGACATACTCGGGGGCCCCCTTTTTTGAACTCACGTCTCTATGCCCCGGTTCATGCTTTCACAGAAGGTAGCTCCTCCCCCCCCGGTGGCTACCACTTCGTCAAGAAGCTTCTCCAACGCTAAGGCCGAGACCTTGGAGCCTCCTTACACAGTAGTCTATAAGGACAAGGTCCAACTTCGCCAACATCTGGCTTCTCTACCCAAGATGGGTTCCTATCTTTCGTTGTACTCAAGATAAATTTCCTCCCCATGTTTTCCAAATCACATGGCGGGGAGGAGGTGAGGAGTTCACATTCGCTGAAATGTAATGAGCCCCATCCCTTTACGTGGGGCTTACATAGCTGTCCCAGGAAGCGAACCTCTGGTTACAGCGGTAATCCAGGTGGAAGGGTCACCAGCGTGTCTCCCCGCGGACTACCCCATGCATCAAGTGCTGCTCTGTGCTGCTGAGAAGCACCACCTTCAGAGGTCATCACAGTGCCCTCAACCAGTGCCTGGGCCAAACCCGTGGTGGGCACCTTTGCACAACATCTGCAAAGCCACCGCCGGGTCGCCAGTGCACACTTTCATGTTGCACTACGCCGGCAGACGAGGGAGGGCTCAAGTTCGGCAGGGCCGTGCTGAGGGCAGCTAGCCGTTGACTCCTACCCACCTCCAGGTATGGCTTGTTAATCACCTAAGTGGAATGCATATGAGCAACCACTCGAAGGAGAAAACATAGTTACTTACCAGTAACTGTTGTTCTTCGAGATGTGTTGCTCATATCCATTCCACACCCACCCTCCGTCCCCGCTGTCGGAGTCGGCAGAAAGAAGGGACTGAGGAGGGGAGGGGCCGGCAGCGCTATATGTACCGCCGCATGATGGCGGGACTCCAGGGGGCGCTGGAGCCGGCCCCTGCAGGGACTGCTAGTAAAAGTTCTCCGATTGGCCATGCACGAGGGCGCGCACACACCTAAGTGGAATGGATCTGAGCAACACATCTCGAAGAACAACAGTTACTGGTAAGTAACTACGTTTTCTCATGGTATCATGTAAATTGCTATTAGACACCTTCACCTTTAGCTATGGGCTGCAGCCACTTTCCTTAGTGAGATGAGGGGGTGATAAATATGAATTGGTTGGAATGACAAGTATTGTCAGCATAACAGTACAGCACACTTAAGAGCCTCAGGCGTCGTTAACATCCTTAAAGCAGCAACAACAAAGTAAAACCGCTAGTGAAGTGTATAGCAATGGGTGCAGAAGAGGAGACTGACTTTAATGTTATAGGAAAATATGTATACAGAGTTCTTACCTTCGTAGAGTTCTAGCATCACAAGCAGGGATGCTGACAGGAAGTGGAGGACGATATCTGAAGAGAAACTGAATTGTACTTAACGTGAATAGCCTTGATAAAATGAAAATGGGGGGAACCCTCTAAACTAAGCTGTAGCTTTACCATGCCAAGCTAATGATCACTGAACTGCTTCAGTTGAGATGCTCATTATGTAGCCCTGGTAAGAGGTGGTACAAGAACCTAGATGCATATGTGGAGAAGACAGCCCAGCAGTGGAGAAAGATGCTGCAGTGCAATGCACTGCTAAAAGCAGCAATCTTTGCCAACTGTGAAACCAAGGTGCTGAGAATTTCTTATTAAAAATTATAGGGGATGTTCCCCAATACTGGGCATTGTAGCTCTAGTGCCCCAGCTCCTTAAATTCCCCAGGAATTTCAACTTGGATGGAGTGGACGGTAAAACTGCTGGTGTGCCTTACTCCAGGAGTGGCTGCATTTCAGCACCTCGCCCGTGCGTGTGTAGGCACTCAAGACACGCCCACAGCTCCCCCGGGGGGGGACGGATCTCCCACGCCGGCTAAAGCCGGGCAAGGCGTTTGGCAGCGCCAGCCGCCGCCCCCCCCGCGTGCGGGCAGTATTTCGTGTCCCGCTTCTCGGGCCCAGCTGCAGCGCTCGTGGGGCACGCCTGAGCGCGCCTCGTCCGCGGCGGGGGCCGCCCGCTGGCTCCGGGTCGGCTCCGCCTACCGCTGGCAGCAGCGACTGAGGGCCATCCAGAGATCGCTGCGGGCCAGGCCCTGGGGCGGGAAGCGGCGCGGGGCTTGGCAGGTCACCCCCCCGTCACGGCCCGCGGCGGGCCGACCCACACCCTCGGGCAGCGCCGCCCTTCCCCGGGCGACCCTCCGCCCGCGCAGCTGGACTCCCGCGGACCATGCGCACACCGCCCCGGGTCGGGTCGGGTCGGGTCAGCCGCTTCCCGCCCCCGCGGCACGCGCGACTGGCCCCTGGCCTGACCCCCGGCCCCGCCCCTCGGGCTCGCGCCACGAGCGGCGGTTACGTCCCTTCCCCCCCCCCCCCAACGCTCCAGGTGAGGGCGGCCCGAGGCGGCGCGCGCCCTCCCCGCCCGCGAACACGGGACGCCTCGCCGAGCCCAGGTCAGCCCCCGCCGAGCCCTCGGGGGCAGCCCCTCTGCCGGGGGGGGGGCGGTTCTCCTCTCCCCCCACAGCCGAGCCCGGCCTTTCCGCCCCACCCTGCAGCAGGTCAGACGTCCCCGCCCCCGCCCCCGCCCCCGCCCCCGCCCGAGAGACCCTCGAGCGGCTGAGCGCGAGGCGGCGGCGGCCACCCAGCGCCGGCAGCGGGGACGGGCCTCGCTATGAGCAGCGCCCGTCCCCGGGCAGCCCGCCTCGAGCCAAAGATCTCGGGCGGGCCGGGTCCCACCCCGCCCCGCGCACCCACAGCCACGCGTGGGGGGAGGGGAGCCGCTCCCCGCCCATTTATTCTGCCCGGGGGAGCGGCGGCCCCCTCCCCCACAGCGCCCGGCCCCCTTCACGGGCCGTGGTTGGCGCCTGGAGACGGGGGGAGCAGCTGGGAGGTATAAAAGCTGACGGGGTGGTTGCCATGGTGCAAGGCTTAACGGCCACTCTTCTCCTCCGTTAGTCTGCTTGGCCTGCGCCGAGCACTCTCTGCAGCTGCCCCGCAGCGCCGAGCGCCAAACTAGCGTCTCACGAGAGCGAACCGAAGCCGGCCCTGAGCTGGGAGTGGGCTCGGTGTGTGCGTGGGGCTGCGGGGAGAGGTTGGGTAAGAGGGCAGGTAGGGAATGGGAGCCTCTCTACCCGGGTTAGTCGCCCGGCTCGGGTACCTGACGCGCGTTTCACAGGGCAGGGCTCAGGATGAGATTTTGCTGCCATCATGTGGCTAAACGGGGGAACTAAACTCCTGTGGGCTAATGGCGAAAAAGGGGAAAACGTCAGCGATGGAAGGCAACGTTCCAACGAGTGACCCTGGTGCCGTTTAGTGTGTGCGCAAAGCATGAGTAAAGCGCAGTTTTGTGTCTGGAAACCATTCTGAATTATGTATAGATTATTCACATGCTGGGGGGAGGCTGGGCTTGGGTTTCACAAAAGCAAAAGGAGAGAGAGGGTGCAGATCCAGATTCCATTTCGACTGAAGGGCTAGCAAGTTGAATGAGAGCTAATAAAATATATTTCTGTTTTGGTACAGCTCATCCAAATGTTCCATAATTTAAGCACTATTGTGTGGCACTGTATGATACACAAAGCCCTTGCTTGCAATCTAAAAGATGCAGTTAAGTGATGAAGATGTACAGGGAGACCCTGAGGATGTCAGTTTAGGAAAACTAGCTGTTGTGTCCCTTTGCCTTTAATATGATGTTGGGGTAAAGGAGCATTTGAGTGTTTGTGAGGCTCACAGAAGAAGTGGGTCTTTAAAAGGGATTTGAATAAAGAGGCTGTGGGTTTCTATGTTGTGGTTAGGAGGTCATTCTGTATATAAGTAATAGGGAAGGAGGAACAAAAATGGAAGTGTGGGGGGGAACCAAAGGTGATGGAGAGGATGGTGTCACTAGTTGAGCAAAGAGGACAAGAACATAAGAATGACCATCATGGGTCAGACCAATGATCAGTCTAGTCCAGTATCCTGTCTTCTGACAGTGGCCAATGCCAGGTGCTTCAGAGAGAACGACTAGAACAGGTAATCTTCAAGTGACCCATCCCATTGGCCATTCCTGCCTCTGGCAAACAGCAATCCCTGCTTAGCCTGGCTAATAGCCATTGATGGACCTCTCCTCCATGAATTTATCTAGTTCTTTTTTGAACCCTGTTTTAGTCTTGGCCTTCACAACATCCTCTGGCAAGTAGTTCCACAGGTTGACTGCGTGTTGTGTGGAAAAAATGTCCTTTTGTTAATTTTAAACCTGCTGTTTATTAACACAAAAACTAGGGGTCACCCAACAAAGTTATGAGAAGGAGTAAATAACACTTCGTTCCTTACTTTCTCCAAGAAGGGGGAATACTGTGAGAAACAAAGATGTAAGCCTTCTAATGAGTCCAACTGGCACGCTGTCCATGGTTGGGGGTAAAACAGATGTGCTCACAGCCACACCACTCCTGCTTATTTTCCAAAGAAAATATTAATAAATCTTCAGTGGGAAAAAGTGAAAATAGAGCAGGCCTGGTTCTTTTTTGCATTCATTTACACAAAGTGCCCTAACATACACAACACTTGCTATAAAATTTAGCAGCTACCTCCTTAAAGACTATTATTACCACTTATGCTTAGAGTCATGGCATGCTGGTGGTAGAGAACGGATCTCCCATGTCATTCATTTATCTTTGTGAAAGCCCTTGCGCAATTATTATAATGAATCTTTTTCATGATGTTTCATGTCTGTTGAATACCTGAGGTGAAGACCTGGGCCCTATTGAAGTTAGTGGGTGTTTTGCCACTGAGTTCAAGGATGAAACTCTGGTTTTACTGGAGTCTGTAGTATGTGGACATAAGAACAATTAAGTAAAGAAAGTCCTAGCAGACAGAAAGGAGATGGTGATGAGTGAGGCATAAATTATCTGACAGACAGAAAGGAAGGAAAGCTCTAATAAAATAATACTTTAACACTCATATAGAACAGCTGGAAGAATGGCTCCAGTCCTAGCAATCTGCCTTTTAGGATGACAAGCTGTAACATATCTGTCAAAAGTAATTTATTTAATTTTAATTACAGTGTTTCCCAAGTCTGCTACAGCCCTGCAGCACCTGTGCTGCTCTGGTAGGCAACAGATTCAGCAACACACCTGCAATAAATCAGCATTTACAACCTTCATCTCACCCAAACTCTGTAACAGATGAATGATTGCCCTTAATTGCAGTAGCACAATAATACAAGTTTGAACTGGATCACAGAATTTTCTTCCCAAGAATTCTGAGCAATTTAATGAGGCCTAAAGTAAAGGACCTGCCACTTTGCATCACCCACACTCACCATTTGCTGACAAACACTTATTTGTTAACAGTGCTTACAGTAGTGCTCCCCCAACCCAACAGTAATGGTGTTGTAGCATGTTGGTCAATACCTCTAGAACACTGTTTATCAGTTTAATATCTGATATTCTTATAAAGCCTGCTTTCAAATTAAAATAAGGCTGATAGTAATGATTGGAAACTATCTCAATTTGTGGGTAAAAAAGTATTCAGCAAGAACTTTTCATGTTTAAAAATGTATTTTGATACTTACGCAAATACCTTGGTTCCTGAGTCAAGAAAGAGGAACTTTTTTGAGGCATAAATCATAGCCCATTGAAGTCCATGGGAATCTCTCCATGGACTGCAATGGGCTGTGGGTCAGGCCCTTGGTGCATGTATGCTTTTTTGAATGGAGCAAATTGACAGTTTATACAGCTATTACTGCTTTTTATAAAACAACTCTGTGTTTTATAGCCTATTTCAATCTTAACTATAAATGGTGCTACTGCCCCACTACAGTATCTCCAATAGGTTTAAATACTTATAGATTCCTGTGTCGTCTTTGAATTTAAAAAAAAAAATTGCTAATTTTGTGCCTTCTGGGAGAGGGTCTCTCAGCGCTGCTGTTTTGATGCAGTGGGAATGATTTAAAGTCTTTGGGAGCTCCCATGACATAAGTGAGCTGAGGTAGGGAAGTGCAGGGTTAGTTTAGTAATTACCTAGCCCACTAAATTTTGAACTTTGAAAGAGAAAGTAATTTTCAAGCTTGTGCTGTGGTGTGAAGGTCACTATGAAAATTATTATTTAACCAACAACTGATTGGAGGGGATGGGCAGTAAGACAAATTCTTCTAAATACAGTGATACACAGTAAAAGGAGCACAGCCTATGCCTAAATAATGGAACAAATGGTTTCTCTGACAATGCAAGCCAGTGACTAAACAAGCCAGAGCTTAGTGCACATTGTTTTTGTTTGGAAAGGTATTTTGCTCTGAAGTGTTGACAATTCAGTGACGACAGCGATTGCTATACTCTGCAGCTCTGACAGTCCCATTCAAGTCTCCAGAGGACAGAATATAATCTACCGTATAGGATAGATAATATTTTGCACTCTCGTTTTTACTTGAGGATAAAAAAGCCTGTGAGATCGGTTCAGAAGGAGGACTGCTGACCTTGTGTAAGTGGAAGAGGCTCTGGTTAGTAACAGTCCCATATTAGTAATGTCATCAGTATGTCTGTTAGGCAAGGTTCAGTTTGCTCACCAGGGCTCAGAGGTGGCCTATATTACAATTGACCTTGTCACCTTATGGCTGCCCCAACCTGGTTGCTTGTATAGTTTAGAAAGAGCCTTAGGCTGCAACAGTGTTTGCACATATTTTAAAATATAGCTAGAAACAATAGCTATATTGACTGTGCCTGTGGTGGGGGTATCCCCAACTGCTAATCCAGGACTGATGTTTATTTACAGCTATTTGCAGAACCAGATTTTCCTGGATTCCCTCTGACAGGGAAAGTTGATGCCCCTCTTTTTAGTGAGGGGGACACCTATTACTCCATGCTTAAAAGCTGGTGGAATGCCAGGTCTGAGGCACAATGTTCTTCTTGCTGGCATATGCCACTCAAGTGTTACTGAGGCTGTAAGAGAGATGGACACAACCAGCTAGGAGAGCAATGAATGAATATGCAGAGATGAGATGCAGCAATGCGCAAGGGGAAAAAAAGGGGATGTGTGTACTAACATGAGAGAGAACAAGTCCTAGAAAGCTGTTGGTCTGGGGGTTTAAGGGGTGATTTGTGGGTGGAGGGGAGGAGGGAGGGAGGAAAGCCATAAGCACATGAGCAAGCCTGGGAACATCTGAGCATGTTCAGAAAACACAGTCTCCAAACTCTTTTCAGAAAGAACAAGCTATTGGGTAAAATGAGCTGTCTTGTGGAGCTTTTACTCACACTTGTATTTATCTCATAGGGGTCTGTCTATCCGTCAGATTTTCACAGTGCCCCCAATTTCTCTGGTTTCCCATGCTAGTTTTGTGGACAAATTTGATGTTTGTGGCAGCCAAACATTGTGCGGAAAGACTTTGCTGCGTCTCAGACTCTGTCTCAGCAGGCCATGGGGCTAGTGACTCCTCTGCTGGAGAACCACACTTTGTTTTGCCCAGACCCAAAACAGATTTTTTTTCTCCTACCTGCTGTAGCCAAGTATGGATAACATACTTTGCAGATGCTGTGTGGCTGATACTTTCAAGCCAGATGCTGAGATTAAATTATTCTTTGGTCAGTACTCCACACTCACCCTGCAGAAAACTCCCTTGCTCAGAGCTATCAGTGGCTCTTTATTTCTTGAAGCGGATGTTTGGAGATTGTCATCCAAAATGGTATTGGTGTATCTATTGTATCTGTAAAACCTATTTAGCATCACACCTGTGTGCAAACAGTAAATATGCCACAATGGTCATGAGGCCAATGCATTCTGTTACACTGTCTGTCTTCTGGGGAAATGGCCATTTAATCATCTCCCATACATCCTTCCTCTAAACCTTCCTCTGCTGTGAAGTGTACAAATTACTCCCATCCGACATTGGGTAGGCAAGTGTCAAACTCTGACTTCTGCTAATCTGCTAAACTTTGTTTTATTGTTACTAGCTCCTCCCAGCTAACATCCACCCTATTTGTCTGTTTTGTACACTGTGTTGGCATCTCTGGAACTGTCACATGTCTGTACAGTGCCTGGCTCCATGAGGTCCTGATCCTTGACTGCAGTTTCAAGGCTCTGTTGTAATACAAATAAATAATAATAATAATAATAATTTATATAGTGAATTAGAGATTTATTCAAGCCCAGGGAGTCAAAATGTTTGACACTGAGGGTTGCCAAGGCAGCTCAGCAGGAGCTTGAAGGCTGAATGTAATTTGCATATGCATATATTTACATAAATATTTTTGTCAAAAATAAATGTGCTGAGCTGTAATATTTGCTTGCACTTTATACTCCCTTGATAGACAAACAAAAGTTGTTTGCTGGCCAAGTTCTCTTCCACTTAACATATTCAGGTGATCGTCTTTGCTCCTCACCCTGCCATTACTGGGATCTCCCACAGACTGTAATCTGCATTTTGGCATCTCTGAATTCTAATTTCTCTTGGTCCATCTCTAGCTCAGAGGGGAAGCAAGAATTCTACACATGCTGCTAGGTTCAACAATGCATGGAGAGAAGAGAAGGCAGGTGTTCTACTCTCCCAAAATGTAAACGTAGGTTTATTTAATGCCTTTCATTCATCACAAGCTATTTCTCCCGTACCCCCACCCGCCAAAAACAAGATGGCAGCATAAGGCACCATTTAGACACATGCACAGTCCATACATCATCTAGATCAGGTTTAAAAAACATAGCTATAATTCTTACCAACAGTCCCAAATGTCCTCATTACTAATGTACACAGTATGATTGTCCCCAGAGTTTATTTTGGAGAAAAGAACTATTAAATTAGAATTGTAGGATCCCGCTTCCCTCCCATCCCCTTCCCAAAAAAGAAGATAAAAACACAGGTACAGAGCTTAATACCAGAGTAATGAGATTAATTCATAAATTAAAAAAATACAAAATTCCCAACTATTTCATTCTTTTTTTGAGAAAGTCCCACATGATGTAATGTAGAGTCCAGTGAGCATGCCCAGAATGTTATGCTGTGTCCTTTCCCCCCCTTCAAAGCAAGAAAACTGACAAATAGACCCAGAACTTTTAGTCTTCTGTGTGCTTCAGTCATTCACATGGCAATAAAACAGAGTTCAATTTCAGCTCTAAGAATCCATTTTAGCCATAAAACTGCAAGATCCCCACTGGATGATTTGAAAGTTTTCCCTCCATTCAATGGAAGAACGATGTGATACGTTGCTTTCCTGATGCATATTCTTCAAGGCTTCCATTCAATGGGCTCCCCTTAAAGAAAGACTGTAATTGTAGTAGGATCAGTTATATAAAATATCAAAGAATAGGTTGAGCTGATGTCTCTCTGAGTGAAGCTAGCCCAGTGCTGAAACGTTTGGGTCTGCTACAAGTACTCAAGTTCCAGGGCGTGCCTAAGAGCCTCCAGGTCAGCATGACAGGAGATTCTCCAGAATGGCATGTTGTGCTGGAATGAAACCAAAATATATTTTTAAACACAAGTATCAAAATATCTTTCATAGTTGGCACCCTGAGCAATGGGACCTTTACTCCCTTAGCCATCAGCTCATGATATTGCTATAGACATGAAGGATCATCTTAGAAATTAAAAGATTGCTGTCCCCTCTGCAGGCCTGTATCTGCAGAGACTAGAAAACAGTGCAAAGTGCTGGAAACTGCAGGACCTTCCTGAGCTTGTAAGGCATTTTCACATGCTGTCCTGCTTCAGAAGAAACAAATGGGGTAGGGTAAGTTTATGGATGCCTGCAAAGATTTTGTATTATACACTAAAAACTTTACTTCCCATTTTCCCACTGGGTTTAGTGTGAATGTTTCTAGAATAATAATGCTCTTTGAAAAAAAAAAATCTTGATGCTACTTCCTGATGCTTAAAATCCATAGCAATAGGTGCCTTAGCAACTTGTCAGACAAGTCCTATGAGGTTCTCCACACAGTTCTGCAATCCTTTCCTATAACACATGCTCCACTCCACTAAAACCACCTTTGTGTTGCTATCTCCACATAGACTAGCAAATTATACAATAAAATGTTGTTTGCATAATCAAAAGCAAGAACCATAAAGTAGTTGATTTTATAACAATTACAGTTCACTCTGCAGGAGAGAGAAACCTCACAGCAATCCGTAGGCACAAAGGAATTGCCATAATGGATCAAGCCTGTCTCAGAGGAAGATGCAAGAAACCCTGCAGCATGGCATATGCCAATGAAGTGCTCCTAGTGGTCCATGAGACCTGGTATGGGTGGAGACTTTTCAAGCCAAGTATTCAGTAGCCTGAGTAGGTCAACTGAGTTAAGAGCTCTGGCCTGATGGTTGGGGACAAGTGCCAGGTTGGATTCTTCCCATTCATGCTCTGTGCCATCCAATGGGGGTGCGGGTCCACTGTTCTATCTTGATATGAACTTATCTGCCACCAGACTCTCCCAGCTAGAGAACTGCATCAATCTGGAGACCAAAGGGTGTGATCAGCTGTGGAGGTGGACAGGGTTACTGTGGTGCCTATCCCTTTGGAGGAGGGTGGTGGAGATTAGCTAGTCTTGTCCTTGCTCTGGCACTGGTTCAACACCCAAAGCCTGTCCCCAGGGACACTGGCCAGCCTCCAGAAGAAGAAACTCAAGGTTTTTTGGACATGGTTGTACTGGGTCTCTGCAGGTGTACTGGGAGAGAGCAGACAGGGTCTAATCTGTGTTTGCAGCCAGATCCACATATTCTGCCTTCAGGCCCTGGAGAGACTCCTTTATAGTGCTCATAGTCCAGCATGGAGTATGCTAGCACATGCTTTCCTCTACCACCTCTGGGAGCACCGAAATGACCAGCAACTCTTCTGTCTTCATCTGAGAGGTCTCTTCTCAGAAGAGACCTCTCTGAGCTGCCAGTCTACTTCCAAGTCCTCCTCAGGAATTGGAAGCTACTCTCAGCTGCCAGGTCTGCAGCAGCCACCAAGGGGAAATATTTAACACAATCCCTGCTACACAATCCACGCCTGTATGTGCAGGTGGTGTAGTCCCACTTGGGGCACCAAGGGACAGTCCTGTGTGGTGCCACCAGAAGCTGAGACCTTTTGTACTACAGTTGGAAGAACTGGGAGGAACCTGCAGTGCTTGACCAGCATACGGGTTGCCCACTCTGCATGTCTCCCATAGTGTGCTCCAGAAGGTAAAGGCAGCCTTGCCCCCAACTCCTCTCACTTTTCTCAAGCGGATCCTGCAGGAGGGTGCTCCCTGCCGACCCCTTGCACCTGGATCTTTGGAGCTCATCACTGGGCCCTGCCCTGCGAATCTCTCCAGCCATCCCAAACATACCACCTGAGTTGGCTGAGTGATATTCCGCTGGTTTGTCTCCAAACTACACCCAGAAAACATCTGTACACACTTGTACTTCATACTATCCACTTCCTTACCCTCACATTCTGCCCCAACTCCAAGTGGTGGGACTGCTGCCATCTGCAGAGGATGGGAGCCCTGGTGGGCCAATCTGTACCCCACTCTAGTTCCATGGCCTGCTGGTGGCTCCTTCATGGAGCTGTGAGCATGGACATGTATCTGGCACAGTTCATGGA
This sequence comes from Mesoclemmys tuberculata, assembly GCA_007922155.1. NCBI lineage: Eukaryota > Metazoa > Chordata > Testudines > Chelidae > Mesoclemmys > Mesoclemmys tuberculata. The sequence goes on along the minus strand of ML675625.1, from coordinate 12,239,039 downwards.
ATCCCCCGACTCCTGTCCTTTCTGCGATACGAGGGAGACCCTGTCTGTGTATTGGGCCTCAGGCCTCAGCCCGTTTCAGAATCATCTCTGGAAGTTCTGGCTGCACTTCCCTGCCTCCTTCTCCTCATTTATGCATACCCCATCCATGGCCCCACAAAGTCATGAGACCTCCACATCAGCCTCCTCCTGGTGCTGACCAAGATGGCCATCTATCATACCAAGAGAAGGAAGCTGGATGGGGGGTGCTCTGCAACTGTGGCACCTATTTCCGACCCCTTGTTATGTCATGCCTCCAAGGTCCTCTATGTGGTATCTACTGACTCCTTACACACCTTTGGGGAGTAGTGAGTGCTGCCAGGAGGTTCTTGACTCAGTGTGCCCTTCTGGTTTAGGGATTTTTAACCTTTGGCCTTCCAGTTCCTGTTTTTTCATTTATTGCCCCAGGCATTCATTGTAGCCTTGGTTCAGTAGTTCCTACTCCTCGGTTGAAGGGGCAACCTTTAGTTCTGAGCAGGCCTAGATTCACCCATCCCACTATCCACAAAAGATACAGGATAACCCATCCCCAAGGAAGCTTCCTCCTGACACCCACGTGTCAGAGATTGGCTTATGCCCTAAATCACAAAAATCTGTATCCTTTTCTAAACCTCTTCTTTATTTTTTAGTATTTACTATTATTACTCTGGATATGCTTATTCTCCATACAATGATCTAAGTCCTGGCTGGTCCTTCTCTATTGAAATATCTCATTTAAAAATAATCAGATAAAATCTAGAAAATAGAAGAGGATCCCTTCTAAGGGCTACTACCTGCATAGGAAACTGTAGGGACACCAAATGTTCATTTTACACAGAGTATTTACACTCTTCTCTATACTTAAATACAACTCAAGCTCCTCTCTGCTATGTTGCCTATCAGTAAAAAAAAAAATCTTCCCTTGAAGCTATTTATCGCTTTGTTTGTTCACTTCACAATACACACAGCAAGCAGACACGGGCATCTGAAGTGACTACAGTGTATTGTTCTGCAATTTCACTTTAGAGGGGAAAAGTTATTTCCTCTCCCACTCCTTCAGACCCTTGGTGGATATAAAATCCCTTCCATTTAAATTATCTTTCTTTCTTTAAATAGAGGAAAACTTGGACACTCAGCCACGCCTGCTGTTCAGCTCTTGCAGATTTATCATTTGTTGGACAGGTGAAGAAAAACAACCCACTAAAACTGAGATATCATCAGTGCTTCCAGCGAAAGGCTCTCTGCCCACCCTGTTTTTTGTATAAAGTCAGGTGTGTAGCTAGCAGCCCCGACTAATGATTGTCATCAATCAAAGGTTGTGACAGCTCCAGTAAAGAATGTGTTCTCCTAATGGGAGAGTTGATTAAGCCAGGAGACGCTAGCAAGAGGCCTCTTGAAACCCTGCCTGTAGAAGGTTGCTGAACCTTCCTGCTGTTTCATACTGCCAGGGAGCCTGGCAGCTTTGATGCAGTCATGTGCATTGACCCACTACCTTTGAAGTATAGTGCGGGGCTGTCACAAGCAGCAGGCTATTATCACTTCACTTTCAGTCCATGCATTTTAGGTTCTTCCTGGAGGGATTCTTAACCCTTAAGGAAACAGCTAAGCATCTGGGAGTCTGGCTAATTTCAAGAGGTTTTTTTGTTGGTGACAGAAATTAAAGTACATGGAGGAAAAGGGTTTCTGGCTGCTTGAAGGCAGGACTGGGTTGGGACCCTGGGGACAGAGCAAGTGCTGACCCACCTTGCACCTGCTGGGATCCCAGCCTCCCCGAGCCTGTGCTCACAATGTGACTAGCCTCGCCTGGCTGCTGTTTCCTGCCTCCTCACTGAACCTGGAAACCAGCTAGGAGAAGTCAGGTTACACAGGATGGTCATGCCTGAAGCACAAGAGTCTTCGATGGGGATACAAGGGGAAGCAAGAAGACACCCTGAGAAAGACATGTTCAAATGGTCTCTGGCCATGTTGAAACCAAAATAATGGCAGATTTCCCATCAGGTTTCCACCCCACAGAAAGTTCAGGAACCCTCCTGACTTCTTTGAACTGTTCAAGGACTTCCCCCCCACTAACAGACAAGAAACCTTCACAGGCAGTAATCCAAAGGTTTGGGAATTAGATTTCCCTTCTCTGAAACTATCAATAGCTCCACAATTCCTCACCCAAACTCACACAGCCTTAGTGGGTGGTATCCTTGACTCCTCCGCCCTGTGCCCAAAGTCTCTGATTATGCTCTGCCATGTTTTCTTATTTATCTTCGTTTTCTTCTACTGTGCCAATCACCCTGGTATTTTCTACCACATCTCTAAATCCATCTTTCCTCATCACCATAAACCTGGCCCAGCCCTTGATTTTTCTCATGCTTTGTTATTTTTAGCTCAGCTCCTCTCTGACATCCCCACATCTCCCCTCTTCCAGTCTATACAAAACACAGTCACCAGAATGATCTTTCCTTCTCACTACTCTATTAATGTCCACAGCAGCTAGGCATGGATCATATAGGAGGCTCCCCAAGACACTGAGTATGTAGGGGCACCTCCGGCTCAGCTGTATGACTGTAGCCCTGGCATTGGCGCCCACTACCCTACATCAATAACACATGAGAGCTGCAATACGAGCATAGCTCCTATCCAACTGCCTCCCCTACACCACAGCTTTTGAGGAGGAGGAGTTGTTTTCTCCTTAAGGGCATGTGCCACCCCCCAGAGACATACTGTACCAGCAGCCAGGGCTCAGACACTGCACCACCCCAGCAGCACCAGCACCATCATTAATGACTGTCATCACTACCATGAGAAGGGTGTTTCTCGGTAGGCTGGAAAGCCCATGAGAGCCCATGCTGCATGTCAGATTTCAGCAGTTGGCATCTGGTCCCAATGGAATACAGAAGGAGACATACAAAACATACAAATATTTTAAAAGTGACAAATCAAAATGTTTTGAACTTCAATTAAAAATCAAGTTAGTTTTGGATTCAGTTAGAAATCTGAGCAAAAGTCTAGGTCACATCTTACTGTATCTGAAATGTACTGCTGGAAGCCTCAGCTAGTACCTAAAAATCAGATTATAGTACGTTTGGACCTTCCCAATCAGTGGTACATGATGACATGAACACTTGCTCCTAAGGCCTCTTTTTTAGCATGCCTGTGACAGAGGGCCGCATCTGTCCAATGAGTATGTAATTACTGTCAGAATTCTGGGTTCATTGTGTCTGATCATGTCACTTTAAGATCCTTCCATTTTTGTTTTGTTTGCATTCAATGTGCCTCCCCATTTTTTTTCTTTTGGTTGTTAAAATTAATCAAATGGCTCCATAAATCATTAATACAAGAAAAGCAGCCACTCAGGACTACACTGAGTATTAATATGCTGTAATAAATCACTCCTGAGGAATTCTGCCGGAGTTTGGAAGTTGTAAGAATGTGGCACATATAATATCAGAAACTCCAGAATTCACCATGCTTGTCAGCAGACATTACACAAGCAGGGTTTGTTTCTTGTCATGGGTCTAGTGCCATTTTTATTAATCAGGTACAGTTCCTGGAACATGTAATAGAAACTAGCAGTGCTTCTAAGAGACCACCTGAAAGGCCACAATGGCTGCCAGAGCTATAGAAGAGGGATATGCAGTAGGAAATTGCTCAGGATGCTGTGAGGATTTGCAAATGGGGAAAAGAGCTTAGCTATAAACAGCGTGGAGAGGAGGAAGTTTCATTTAATGCTTAGTTTAAAGAGCCATCAAACTGAAAACTTTAAGAACTTGGAACTGTACATACAACTGTACCTTTTTTGCTCCCTGTTCCTCTTCAACACCATCTCCTATTACAACATACACGGCTTTCCTTCCAAACCTCTGCATTATTCTTTCAAAACAGCTCTCTTTCCCTGAGCAACAAAAGAGAAGAAGTGTTTGTTATGTAAGGGAACTGGGCAGCAGGGTTGGAATTCAGTTGTCAGGGCTGGAGCAGGGCCAGATTTCATTAGTTTCTTTGCATTTGTAATTTGGTTCTTAAGTTAAGATTTAGGCAACATTTGACCTAAGATGCCACCACAAGAGCTACAGGAGTACCTTCTTTACTTAGTGTTGCCAACTCCCTTGTGTTTACCATAATACTTTTGATATTTGTATTGCCCCTGCTGCTGGAGACATGCGATTCCTTGTGAATCTCAGGGCTTGTCTATACATTGGGGTACTGTACACTACAGGAGGGCATGATTTCTAAAGTGCACTAACATGTTGTGCATCAATTGGTTTGTATAGACCCTGCTGATGCGCACTGAAGGTTGCCTAATGCACATTAATGTATTAGTGCTATGTTAAAGTACATTAGGGAATCTTTAACATGCGCCAGCAGGGTATACACAAACCAATTAATGCACAACATGTTAGTGCACTTTAGAAATCCCCACCCCCAAGTGCACATTACCCCACCGTGTAGACAAGCCTTTAGCTTGCGTTTTAAAAAGAATAGTTTCTAGTGCTCATGGTTGCAGAGGAAAGCTTGAAAAGCTGAAGCCTGAAAGCTTAGACTGCAAATAAAAACGTTTATCATTTTTAAAAATCTCTTGGTTTTTAAGCCAACCTTGTGTTTTTTGAATACTTGGAGTTGATGGTTTAGGTTTAAGTCCAACATCACAGGACAACTGTGAGGTTTCAAATAGGGCTGGTCAAAAATTTTCCATCTAAACTGGTTGACAGAAAATTGGGCTTTCTACTACGAACAATTTTTCATGAAAAATATTTGCTTCCCACAGAAACTTCCATTTTCATCAAAAAAGTATTCAGCTGAAAACATTCAACTTTTTAATCACAATGTTTTTTTTCCAATGAAAACATTTGTTTTTTTGTTGACATTTTCCACTTTCAACCTTCCTTGCAAGTCAGTACTATTGAGGCTGGAAAGATTTGTCATTTTGGGGGAGTGCAAGAACCTAGGAGTTGTTAGCCATATGGGGATATCAGATATCCAGGGAGCTTCTGGGTATCTATTCATCATAATATAAAAATAATTAATATCACAAGATGAAAGGATGGGTAGTTCCTGGAGGAGGTTAGGGGTTTTTGGACATTAGGCATTGTGTAGTTCTTTTTGGCTGGATGATAATGTGGCATTGTGAGAAGCCAAAATTCATATTCTTATCCATATTTTGACAGTCCTATTTGCTTTTCTTTTGTCGATCTGCTCATTCCTGATATGGCATTTTGATATACATGATACTTAACATGTATACAGCACGTAGCATTTACAAAGAAATTAGAAAAACCACCATGCAAAGTAGAGAATGATCATCACCTCTTTGAATATAGGGAATTAAGGAGCCCCAGGGATTAAAGCCAACATTTTTCAAACTTTTAAATTTTAGATTTAATTGAGCTGACCAAGGTCACACAGTGAGTCACAACGACAGAGAGGGGATGAGATTTTGGGAGTTCCTGGTTCTTAGCCACGTACTCAGAACACTAGACTATCTCTTGATTTCTACAGATCTATTTCTGGTCACTGTAAGAATGTCTTCTCCAGACTTCTGATCAAGATTTTGGAACAAAGAAAGATGTTTCCCCCAGACAATTCACCACGGGTTTTATATTGAGCCTGGTGCATGCAGGGACAGGATATTAGGAGTTTTAGGAGAATAGCATGTGTCCTCCTGTGGTACAGATGAGATCCATTAAATTCATTGTTATGTATCTCAGCACTGAATCCTTAGGCTTTGATATAAAGGAGCTCCCAGTCACCTGTCCCACAACACTAGATATTCTTTGCTGCACCTTCAGAGCAGCTATTTATTTTATTTATAGGCATTTCTTTTGGTGCTCATCAAGTGTCCCAGCCTTGCAAACAATGAGCTTATATACCCAGCACTGCTAGGAGGTAGATGTGTATTTTTATCCCCAATTTAATGATAAGGAACTGAACCACAGAGGGCCTAAGCAACTTGCCCAGGATCATACAGAATTTCTGTGGTAGAGTCAGAAATTGAGACTAGATCTCCTGTTTCTCAGTCCAATGCCTGAACCAAAAGACCATCATCATCCTTCCTTCCTTAGACCTTGTCTACATTTAAAGATTGGAACCAGGTATAGTTGTAAACATGGTTTATGTTAGCAAACAAGATAGTTAATGCTTGTTAGCAATCATAGCAAATAATCATGGCTTTTCTATCTTGATCCATAGTTGCTTTTCTGTAACTGGTCCAGCTCGCTACTCCACCCCAACTCCCCAGGAAAACAGGACCTTTAGTCTTGTTTCTGTAACAGGTTCAACCAGAATTCATTCCTCTCAGCTGTGTGAGAAGTAGGACATCCCAGAATGTACCACCCACAGGCTGCTAGTGCTGCTGGGCGTGCATGTCTTCTAAGGCACTATATCTCCCACCAAGGCACTATGGGAGAGCTACCTTGATTCTTCCCATGGTGCATTGATACAAACCTGGGCAGTCAGTATGTTAGATGTGGATGCACCAATAGGAGGCCCATGTGACTGTGCTGTGAATAAAGCTGCTGCAGGAATACAACTCAACCATACTAATTGTAAGTGAGTCAGATGAAAGAGCCACAACCTGGTTACAAACACCCACTTGCACTTGTACTTTAGACAAGGCCTTAGCTGCATTGTTCTTACCTGTCTTTGTTGCACTATAGATGTTTTCAATGGGGAAGACTGTGCCCAGTCCATATAGGAGCACTTTAGCAAGAGCTGGTATGAGCTGAGTTGTGGTGACCAACACATTCACACAGTTAGGCCTAGAAAACAAAGTGGTTAGTTGGAATTGCAGTGAGTGACGCAATCTGTGTCCTTTTCTCCTGTTGACATCTAAGGTGGGAGCACAGGACAGAATGCAACCAGAAAAAACTCCAGAGAAACTGGTGATTATGTGGCGGGAGGTGACTGAGATTTTTTGTACAAACTCATTATTAATTTATGATAATGAAATAATATAAAACAAACCGGTGACAGACCGAGACTTATAGTGCATGTCTCCCATGTAATTTACACTGGGTATCATAGGTGAACTAAGTCAGGGATAGTAGTGCTTCTCTTTCCCCTTACTGATCTTCTGCAAATCTTTTTAGTACTTTCCTGGGAATGCTACAAATGTATCCAGCAGCAAGGCAGGGAAACCAGCTGATTTTCTTTTGTTTGGCCCTTTGTATCATATTGAGTGACCCCTACCCCTGATAATACAAATTTGGGAAATGTGTAGATGGGCCTCGCACAGATTTGGCCAGCAAAGTCCTATAAACGTGCCCTAGTTTGTTTGGAGGAAAAGAAGGGAAGCAAATGAGCTCTTGGATCTCATATGTAGGTGACTCCTTAAGCTGTTCTTACCGGGAATGTATCAAATTCAGAGCCTTGAGAGCATGAGTGAGCCAGAGATCAGTCAGGGCTTCCAGTTCTGCTCTTAACTGCAGCCAGGTTTCTCTCTTAGGAGCTCCTATTAAACCTGCAAGTAGGGAAAGCAATATCATTTGTAGCTGCATGGAAAGAGACTGGTGTATTATGTACTAAGCTGTGCATATCAAAGGGCCTCCTGCTCTCTCTTGGCCATGTCTGAATACCTCTTTAGCTGCTCCTCTTTCATTCCTGGTGAAGACTCCCTCCAACCCTTCTGCTATGAAGTATTTCAATGCTCTGCCTGAGTGCTCTTCGCTTCTCCCTGTGGAACCTGCTGCTAGCCGCCTTTTTGGACATCGCTTCAAAGTAGGTGATGCCCTGAATGTCTCCAAAGCATCTCACTCCTATTCCCCCCCTTATGGGAATACACAATACACCCATGTGAGGTAGGTATTCGCCCCCGTCTGCAAATGGGAAAACTCTGGTGTAGAGAGGCTGCAACTTACCCATCTTGTTAGTGTGTCAGAGAAGGGAACAAGATACAGGAGCAGTTTTGATTCCCAGTCCTTTGCTCTAACCATTAGATTGCACTTTCCCCATAACAAATAAATGTGTTGCTTGTTTTTGGAGTGCCAAGGCTATTTTGTAATGACCATTGTAATTTAAGGATAACTCTGCTGAAACACTTGCCTAGCAGTTCAGTTCTCCAAAGCGGGAGGTGCCCTAAGTATGCTCTCAGTACACCTAACTTGTAGTGCTTATCCAGCTGAACAGAGAGAGTTTTTTTTAAAGATGAAAGAGGCCTTTCTCTGGCTGCACACACTTACCTCCTACATTGTTTTTGTATGTATTGTACATCTCTTTCACCCGCCGGTAGCGGAATGCTAATTTCCTCATCCAGTCAACTCCCCCGTGAACTCCAGAGCCCAGACACAGATTTGCACCGGCAGTTGAACTGTGAAAGCCATCTGCTGAGAAGTTATATGTGCTGGTGGGGGGAGGCAGGGGAAAGAAGAGGAGGAAGAAAAAGGGAAAGTGTTGGTGCAATTATATAAGGTTCCAACAGGGTGTGGAAACAAGTGAAGAAGGTGGAGAAAGGGGGACCTCAGATGCCTGTTGTAGAATAATGGAGGCAGTTGGTAAAGCACAGGAAGAGAAATACAGCTCTTCTTGCCCTACAGGTGTTTTTGCTAATACCTATCAATTTGTGGTATGTTATTTTATTTTGCAGGAGGAAACATGTTGGGCTAAATCTTCAGTCAGTTCCCATTACCACTCTCATTGAATTTGTGGGCACCCTATTTGTATACACAACTCTCCCCCAGCCCCCTAACACACACACTCGTAAAAGCAAATTGGGCAGACTAACATGGAGAGCCAATTTTTTATACAAATGCAGATGTAAAATTGCATGCACATTTTGCACATAGTTGTGCATCTGATGGTCTTAAAAATCAGGCCTGATAATGCCAGATCTGTACAATAAAAGGTATGGTTTTCCATGTGCAACTGGATACAACTTCTGATCCTATAAGGGGATTATTGGGGTGAAAATTTTGGCCCATTGATTTTTGACAAAAAAAACCCTATTTTCAGGTAGAACAAACAGGATTGTCAGAGGGGTGGAGCCCAGCACTGCTCCCATATTTTCACGTGTCTAGTTTTTCTACACATCTCTGAAAACAATGAGGAATTTACTGGGCACAACCAGTGAAAATGCCTTTGATAAAGACACATAGGTTACTACCACCCATTCATTGTGAGATTCTTACTACTACCACCTTGAACACGAGAAAAATATGACTATCCTCTACATGAAAATCACAACTGGGAACCGAATCACTATTCATGCCTGTCTTACTGCTAAAGCAACTGTCTGTCTCCAGAAAGTCAAATCCTAAAGAAGGCAATTTTGTTGTAGACCTTTTCAATTGTTTGGTACAGTATGTTAATACTGGGTTTTGGACCTGTGTTAGAAAAAGAAAAGAATTAACAGTGGAATGAAAGGGCAGTGGCTGCTTACAGTACAGGGTCATAAACATTCTCCACAAAAATCTCTGTAATACTGCCTAACCAGAGGCCAGAAGAAGAGAATAAAATGGGTATGGCATATAAGAAAGACAATAAAGGGCTTGTCTATGCAGGAAGTTAAGTCAAATCAACTAAAGGTGGGAATGAAAAGTGCATTAAACTCCTGTGTGGATGCTCTCATTCAGAAGTAAATAGTTCCATTTTGGTAAAAAATAGTTCCATTTTGCTTAATTCACTTCCAGAATTATTTTGGCTTAATTTCCCTAAGCATATGAGAAGTATCTGAGAAGCAGCAAGATATCTTTGGGCTTGGGCTGTTAGCCTGCTTCCATATATACTCTCAGAACAGGCAAGGATTATTTGCATTAATTTATTTAAGATAAAATCTAGTTTATTATTTGAATATGTGCACTCATACCTGGATTTGCTATGCAGTAGAGCCTGCTTACAGGCTAACAAAACAGAGTCGTCTCCCATTCTTTTAACGTACTGCAAAGCACAAACTACAATCCCAAATATAATGAAACCTCCTCTAAGTGAAGCTTTTCTGTGTGGGGAAAACTGCCTTCCCTATGAGGCTTTCATAGTACTCTGGAATGTGTAGCTACGTCCATTTATCATATAAACAATCCACTGGAAAACAATTTAGTGTAAGCTTAGGTCCTGGTTTCCATATAATGTAGGTAAACAACTGCACACTCTATTTGTGAACACAATTACTGTGAACATGCATGCACAACTGGTGAATGCACATGCAAATTTCTCGTGTGCATGCTTACCTAATTTATATACACAGAGTATTAGTGTATGCAAATTTGGAGTCATGCTTTCATGACAAAGCAATTTTTACTGGTCTACCTGCCGTTCACAATGTAAGATTGCTGGACACTTAATAATCACTCCTTTAAATCAAAGAGGACATTGTATATACTGCCTGGTCTACATTGCCGCACTGGGGCGATGCAAGATACGCTAGTTACATAACGTAACGTAACTAGTGTATCTCACGTTGACATACTTGCATTTACATTGCGTGGCATCTTAAGGATGCTAAGTCAACAGGAGAGCATCTCCCGTCAACGCTGCTTTCCATTGTTCAGGGAGGTGGACTAATTCAGTTGATGGGAGAGTTCTCTCCCATTGACTGAGCGGATCTACACAGACCTGCTCAATCGATTCAGATGCATCGATGTTGCTGGGGCACTGTAGACATGTTTCTGTGCTCTGTGATAGATAAGAGATGAGCATAAATTGCAGGGTCATTTCACTGAGGAATATGTTTGACATCTTCATGAGTTTCTGGTAGCGGTGGTCAAAGGTTCCACTTTTTTGCAATAATATTCTGCACAGCATGAAGGAGTCCAACACAGGACTAAATTTTCAAAGTACTGCACAATTCTTTAGCCATGAAGCTCATGTCAGGCATAATCAATGCTATGATCATGTAGTCCTTCATTGTCAACATATCTCACAAAGAATGGGATGTGGTAGCTGTTACAATCAGAGTATAATTCATTGAGGCAGTTAATTCTCAAATTAATACCACAGAATATGGGGACATATGTAGGATCTTTAGACGCAAGAATGGTAGCTCTTCCATTAAGGTTGGAAAGCTCCTGGGAATTCTGGGCCTGAGTTCCTTACAGTCCAGACACAGCACTGCACAAGTCAAAGGCTCAGGAATGGTTTTGAAATGGTTTGATCCAATCTACATTGACTAGCCAAATAATATTTGAAACTGGTGCAGCTGAGTTGCATTCAACCCATTTTCAAACCTGTTTTCCAGTACGGTTTAAAGCTTAGTATGGACAGAGTCTGAGACTAAGGCATAGGCATATTAGTGTAAGAAAAAGGAGTTTTGGACTCCCATGCATTGATGAATGCAAGGTGTATGGCGGGGAAAGACAACATGACCAAGAATATCATTTATATTATACCGTTGCTCATCCTCACACCATTTCCAAGGAATTAAGGACTGTTTGAGCTGGAGCTTCCAGTTCAGAGATTCCCTACCTTAGGTCTTGTCCATTATCATCTGATGATACATCATCTATGTGTATTTGGTCACAATCCTGCAAAGCATAAACAAACAAAAACGAACCCAAAAGCATCAGGAAATGACTATTGCCTCAGAATAACAAATTTGAAGGATGAATTTTCATTAAATGAAAAACACATTAAGGGAAAATATTAAGGTAAAGTCATGTCCCCCATGTATTGCTAATACTCTCAACAAATTCCAGTAAATTAATTAGATTACAAGCAAATTTCAGATACTGTTTGGCTTCAACATGAATAGAATTACTGTGCATAAGCAAGAATTGTCAAAGACCACAACAGTTCTTGAATTACACCATAAGGTGAAAGTGCTTCCTATTCATAAGGAATGTGTAAAGCTCACACAAAGGAACTTGTTTGTCTCTTAACCAGTAAAACAGAGAAACGTTAGTGGTTTACATGCATTGTGTGGTATCAGAATCAGCAGCCTTCCTCACTTAAGAGCATTACTGTATCAATATGAATTTAAGAGAGAGAAGAAAACTCCTTTTTTCTAGATCTTTCCACAGAAATTTCCTGTCTGAGGCCCGTCTTGCTCCTACAGTGTTTCCCCAGTGCTTAATGGAGCTTTAGCTTCACCTGCCCATGCACCAAGAGGAGGAGGGATCCTATCATATCTCCATTCCACAGACAGAGTTAAGAAATAATACACATAAGTAATAAGGAAATCAACACACAGGAAATATAAACTGAATAGATTATGTTCTTGGAGCTAAGCTTGCATGAAGTATGCACTCTAGATCTTATCTAAATTCCTCATTGTTTGAGTGGTGAAGGCTTTACCTCAAAAACTCAAGAAATGTTATTTCTATAATTTCTTTCTCTGACTTGACATTGTGATTAAAAAGTGGGTGGGGAGAAAGTCAGGAAGCCTTTTTCTCTCTTCTTTGACCCTTGCAGGGAAGGGACAATGTATGTTGCAAAGGCCCTTGCAAGTCAGCAGATTTTGTTCCGGTGTTTCGGCTGATGTTCTACTCAATTACAGAAGTGGAAGGGGACTCCAAGTACTACCCATGGCATTTAATGTGGATTTATCTGTTTCATTAGTCACTTTTTGTTATCTACACGATGGAGCTTTAGTATTTTCCCTACAGCCAGGGATTTTCTATGAGCTATTTAATCCGCCCCTTCTCACCACGCGAAAGAAATGTTGTGGCTAGATTTTCAAAGGGAAAACATCACAGATGTGCCTTCAGAAATGCACGTGAGACATTTCTGTTCACAAATCTGACATTTCTACAGACTGGGTACTTGGGTAAAATTTCAAAATCACTTAAGTGACTGAGGCCCTTTTAAAAACGGAACTTAGGCTCCTAAGTCCCATTTTCAAAAGTTCCTAAATCACTCAAGTGTTTTTGAAAATTTTACCCACCATCCCTATCTAGGAGTGCAGAGTTTCCTGAGCTGCAAATGAACTTGGGGGTTGTAATGCAATGGAAGTATGTATAATTTTATGCTCCCTTTTGTTTGAAAACGTAGCCCTAAAATTTCAAGAACTGCCATGTCAGAGATACATTACTACTACTTTGCTCAATCCCTTATGGTACAATTTCTGAGAAGATAGACTTTTGCTGAGTAGGGGTTTCTGAAGTGTCTAATTCAATCCAGTTTCCATCTCCTCAGTTCCTTCCTTGTTTTATCATTGAGGACAGTATTTTAAGTGATGCTGATTCTACAAATGAGAGCTGAGAAAATAAATTAATAGCAGATCTCTGCTGGCACACCCCTGACTCTAAAATTAAAAAAACATTCCCAACAGTGGTTGTGATCTGTGAAAGCCGTGCTGGAATAATATTGTCACAGCCCATTCAGCTTCAATTGCATTGTGCTGTGCATTATGTAAAGGGAAAGGTATTTTGGGGGGATCTGCTTTTCTCGTTTGCGAACAAATTGTTCTGTACACTGAAGTGTGACAACAGTAGCTATCACATTTCTGACTTAATAAAATACCATGACACTTGGTGAGACGCTACCTCATAGTCCACCAACCGACCCTATCACATTACTGGGTAAAACACAGAGAAGCTGAACAAGGCAAGAATGTAGACCATGCTTTGTTACCAGACTAATTTTTCATTCTCACAGAATTTACTTGAGACCTTAATGAGTGGGGAAGGAGGACAGGAACATCTGGGCAGCTGAGCAGGTTTAGATTGTTTGAATGAAAGTCAGCAATAAGCACGTTTCTGAACACTAGTTTTCACATCTGTTGGCTTTTTAAAAATGATACTCTGGGATCTCATAGAACTACGTGATTAGTATGGTGCATACAGCCTATATCTGATTCAGAAAATATAAGGACCCAACCACCATGTTGAGCTTCTACGAACCGAACCTTTTTTGAAGTGTTTGGACCATTCTTTTATTTATTTCTGCATCCAGGTGGGCTCTAATACAGACAAGCTAAAATAACAAGAAATGGCCTGTGCTCATGCTACATCCAAAATTCACAAAATGCTCAAGAGGATTGGAGGAGGATCCAGTCTTAAGTTTCTTAGCCAAAATAAATCACAACTCTCAACATCTTGATGGTGCACATGCCATCACAATCTGGGTGGCTAAAAATCAATTATTTTTTAATTTTTCTTTTTTTAAATTTAAATCAGTTTTTTAAAAAAAAAAATCAATAAAATACTAAATTTCTCTCTTGTTTAAAAGATAAACTGTTATAATTAAATCTCATCAAAAACATGCTAAACCTACACTTACAGTCTCATAAAATGAATTAATGGCTCTAGTCTCTCCAGCGTAACTACCAGCTCTTGCGTGTTGAAAATTCTGGGCTTTCAGTTTCTGTTTCTCAGCAGACTAAAGTCACATGTGCAAAGACAGACACAAGCTGGATAGGATTGTTCTGTACTTATGTGGTGGTGGAGCTGGGCCAAGCAAGACAGAGGAATTAGTTAAGACACTGTCTTAAAGACAGAGAGACAAAGATGGAGGCAGAGTAGAAAGGAACAGTGGAGTGGACTAGAAAGAAAAAGGGAAGACATTATTCAGTACACACAGAGCTTCCTATATTCCCCCACATTGTTGCCAAAGAAAAGCTGTCATTGCTTCTGGGAAGAAGAGAGACCCTATCTGGGAATATTTTGAAGAAATTCCCAAGCTGTTTGCTATGTTGGATGTTGCTAGAAAAAAACGTTTAGCTTAGCTAATCCTTATGGCTTGTTTAATTAGTTAACTAGGTTTAGAATCTATCACCCAAGTATACGGTACAGAAAGCTACAGTAAGAGAAATCTCGAGTTGCCAGTTGCCATTGGGTGTCATTTTCTTATTTTATATTACATAATACATGTGCCTTATTTTGGAACATCATGGCTACAGACCATAATGGTGATGATGCCATAAGTCTATTCCCTATTTTATTTCAGCATAACTTAGATTTCCCAAGGGAACCCCATCCTATACTTGTTTTCTCAAAAATCAGAAGTGCCAGTGAGTTCTATGGGGCTTACTCCAAAATTAAGTGCACTCGAAGTGCAGTCACTCTTAGCTATTTTGATCATTTGGAATCAGATCTGCATCCTTGCTGAAAAAATGTAAATGATTAACAGAATACTAGAGTGAGAAGAAAACGTAGTTACTTACCAGTAACTGTTGTTCTTCAAGATGTGTTGCTCAGATCCATTCCACTTAGGTGTGTGCGCGCCCTCGTGCACAGATCTGCGGAGAACTTTTCTAGCAGCCCCTGCAGGGGCCGGTCCCCGCGCCCCCTGGAGTCCCGCCCTCATGCGGCGGTACATATAGCTCTGCCGGCCCCTCCCCTCCTCAGTCCCTTCTTTCTGCCGACTCCGACAGCGGGGACGGCGGGTGGGTGTGGAATGGATCTGAGCAACACATCTCGAAGAACAACAGTTACTGGTAAGTAACTACGTTTTCTCCTTCGAGTGATTGCTCAGATGCATTCCACTTAGGTGATTAGCGAGCCATACCTTGGAGGCGGGTAGGAGTCAACGGCGAGCTGCCCTCAGCACGGCTCTGCCGACTCGCGCGTCGTCCCTTGACTGCTGGACGACAGCATAGTGCGCAGCAAAGGTGTGCACCGAGGACCAGGTGGCAGCCCTGCAGATGTCATCCAGGGGGACCCTTTCCAGGAAGGCTGCCGACGCGGCCTGGGCTCTCGTCCAGTGAGCCGTCACCACTCCTGGGAGCTGAACGCCTGCACGCTCGTAGCAGAGCCGGATGCAGGCGGTGATCCACTTGGCGATGCACTGGGCGGAGACCGGGGAGCCCCTCATCCTCTCTGCCACCACGACGAAGAGCTGCGTGGTCTTCCGGAGCGGTCTCGTCCTGTCTAGGTAGAACGCCAGCGCCCTCCTCACATCGAGGGTGTGCAGTCTCCTCTCGTCCTCGGACCCGTGCGGTTTAGGGAAAAACACGGGGAGGAAAATGTCTTGGTTAAAATGGAACCTGGAGACTACCTTAGGCAGGAACGCTGGGTGAGGCCTAAGCTGAACCTTGTCCTTGTAGAACACGGTATAGGGGGGCTCCGAGGTTAAGGCCCTTAGCTCAGAGACCCTCCTGGCCGAGGTAATGGCCACGAGAAAAGCCACCTTCCAGGAGAGAATCATCATTGGACAGGTGGCTAAGGGCTCAAAGGGGGGTCCCGTTAGTCTATCTAAGACCAGATTCAAATCCCAGGGAGGCACCGGGTCACGGACCTGCGGATAAAGCCTCTCAACTCCCCTGAGGAACCTCACCGACATGGGGTGGGAGAATAGGGACCGTCCCCCCATCGGCTGATGGAACGCCGAGATGGCCGCCAGGTGTACCCTGAGGGAGGCCAGCGCTAACCCCTGTAGCCTAAGCTGCAGCAGGTACTCCAGGACAGCCTGCACGGGGGACGTACCGGGGGTTACACCCCGCGACTCCGCCCAGCAGGTGAACCTCCTCCACTTGGCCCTGTAGGCGATCTGCGTGGAGGGCCTCCTGCTTCCCAACAGCACGCGTTGGACCTGCTCCGAGCAGGTTCTCTCCTCCTCCGTCAGCCAGAGAGCCTCCAGGCCGTCAGGTGCAGGGAGTTGAGGTTGGGATGCAGCAGGCGACCGTGGTCCTGGGAAAGCAGGTCCGGTCTCCTCGGGAGCTCGATTGGGGGAGCGACCGACAGGTCCTGAAGCAGGCAAAACCAGTACTGCCTCGGCCACGCTGGGGCGATCAGAATGACCTCCGCTCTGTCCCTCTTGATTTTCAAGAGGACCCTGGGCAAGAGCAGGAAGGGGGGGAACGCGTACAGGAGCGTCCCCGTCCATTCGAGGAGAAAAGCGTCCGAAACAGAGCCCGGCTCGCGACCTCTTAGCGAGCAAAACTGCTGGCACTTCGTGTTCCAGGCCGATGCAAACAGATCCAGATGGGGAACACCCCACAGACGGAAAATCCTGTCCGCCACCTCCGGCCGGAGAGACCAATCATGCTGGGGTAGAAACGACCTGCTGAGGCGATCCGCCTCGTCGTTCCTGACCCCCGGCAGGTGAGAGGCGGTTAAACAAAAGTTGAACTTCACCGCCAAGTTCCAAAGTCGAAGCGCTTCCTGGCACAGCACCGAGGCGCGCGCCCCCCCTTGTTTGTTGATATAGTACATTGCAGTGGTATTGTCTGTTAACACCTGCACCATTCTCCCCAACAAAGAGTGGCGAAACACTTCGCAAGCTAGTCTGACTGCCCTCAGTTCCCTGACATTGATATGGAGGGCAGCCTCTCCCTGGGACCAAAGTCCCTGCGTGGTCAGACCACCGGTGATATGGGCTCCCCACCCCAGGTCTGATCCGTCCGTGATCAGCGTGACCGAGGAGGTGGGAGCCCTGAAGGGGATCCCTTCCAACACAGTCCCGGGGTCCAGCCACCAGTTCAGTGACCCCAACACCGCAGGGGGCACCGTTACCACCTTGTGGAGGGCATGCCTGCTTGGTATGTACACCTTGGACAACCAACCTTGGAGGGGCCTGAGCCTGAGGCGGGCCAACCTCACCACGTAGGTGCACGAAGCCATGTGGCCTAACAGCTGCAGGCACTGCCTGGCTGTTGTCGTAGGGCACCTCTGAAGTTGCGATATTATCGCCGTCATTGCCTCGAACCTCAAGCGTGGGAGGGAGGCTTTGGCCCGCACCGAGTCTAGGTGGGCCCCTATAAAGTCTATACGCTGCACCGGACACAGCGTCGACTTCTGCTCATTTATGAGCAGCCCCAGAGCTTGGCAGGTGGTCCGGACGAAGGAGACCGCCTCGCGAACCTGCGACTTGGTCTTGCCCCTGATCAACCAGTCGTCCAGGTAGGGAAATATCTGGACCCCCCTGCGCCGCAGGAAGGCCGCCACCACCGCCATACACTTGGTGAACACTCTGGGGGAGGAAGACAGGCCAAAGGGCAAGGCCGTAAATTGGTAGTGGACACCAGCTACCATAAACCTTAGGAACCGCCGGTGGGCGGGAAGGATGGAGACGTGAAAGTACGCATCCTTCAGGTCGAGGGCGGCGAACCAGTCCCCTGAGTTTAGTACGGGAATGATGGACGCCAGGGACACCATGCGGAACTTCAGCTTTCTCATGAACCTGTTGAGCCTGCGCAGGTCCAGTATAGGCCTGAGGCCTCCCTTGGCCTTGGGGACGAGGAAGTACCTGGAGTAGAACCCCGTCCCCACCTCGAGCGGAGGAACCGCTTCTACGGCTCCTTTGAGCAGGAGGGAGTGAACCTCCTGTAGGAGAAATTGCTCGTGAGAGGGGTCCCTGAAGAGGGACGGGGGGGTGGGGAGTGGGGAGGAAAGGCCAGAAGCTGAAGGGCATAGCCCCAGCGCACAATGTTCAGGACCCATTGGTCCGATGTTATTTCCCGCCACAGGCCGAGGTAAGGCCGTAGCCTGTCCTTGAAAGGCGGGGGACAACCCAGGGAACATAAGACAGTGCCACCCTCGGAGACACCGTCAAAACCGACCCGTGCCCTTAGGGTCTTGGGAGGGTCCCTTAGAAGAGGAGGCAGACGACGTTGTGCGGTCGCGCCGTCCAGGGCCCTGACTCCTGTCCCTTCCCCTTGCAGGAGGGAAGGGTCTAGGCTGCGGCCTCGGTTGTTGCCGCTGACGCTGAGGCGGCTGCTGCGGTTGCTGGCAACTTTGCAACCTGGTCGCTTGGGGCGTGTAGAGGCGTAAAGAGCACAGGGTCGCCCTTGAATCTTTAAGGGCATGCAGCTTCTCATCAGTCTTGTCTGAGAATAGGGCAGCTCCATCGAACGGCAGGTCCTGGATGGAGTGCTGCACCTCTGAGGATAAGTCCGTGGACTGTAGCCACGCTGCCTGCCGCATGGCAACGGCGGAGGCCATAGCCCTGCCTGCTGTGTCCGCAGTGTCTGAGGCAGTTTGTAGCACTGCGCTGGTCACCTTCATACCCTCCTCCAGGACAATATTAAAGTCTGCGGCCTGGTCCGGAGGGAGGGACTCCGAAAACCTCCTCAAGGAGTCCCACAGGTTCAGATTATATCTGCCTAAGAGGGCCTGATGGTTAGCCACTCTAAACTGAAGCGCCCTAGTGGAATAGACCTTCCTACTGTATAGGTCTAACCTCCTGCCCTCCTTGTTCTTAGGAGAGGCGCTCTGCGCACCCTGCTTGTCCTTTTGATTGGCGGCATCGACCACCAAAGTACCTGCTGCAGGGTGCGCATACAAGTATTCGTGCCCTTCGGTTGGCACGTAATACTTTTTCTCGGCGCCCTTAGAGGTAGGGGCAACCGAGGCAGGGGTCTGCCAGACTGCCTTAGCCAGGCGCAGAACCCTTTCATGGACCGGGAGGGCTACCCTAGCCGGACCTTGTGCCCCCACACGCCCGAAGAGGGGGTCCACCTCTTCCTCTAAGACCTTGACCTCAAGGCCAAGGTTCGAAGCCACCCGCTTCATCAGCTCCTGGTGAGCTTTGAAGTCAACCAATGGGGCCCCTTGGTCCCTTACCACCGCCTCGTCTGGTGAGGACGAATAAGACGGGTGGCGGGGTCCTGTGGAGGGGCCCTCCCCAGGGTCCTCCTCCTCCTCTTCCCCAGAGGGAAGGTCACCCTCCTGCACCGAGGGTGCTTGTTGTGTCTGGGTGACCGAGGCAGGGGCCGACGTAGTTCCCTGCCCCAATTGAGCTGCCCACTGGGCCCACATCGGCCACTGCCAGGGTGCCTGTGGCCAGCTCAGAGGCGGCACCGGTGCCGAAGGCCAACCCGGTGCCGCAAGGGTCGGTGCTGGCACCGATACTGGAAGAGCCAGTGCCGACTGCAACTCCGGTGCCGGCTGCGGTGCCGGTGCCGGCTGCGGTGCCGACGGCAGTACCTGTTCCTGACGCCGGGCCCAGGAACCCAAGTCAAAAAAACGCCGGCGATGACGACGCCGAGCCGAAGCGCTCCAGGACCCGCCACGCGACGATCCCGAAGAGCGGCTGCGTCTACGGTGCCGACGAGGCGACTCCGAAGACGACGAGCGGTACCGGGGAGATGATTTCCGACGCCTCTTGGATGGTGCTGGGGAACGGTGCCAAGAACGCCGTCTCGGTGCCGAGCCGGAACTCGACGACGAAGAGGAGCGGCGTCGGGACTCGGAGCGGTGCCGGGACCTAGAGTGGTGCCGGGAACGGTGCCGCGACGCGTCGTCCGAAGACGAGGATGGAGAGGAGCTTCCCAGCTCGACTCTCCGGCGTTGGGTGGTGGGCAGCCTATCCACCGTCGGGGCCGCCCACCCTTCGGGGCCCCCCATCGCGGGTTTGCCCCGGGAAACAGGTCCTGACTCTCTCTGGCAAGAGATTGCCGGAGGCGTGGGCAAAGCCAGCAAGGCCTGTGCCGCCTCGAACGCCTCCGGCGTCGAAGGAACCTGTGCAGGGGGTCCCCCACTCCCAGGAGTCGGGGGAACCTCCCTGGTCGGTGCCGGTGCCGGGCCCAGTGCCGGAGCAGGGGCCGGCGGCACGTCGGTAAGGAGGATCACCTCCGAGCTCGACTCCGGTCACTCCTGCGGTGCGGGGGAGCACTGCAAGCGCGGGCGGCGCTTCTTCTTGCTCGGCACGGAGGCCCCCGGTGCCGGGGGCGCACTCCGCACCGACGAGACGCTCGGTGCCGGAGTCGTCCGCGAAGGCTCTGAAGCCGGACTCAAGGCGGACTCCATTAAAAAGGTCCTAAGCCTCACCTCCCTCTCCTTCTGAGTCCGAGGCTTGAAGGACCTACAAATGCTGCACCGATCGGTACGGTGCAGCTCCCCCAGGCACCGCAAGCAACGGTCATGGGGGTCGCTGGCTGGGAAGGCCTTGCCGCAGCCAGCACATGGCTTAAAGCCCGGCGAGCCTGGCATGGCCGGGTCGCCGTGAGCCCGAAGGCTCCCTAAACTAACTAAAAACCCTCACTAACTGTAAACTAACTGAGTTCGGGATGAACTATTAAGCTAACTACTCACTTTAAGGAGAAAAAAACCTGTTTGAAGAGCAGGGGTAGTTCTCAACCGACCGTCACGGGCGGAAAGAAGGAACTGAGGAGGGGAGGGGCCGGCAGCGCTATATGTACCGCCGCATGAGGGCGGGACTCCAGGGGGCGCTGGGACCGGCCCCTGCAGGGGCTGCTAGAAAAGTTCTCCGCAGATCTGTGCACGAGGGCGCGCACACACCTAAGTGGAATGCATCTGAGCAATCACTCGAAGGAGAACTGATGGATGGGTTTGTAGTAAATACCAAAAAGACACCATAGATGAAAAGATTGCCCAGTTCATTTATGCCAAAAATTCTCCTTTTCACATTAACAATAAACACTTCATTGACATGGTTGAGTCCTTACAATCAGGCTGCACTCCACCTGGTAGAGCAGACATTGGTGGAAGGTTGCTAGATACAGTGTATGAGAAGGAACTTGAACAGTGTGCAAGAAATACTGAGGGCAAATTTGCCAGTTTAAGCCTTGATGGGTGGAGCAATGTACACAATGATCCAGTAATATGTGCCTGTGTGACAGCAGAAGATGGGGTTGCATATCTATCAGAAACAATAGATACATTGGGAAATGTCCACACAACAGAATATTTAAAAGAAGTGGCAGTGAAAGTTGTAATCAACTGTGAACAAAAATTCAACTGTCACGTGTGCTGTTTTGGCACAGACAATGCTGCAAACGTGCAAAGATAAGAAGATACTTAGAAGAAGAAACAGAAGGATGCTCCTTAATAACATATGGCTGCAGTGCCCATTTAATGCATCTTTTAGCCAAAGACTTAAGTACGTCTTCTCTAGGAATTAAAGAAGATGTTGAAGTAGCAAAAATACTTCCGTAACAACCATTTTGCTTCAGCTTCACTGAAGAGAGCAGGAGGATCCAAACTAATTCTCCCTCAAGGTGTTTGATGGAATTCTGTGGTTGATTGTTTTGGACAATTTATTAAGAACTGGCCTATTCTCATAAAACTTTGTGCAAAAAACTGTGATGAAATAGATGTAAGTATCTCATTCAAAGTATCTAACATTGGATTAAAGAAGAACATAGAGAAATATGCTCAGTATACTGAAGTCTATATTCATAGCCTTAAACAAACTTCAGTGAAATTGTTGCTGTATTGCTGGTGCTGTCGAAATTTGGAAGGCACTTCAAGGGACATTGAAGAAAGAAATACCTCACCAGAAAGTTAAATTGCAGGCAATAAAGAAGCAAATGGATCAAGCACTAACTCCTCCTCATTTTCTTGTGAGCATTCTTGACCCCAGATATAAAGGTAGATGCCTAATTTTGAAGAAGATGATGCTGCCATGGCATGGGCATCTCAAAATCACTCCTCAGTTATGCCAGTCATAATACATTTCAGGGCTGGAGCAGAACCACTTAAACAGTACATGTTTACTGATGGTATTTTGAACAAAGTCACTCCCCTGAATTGGTGGAAATCATTAGCAGGCACCTTGAAACTGAGTTCCTTCAGTTGCTTAGCCAGCTTTTCAGAGCTGTGCAGGCACAGAGAGAATATTTTCATTGTTTGGTATTATTCATTCAAAGCTAAGAAATAGACGAGGAATTGAAAAAGCAAGAAAACTCGTATTTCTGTTTGTCTCTGAATAAAAATTACAGTGGGAGTGGGGAAGATGAAAGCTTGTTGTAGAAGTTTTAAGAACAGCGTACATTTAGCATTCTGATGAGTTGTCTGTTAGAGTTAATAAAATTTGAAAATTAAAAAAAAAAAAAAGTTTGACAGCCGTCAGCCAGCAACTCAGGAGATTGCTGCAATTGCAAATGTGAAACATTTATGTAACATTTAAAATTTAGTTTAATAAAATATACATGCCATTGTGTTTGTGTGTGTGATTTAGTTCTTACCATTCCTAATGTACTGCTGGCTGCATCTGCAGCTTGACACAGGTAATGAGTATTAGGTACTATTTCCTAAATTAATAAAAATCAAATTACCTAAAAATGTACACAAAATATACCCTTATAGATGCTGTGTAAAATGCTGTATTGAGTTGTACATTAACATGTTTTAGTGATCAGATTTGCACCATTGTTTAAGAAATATGTGAAGAAGTATCAGTGGGAAACTTGATTTAAATCAATAATTTTTTGGTGATTTAAATCAGGATTTAAATCAATTATTTAAATCACCTTGATTTAAATCAATCTACCCTGATCACAATTGACATCAAGATGTGTCCCTTTGTGTTTTCTCTGTAAGTACTGTAAATATGTGGTTCTCCCAGGTAAAAGAGTCAATGACCTCCCATGTATGTGTAGATTACAACAGATGATATTTAGGATATCCTTGATTAAATAAGCAGCTATCCTTCTCTGTAGCAACAGGGTCATTGAACAACACTCAAAATGCATAGCCAAGGATTGCTCCAAAAGATAGGTTTATAAACAATATACTAATTCCCTCTAACATTTGCATGTTTTTCTGTTTTGCATTTTGTGGACTGCCCATCAAACAAATGTGTAAGAGAGGGATGCATATCTTTCTAGCTAGAGGTGCATAATAAGCCAGGAAGGTCTAGTGAAATAAGCATGGGACTTGAAGCCCAAGACAGCTGAGTTTTAATTCTGTCCCTGCCTTTCTATGTGGAATTGAACAAATCATTTATCCTCTCTGCTCTTCCATCTAATACAATGGAGAATGGATATTATATGACTCTCAATGGGAGTGTGAGGATTATTAGTTCATGTGTGTGCAGTGTTTTGAAGCAGTAAAGTGGTATATGAGGCTCATGTACACAATACATTGTGTTGCCTGCATTTTTAGACTGCAGACATATAAACATAGGTGCCTAATTTGTGTGCATCACAGTATCTGTGTACACAGATGATCTGTTACACATCTGTTACGCACACCAGACACACAAGGTGGGTGAGGTAATGTCTTTTATTGGACCAACTTCTTTTGGGGCAAGAGAAGCTGTCAAGCTACAGGTCTGAAGACCTGAAAAAGAACTCAGTTTGGCGCTTGAAAGCTTGACTCTTTCACCTACATAAGTTGGTCCAATAAAAGATATCACATCCACCTTGTCTCTCTAATATCCCGGGACCAACGCGGCTTCAACACTGCTAAAAACATCTAACCAGTCATTCTGGCAACAGCAATATTTGAGCGTGCAAGCTAAACATGCAAAAGTGCATATGCACTTCTAAAAATCTGGTCGTGTGTGACTGCATCTGGGTTGCACTGAAAACAGGTCCAGACTGAGACAACGTTTGTGTCATCATTTACGATGGAAACACTGTACCTTGGAGGGCCCTTCTGAGGTTCTGGATCTTCTGTTATGGTTCACACACAACACTAAGTCTTGCTGCATTGGACAAAGTCATAAATCTCACTTTCTAAATTAGTCAAACCAAGAGGTAGCTAATCTACAGTGAGTTGTATAACTACATGTAACAAGGAGGCAGTTGGCAGACAATGATCAGGGGAATGCTCTAGGTTGAAGCTCCTCCTGTCATCAACTAGTCCTGATGACTGGTGATACTTTGAGCAGCTCCCTTTACTCAGGCCAATGCATGGGGCTGGCTGTCCATCAATCTCGCAGGTAATTTGGGTTATCTGAGTAGGTTGCCAACTAAGTGAGGGTGGCTTGAAGTAGGCTGCCTGAATGCTACTGCTGGTGCTCTTTCCTGAACATGTACAGGTCAAAGCAATGGCTCCAGGGTACACACTCAAACACAAATAAGTTATAGACCTCCCCCCTGCCCTTCAGAAAACTGCCAATATAAAAAGGATTAGTTAACAAGAAGACCCTGGTTAACAGGCTACCCTTGCATGTGAGGATGTGAGGCAAGCAGGGGAGAGAACCTTGGCCAATGTTCACATGTGTTCTGCTTGTCCATGGCACAGGCAAAGATAAGAGCAGAGAAAGACAGAACAGTTGTGTCCTGGCTGTCTTTAGAGAGTTGTATACTGGGTCCAGTTGGTGAAGCTATTAAATCAGGCTCTGAAACTACCTATTGGCAGAGCCTTTGGGTAATGTCTCTCTCAAAGGATGAGAATTTCTGTCTTTGGGACCCTCAGTCGCCTGATGGGTCAATGATTTTGTACCAGTGTCACATGCTAAGCTCAGCCAGTAAAGTTCAAGTTCCACAGACAAAGTGCTAAGAATTCAGCTCCTCCACAGTGGAAGCTCTGTGGCTCCATATACTAAATCTTAAACTGTTTGCAGCTAATTAAAAAAATGGACACATTATTTTTGCAGTAATATCTCCCCCAAATCTGTCAGATCCTCTTGGCTTTCTTCGTTTTTTCATAGGAGAGCATACAAAAAATTAGACTGCTTAGTGTTTCCTTAGACAAGTTGGCAGCACATCCCTAACAGAACAATACTGTAGTTCCCTCCAGCTTTGTCAAAATGTTTAACTTAGGATGTCACCAACTATGTATCAGTCGAGCAGTCATGCTCTTCTGTGAGCAGACTAGCTTTGGTATGAGCAGGAGTCCTTCCCCTGACACCTGATTCAAATTGTGAATTAAGCGTTTTGCTATGATAGGAAGCAGCATCCTACTCTGATTTCAGACGATCTAGACAAGTGCTAATTGAGCCATGGAAAACTTGCTGCCTCACTGCAATGCTTCACAAATGTTTTGTCTTCCAGCATGCATCCTCTGGGATTGCTTTAACAAGCTATCACCTATAGCCAGCATTCTCAGCTTCCACCGCAGTCCTGAAAACTGCAGTTTATAAGGTAAACAGTTCCCCATCTGTTAAATGGGGATAATAATTACTTCCTGTTTGCCTTTTCTACTTAGATTGTAAACTCTTCAAGGCAGGGAAGTTTGTATAGTACCTAACACAAATGGGCCTTGATCTTACCTGGAGCCACTAGGTGCTACTGTAACACACAAATTAAAAACAATATATGATAAATGGCAGGGGGTTAGTTATCCCCTTCCCACTGCTTTAATGGTCAAACTGCCAGCTAATCTTTTCTGACTTTTTATTTATTTTTAAATAAACCTGACTTAATATTCTTTTCTTGGTAACCAATGAATTGAGAACTTATCAAGAATGGATACATTGTCATTTAAAAGATTCATTTTATGCTGTCACAAGGATTAGTTGCCACAAAGAGCCAATGTTCTAATAAAATTTAAATTCATCTTCTATTGTGCCTTGTTAGTTGTTGTTAGTGCATCAGTATTAGTGAAAACCTGCTGATAATGGAAATGAGTATGCAAATAGCAGTCACACCCAATTCTCATTCCAGTAGTGCTGAGTATGAATCATAAAGTAGTTATTTATACAGCCCTACAAGTGTGCATTCTGCTTTAGACAACACTTAAAAAAGACAGGATCTGGCAATCTAATTCAAACAATCTAATCTTAGTCTTCTAATTTTGGGCATCTCTTTTAAAGTGATCACCCAATTAGAAGGATGCCATAATTGAAATGCAAAATTATATCTTGAGGGCAGCATTTCCTTTCTAATGTCTTTGGGTTAGAGACAAGTGTGCCATACACCATGTGTGAGTACTGAGTTGTAACTGAGCTACATGAATAAAACAAAAAACACACACCTTCATTTGAGGGAAGCCTGTAAAATAGATGCTAACCAGCGTCTTATCACATTAGTTCCTATTCTTCCTGGGATACCCTCAGTAAACATGTAAAAAAACCTTTGTATGAATCAATCAACAACCTTCTGAAGCCAAATGCATGGGGTAACTCCCAGCTTTTGGATTTCCTTCTCTAACAACAAACTGGCATCCGCCCACTGGACAGAGGCCTGCTTTGCTGCCGCCGCCGCCGCCACTACCACCTATCTCCTGTTCAGCTGCAGCTGGTAGAACCTTCAGAGCATAGAGCACTCCATGCCTGAATGTCTGAGACTAACTAGGCTCAACTGCTAGAGTGGCTTATAATGTGTACAGTTGTTTGGAAGATGAGCACAGTAGCAGCACTTTGGAGGCTCAGCACTCA
Organism: Mesoclemmys tuberculata; assembly: GCA_007922155.1. Classification (NCBI taxonomy): domain Eukaryota; kingdom Metazoa; phylum Chordata; order Testudines; family Chelidae; genus Mesoclemmys; species Mesoclemmys tuberculata. Next base: position 12,212,222 of record ML675625.1, on the reverse strand, counting down.
GCCTGAACTGCTAGCTCAAGCTAAAGCTAGAAAGAAAGGTTGTAGAGAGAGAGGACCATCATGCAATAGAAAAATGGGAGACAGGGAATGTACCCAGCATCAAAAAAGCCTTGACGGGCTATTATAGGTACATGTACCAACAGCTGGTAACCACTGTTCTAATGAACTCAAGTTGCCAGGTGAGAGAATGGGGTAAGTACATACTGCATACTAGTTTGAATTATCTCTCTGTGACCTTATAGTATCTGTGGTTCCAGTACAATATGCAAATACAAGTCCTACAGTTGACTGCAGGGAAAATAGGGCACTCAGAAGCATTGGTGTCCCATTGCCTTCATATAAATAAACAGATGCTTGCTGTGGTCTTTGCACTGCCACTAATAAGCTTACTCAGTTTGTTCATTTCCTTATAGTGGGCTCAAATAAGGGATTAGTTTCAGTTCCTCTGATCTTTTTCAATTCTTCAGAAATGAAGAAAGCTATGCTTAAAATGACTGGCCTGAAGACAAGTACCCTTGCTTTGGGGTTTAACAGTATCAGACATCACATTCACCTGCTCCCTGAAGATTTTTCTTCCTTAATACAAGGTGTCAATTTGCCTTTCTTCTGTACATGCTGAACGCAGGGCAGCTTGATGGGCAGTATCAGTATTGTAACACTGTAGATTTAGCTTTTTACCCTTGCTCAGGTCACCCTTATGCCCCTTGATGGCACTGCTGTATACTGTAATCTCAGTAAGAACGGAGTCAGCTTTGATGCTTTTTTTTCTGCCTGTCTTTTTTATAGAATATTGTTCACTGTATCTCTTTAAAGCCCAACTGTTTGTGCCATCTGATCCTCAACTATCATCCTGTGAATATTCTAGCCTAAAAGTCCTTAGTTTATCAGCTAAGATGCAGGAGCAGCATGGCTACTGAATAGAACTGGTTGAAATTTCTGTGTTACTTTTTGGGGGGAGGGGAAGGCGAACATTTTTGTGTGAGGTTTTCATTTATTTTGAAAATTTCTGTTTTTTAATGAAAAGGTTGTTTTCATTTGGAAAACTGGGAAAAATTTGCAAAAAAGTTATGGATTTTTTTTTTAATGGAAAACATCTGTTGCTTTCCAAGTAGCTGTACTACTGATATTTACATGATCAATTATACAGTTGTTAGGCCTGTCTGTCACCTCATATCCTTTTTGGGTAGTTAAGGTTGGCTAGGGGTATCTGTTCTCAGAACTGGGTTCTGAATAATTCATGTCCTGCAGTCAGATCTTCTCCGCTAAAGGCTCCGGTACTGCTAGTCACTTCCATTTACAGGTCCACCAAAGCCATGATGCAGGACACATTTATTCACTTCTTTATTTTGTTGTTCTTGTGTATAAAATTTCTGAAATAAAGCACTCAGACTGACAGGCACTATAGAAATCAGTAAAATTATTTCTTTTCATCAGTACCCCTGTATCCTATACTTACACAACTTTGCTGAGGCTGCATCAAACTGGTTCAGGTAAAATAAAATTCCCCCTTAAGTCCAAGCATTAAGTTGAAGATTTTTAACAGTAGTTTTCCTATTCTAGTGGGCTTGGACCGTTTGCAGAAGAAAGCACTTGGGAGTGTTTGTGCACTTCAGCATACCAAATCAGACCTTTTTGAGGTTTATGCATCACTGTATGGTGACAAGAACAACAATAGGATACTTCACTCTTTGTGAAGTTAACCTGGACCCAACAGTGACTAGTGTGGACTAATTTATGGTGACAGAACAGTACGCAAGGGAATGTTTTTACTTAAGCCTGGTCTACACTGAAAAGTTATATTGGCATAGTTACATCAGTCATGGGTGTGAAAAAGCACAGCCTTAACCAAGGTAGCTATGCCAACATAATCCCCTTTGTGTAGGCAAAGCTATGTTGATGGAAGAGGCATTCCATCAGCTTACAAATTGTTTCCCTCTGGCTCAGTTTCCACACATGTGAAATGGGGTTAACACCATTTATCCACTTTTGTGACACTCGCAGATGTGTTTGCGCTGAATATGATCACTTTTTATTTAGTGCCTTAAATAGTTTCTCCCTCTTTTTCTCTATGAAAGATTTTCACTTCACACTTTATGGACCCCCATCACCAAACACTTGTTTGGAAAGCTGGCAGAGGAAGGAAATGTCAGTTCATGTGCTACAGACCATTTGTCTTTAAAGGGAAATGAAAATTCTGAGGAAGTGAAATCCCAATTTCTAAAGAGAGTAGTACTCGGAAAGTTTTAACACCTTGTGACCCACATAGGGATTCAATACTGCTAAGAAGTGACGGACAAAGGAATCATAAGCTCTGATGGGGCCCATTTCAGGCAGCTTCAGGCAGGAACAGCTAAATTCTTACTTTTCCAAATGAATAAACAGACTAAGGAGAGGTCTGTGCCCATGGGATGCTGGCACAGAACTGATGTATTTTACCCTAGACTATTTCAAGCAATTTCCTGAGCATATTGTGCCCACAGCACCTCAAAAGAATTCTAGTTAATTCCTTTCAAGGAAATTTTGTCTGGCATTACAAAATCGTTAACAAAATTATTATGTAACTCATATAGACCTATTCCTAGTGATTGGTTGGTTACAAGCTCAAAAAGCTTTACATCAACATTCCACAGCTAGCTGCTTAGCAGTGAATATGCTATCCTTTCTTGGGCTTCAGCACATGTTCTAAATGGCCATTGGAGTATTTTACATCAGTGATGATATATTTTACCTTATGTATTATCATCCAAGCTGCCATTTCCTCAGCAGGGGAAGACTTTCTGGCTTAAGTGCAAAGATGCACACACATTCTCATTCATGCCATGATTTTGATAGTCAGGAGTTCTTCATTTTACCTTTTGTGTGTGTAGAGGAACAGAGACCATTTCAACAGCTTCTGTACTGGCTCAGAACTAATTGTTAACCTGCCCCATAGTATCTGTGCTAATTTGGTTTAATGTAATTATTACATAGAACATTTCAGAAGTACCAAACAACGTTGTAGTCATTATCACATTTAGTAAAACTATCAATAGACATCACTATTACTCTGTTTTTTGTTTTAATAAAGACCGTAGCAAAGTAAAGATGTCAGAGATGTAGCAGGGTATGCTTCTAATAAGCCATCTTAGGCCCACTTCTTTGGAGTCAGTAATGAAAGTTTAGGGCCAGAAAAACAAAGGTTTCTAAACCAAATGCAGGTGATTAAATAGGAAGATGTTAAATAAAATATGTAGTCACATACCTCCAGGTCATTAAAGAACAGATGTGTATCTGCAAGATTGAAGATCATTTCTTCCATCATAAGACCTATCCGCACAGATGTGGTCGTGTCCTGTTAGAAGGAAAAAATGAGTGCTGTCTTTAATGATTTTAATCTTCCTCTTCCTGATTTCTGGCTGTTGGGAGTGAATTTGGGACCTACCCTACCCATGCAGCCATTAATGTAACTTACTTCCCAAATGTATTTATCACAGGTTTCTACCCTTTCCTTTTTGCTCCTGTATAGGGTCAAACTTTGTCCTATGGTGATGTATGCAGCTCCCTTTAAACATTAACAACCTGTACTTAGCACATTTCAGATGAGGCTATCAGGAAGCTTTACAACTTTAAGCTTTATGGTTCCCATAGGAGGTCAGTATTGTTTCTCATTTTACTTGTAAATGTGACTTATCTAAAGTCAAATAACAAATTAGTGAGAGTTTGTAAATAGAACCCAGCAATTGTGACTTCCTGCCCTTTGCTCTAACCAAAAGATCAGACTCCTTTCTCTGCAGGGCATAGTCATATCATTCAATCAACAAAATGGCTTCACTGCACAGTTACCCTGGTTGATTGGCACCTGGACTAGGCTAGTCCAGGGCATGAGCATCCCCACAGCAAAGCCATTCCTGCATTACTGTGTTCTTACTGTTTCTATGTTTACCCATGTGTGTCTGGGAGCATATCCCACAATTCTTTGCTGAGATGCTCAAAGGATTCCTTCCCAGTCAGCTGTGGGAGACTTGTTTGTCCTTCAGAGGAATTGTGGGAAGGGCATTGGAGGACTTTCTGCATGTGAGTGATTTAGCCTCACTACAAAAGTGAGTGGGGTCTAGCCTGAGTTAACGTGTGGCTGGGTTCTAACTCACACCTCTAGCCAAGTCAAAGCACCTCCAAACCTGCATAAAAGGGTTGTATGTGTGGACAGGGAGAAGGAAGTGAGGACTAAAACGTGGCAAGAGCCAAGATTAACTCTGAAGGGAAGACATACCTTTAGTTCTATTCTTGAAATGCCCATCAACTGCAGTGGGGAGCTGGTGAACAGACTGAGTGTTGCTTTTAGGCCTCTTCTACACACAACAGTTGTACTGCTTTAACTATCCCAGTATAGATAACCCCCCTAGTGCAGACACAGTTATATCAGTATAAATGTGCTTCCTGGTATAGTTATTCTCATACAAGAAGAATCTTTCTACTGGTATAACTGCATCTACACTACGGGCTGTATGGGTCTAAGTATTAAAAAAAAAAGTGCATACCAGACTTATGCTGTGTTAGAAACAGTGATATGCATCAAACACTGCTATATACTCCAACTTGACCAACCCTAGGATATTTTTATTCTTCTGACAACTTCAAATATCAACTTAAAAAAACACTACTACTAAGTAATGTTTAGTTCTTGTACAGCACTTTCATACACAAATCTTAAAGTGCTTTACAAAGAAAAGGCTCAAGTTCCCTAGCTATAGGTCACAATGCCTCCAGCTTTTAAAAACAAATATATTTGATATCAATACAAGTTACAGAAAATTACACACAGTTATCAAGAAGTCCATGTGAACCTACATATACCCCAGGCCCTGATGCTGTCACCAATGAAACCAGTGGCAAATCCTTCACTGAGTTCAACTAAAACAGAATTGTGCATCCTGTGATACTAGTATAACCTTCATCCTCCCATCCTTCTAGTTCCCCAACTATGTTGCTTTCATTCATTGCTGTTAGCCAGTGACTGGGAATGGCTGAAGGGATGGATTACTTGAGGTTTACCTGTTCTATTCATTCCCTCTGAAGCACCTGGCATTGGCCTCTGTCAGAAGACAGGATACTGAGCTAGATGGACCATTAGTATGGCCATTCTTGTGTTTTTATGCATCATATCAACCCTTACATTGTAAACTTCTAGAAGCAGGGACCATGTCTATTTTATTTCTGTGAAATGCTTTGTACATTTTGAGCACTGTACAAATAAGAGTAAAATTCCTCCTGGTCACATCATTCTACCAGATTGAAAACAGTAAATGTTACAAGAATAAAATAAAATTAAAATAAATAATCATGGATTTTTCATATAATTAATTTTAAACCAGTCTTGGAAGGAAGCTCCTATCATCAGCTAAGCAGTCTCATTATATGAAACCTGCTTTCCTCTTGTTGGGAACGTGACTTCAAAACTGACAAATGAGCACCTGATACAGTTTCTTTTGTGATTTGTTGCTCCACATTGCTCCTTATGAATCTGCTGTGATCTAGACCTCAACCTAGATCTTCACAATTTTAAATACACTTCATGTCACACATTCCCACATGCAGACATTCATCCCCAAATAATTAGCTTGCTTCTCCATGCCCAGTGTGAAATAGCAGGAACACATGAGGTAGAAGAGTCTTAAGTGTTATTCATGTGAAAACTAAGTTCTTAAATATTTCTAAGGCACAAACAACTTGTTTGTTTACTTGGGTTGTTAACTTGGTAGACACACTCCTAGCTCAAATGGATTTTGCCTGATCAAGTTAAATAGCAACAGAGAGCTTGAAAAGGGAGAGTTCCGACAACAGGCTTTCATTTGTAATTCATCTTTATTAGATCAGGGATGTCTCATCTTTGTGTACCTTGAGTGTATGTGGGTGGTTTTCTCCCAAGTCCTGCTAAGACAGTGCAGATTTATATGTAGACTTTGCTCTAATTTTCTGCAGATTTCTATGGAGTCATGTTATTGCATGGTGAGATCAGTAATGAATTAGTTTAGGAGGTCTACCAGGGAGCACGTCTGGAGGCTGAGTATGTTTCAATCAACCTTTGTGGCAGATGCTGTTGACTTGGATGGCGTATCACACAGTAACCTAATTATTACGCATTCTTGGTGTACTTCTCTTTAATTAGAGGACAATGGCTGTGGTTTCAGCCTTATGGATGACTCAGAGGCACTGTGCTAACTAAAGAAAAGCTCTATTGCTCATGTTTGAACATGCTTACAACTGCCCTAGAGAGAACAGCACTTTCTTCTTTTGGGTGGAAAGTAAAAATCAAAAGCTTACCCTTGATAGCCTCTAATCCAAAAAGTTGTCATAAGTCTAAAATTACCCACTTAAAAATGTCAGACATTTCAAGTATTTGTTTATTTCATGTCAATGTGACAATTTCTTTTTGAGAGTATTTATATATGAGGATCAAGGGTGAGAGTAAAGGCCATGCATATTCTGGAGATTTCGGCCACTGGAGTAACTGCCTCCACAGGAAATCCTAACACGGACTGGCAAGCCTATTGTTATGGACCATTATGTAGGTAGTCTGGCCTAGTGGTCAGAGCACGAATCAGGTTTCATGGGCACAGCAGGCATCCAGGTCAGGGAACAGTGTTGAGGATTACCACCAAAGAGTCAACTGCTGATTACCAAAGCCAGAGTCAGAACCAGGAATCAAAAACTGAGGATCAGGGCTGGGGTCAGATACTAAATGCCATAGCCATGAGTCAAGCCAGAGCCAGAACTTGTAAGAAATGGTCAGAAGCAAGGCATAAAGGCAGGAGCTGGAGAAGAGGCAAGAATCCGGAGCACCGTGGGAACTAAGGGTAAGGAGCAGGATTAGATGCAGGAAGCAGGCACCAGCATGGTCCTACACAGCAGCAACAGGCAATCATTACCAAGCTGCTCAGACAACTTCCTGTGCTGCCTTCTGTCTTAAATAGCATGGTTGGAGTAATTGGTGGAGCTAGGCAATCCTCCACTCATGGCTCCCATTGGTGGTGCCTTGGTTGAGGCCGTACTTCTACTAGCTTTCAGCATAATCAGGTGGTGGCCAGGATGTGGTTGGTCTCTGAGAAATCACAGGCCAGGGTTGGAGAGCTGGAACATCATACCAACTGTAAGTTGTGATCTGCACTGGTGCAAATTTACCTCTGCTTGAAACTGGGTAAGATGCACTACTGCAAATCATGCCTTAAAAAGGGCATTGTCTGCCTACTCAAGGAGTTCACATCAGTGAAAATAGGCTGCAATCAAAGCAAATCATTAGTGTACATGCTGCCATTACATAGTGACACAAGTTAGAGCACATTAATTCTCTTAAGCACACTGGTGCTTGGGAGGCTTTAATATTTTGTGCATGTATTTTGGCTATCACAAAAGCTGCAGGTGCATAACACTGAACTACAGTTTATTATCTAGGTGAAGTTACTGTCATGGACTGGCATGTAGGCAGTCAGATCTGGTGGTCAGAACAGGAGTCAGGTACCAGAGACAGAAGCCAGGTGTGGGGGCATAGAACCAGGGATCTGGAACAAGGCAGGAAGAAGGCAGGAGTCAGGCAAGTTCCAGTGAAGCAGCCAAGCAGGAATTCATGTAGGTCAACTTCCTCTCCTGCCTTAAATAGCAAGTCTGAGCCAACTGGAGAAGCCGGACATCTCCTCCAATCAGGAGTTTCCCGGAAAGTGTCTTCCCTGAGCTAGGATCCACCAGCCCACACTCCCTGCTGGCATCAACAAGTTGACAGGTGTTGGCTGCATCTGAGGATTCACGACCAACAATCCCTCAAAGTTACATCAAGGGAGCTGTTTTGGAAGAAAGATGTTGCTAGGGAGGAATCAATATTTTGTTTGAATGAAGCAGTTTATTTCTTCTATTGCCATTGCCTTTTAAGCCATCTCATTGGTCAGTATCTTTAATTTGCTTCTTTTCGTTGGGTCTGTCTGTAGTTTTATTGATATCAATAGTCAAAGTGGAGTGGGAAATGTTTGGTGCAGTGCAGCGTATGAAGGTACTTTTTCTTAAACCAAAACAATATGTAGATTAAACTGCAGATGAGAAAAAAATCCTTCCCTTGAGACAGTGTGTGTGATGGAATGAAAATAAAAACAGTAAAAGGGTGGAGTCATTTGGGGAAATAATTTGGCACTAATGCATAGTTCAGTATGGACACTTCCTCCACAGTGGAATTCTTTTCCAAGTCTTAAACAGCCTGATAAAGTTAAACAGGAAAATCAGCACTCCCACTATTATTTATTATATGTATTTGTGTCCTGAAGCACCAGCCAAAGCTGAGGCTCCATTATAAGAGGTACTGTTTTTACACGTGGACGCATGGATTTGAATTCACCCAGAAATAAGGCCATTCACTACCTGAGGACAGGACAGACTCTGTCCTCCTCTCTAGGAGGAGCTGAGCTCCTGAATGATCACTTTGAACAACTTAGAAGCACTGTCAGCTGAGTATCAAGCAGATATGTCTAGTGTAATTGGGACACAAAATCGGTGTTCGGAAACAGTAGTTTAAGAGATCTGTATAAGCCTATAATAGTTTGGAGCTGATGTCACTGTAGGATTTGAGACAATATAGGATTTTAAGACAGAGTTGAGAACCCCATAGTAATTGTCACATGAAGACTCTGCTATACACAAGCTCTCTCTTTGCGCTCCCTTCTTACCAGGCAGGCTGAGCATTGGACTCAATCCAGGCCTGCAGGCTGGTCTCTTTTATGTTGTCTGTCACTAAGCCTAAAGAACTGTTCCAGCAGCCCTGGGTTTTGGGAGAGCAGGTATCATAGAAGCTACTATAGTGGTTCTATGCTACCTGAGGATCCCCCTAGGTGGTAGGGGATGCTCTAGTAGTTGAATCAGTCAGCTTTAGAGCAGCTTTGTATTAGCAGAGCAGTGCAAAGTTGCCCGGATACTCTGGAACACTGAGCCCTGTAACCCTCAAGGATGTTATTTGCCTAGTGTGTTATGCTCCTGTGTACTAAGAACAATTAATACAAAGGGCCCAGTTCTAAGTGATACTTTCACTTTGCACAGGAACCTAATGGGGAGACTGGACCCTCAGATGCCTAGAAAATGAATCTCCTTCCATCTGCTAGTTCTTCCATAGAAAATGAATTAAACTGGAAATACAAGCCCTGAGTGTTAGTTTAGTAACATTAGAAGAGTGAGGTCCTACCTTCTTACTAATCTACTGGTTATGCTTTAGCAAAGAAGAACAATGAGAAGTAGGGATAGAAAACAAGAAATAAACCCCTTGTAAATAAAACCTAGGACATCACAATCCATCCCTGAATATGTAACTTCATCACCTCTGCCATGCACAGTTGCTGGAGATTCCTTATGTGGTAAAATTAAACAGCTTCACTCAATTACATTTGAGGCTCAGTTGTGACACAGAGATAATACATCCAGGAGCCCCTAGGGAGGTCAGCTGCTCTCCCACTATTGGAGAGGATGTAACACCTGCTCCTTCCTATGGGACTGGAGTAGCTAGCATAATGCATAAAGCATCATCAGTTTGGAACAGTTCCTTGTACACAGGGGAGTGCAATACAAGGACTTTAACTGTGCCCATATTATGCAAAAGGGAAGATCCTTGCACCCTTGCCCCACCTTGCACTCCTGCCTGGGGCTGTGCACACCTGAGCACTAGCTTGTAAAGAACAGGGAGGTTAATTACACACTCCTGTCAAACACTGCTTCGGTATATTCCTCAATGGGTAGGAAAATCTTCAACTCCTCAAGATGGGCTCACAAAAATGGAAAGACATAATTTTCTCTCCAACAGTTTGGCTGGTAATATTGGAACTGGTCAGTGACATTAAAACTGCCTGTGATGTGTTTCAGGATTACAGGATATTGCACAGTTCAAGTCAGATGCCTGATGCTGTGAGATGTCTTGTACTTGCTATTTCTCTTGGGACTAAAGGCATCCAGAATCTCTTAGGATCTGGCTCCATTGCTCTGGGAGAATGATATTTTGTTCCCTTGTTATAACAGCAGACATGCTGAAGGAGACCAATGGTCTACCCAGTTCCAGGGCTAGCACAGGTTCAGAGGAAGGCAAAAAATGCTCAGTCTACCAGGGTGAAATTTCTTCTTGATCCCAGCTCGAGAATGTGATGTTACTGTGGCTTTAAGAGAATGAACAGAATCTTCAGAGTTTAGAAGCTGACAGGCTAAGAAAACAGTTGGTTTTAGGTTAGACTGATAGCATCTTAACTCAGGTCAATCTATGTATATCTGTTAACTATATATTTAATAAAGTTTGTTGTTAGGTTACTAGCAGTGAATTATTATTAAGATTAGTGGATTATTTGAATATAAAACAATACTGATCAACTGATGCCAGTAACCATTATTTTATGTAATTGAATTACAGATGCTATTCTTGTTCTTGGAACTGTCCAGTATTGTGGATTCTTGCTAAACTATATGCAACATTAAATTCCTCAGATTAATAGTGTGCTGCATCAGAAAATTATTTTCACTGATTGTTTCCCTTTCATCAAGAATCCCATTTGTTTTGTATTATGGGATGGGATATAAACCAAATGGTCAAAAAGACACGTCTTCCTTAGTTCAAGGCCACTTTTCATGACATGGAGCTTGGAAAGAAGCAAGATAAAGAAATTGGAGAGAGACAAATAATGGGCATTGGTGCACATGGGGAAAAATTCCTATCTGGCCTATCCCAGACTCCCCAAATTAAAATCACATCTTGAAGTAACTACATTTTAGACTAGCAGGACCTCTCCAGAGGAACTTTTTATTTGAATTTCCTCTTCCTTTTCTATTTAATTTCTAGTCTCAACGCTTTTTATTGTTTATGAATTAATATCACTTCAGATAATATTATCAACATGCTGATAATTTTTTAAAAAGTAGTTTCTGGCAACAAATTCAATTGTTGATTATTTGCCTGTGGAATTTTCATGATTTCAACTGAGTATTAGACTGTGGCAGGTAATAGTTTTCCCATTACATGAGAATTTAAGACAATTTATTTTTCCAACCCTAAAAGGGAGGAAACGTCAAAAATCTCAAATTTGCATGAACAGAAAATCCAAAAAGAAACTCAGATGGTATTCAACAAAACTTCATTTTGATTTTAACTTTTTTTTTATACAATAAATTAATATAAATTGAAACAATTGTTTTAACATGAAAAACTGAACAATTCATTAAAACGTCTCCTTTCCTGCAAATTACTTTGCTTTCGACTAAACAGCATTTTCCAAAGAAAAAATGTTTGAAAAAATTCTAAACCCACTCTATCATATATTTAGTCAGCACAAAGCACATTTACAAGGGAATCCTGCTATTAGAGGTGTCTGAGGGCTAGGTTTTATAATTACTGGCTCTGTGTGAAATTCAGTTGGTTGACATCAGGAAAACCTCTTGGTCTTCTCAATCCTGAAACAATGACCCTGATTTTTAACAACCATATAAACTTGCCTTAAAGTATGCAGTCATGTTGGTTCCAGAATATTAGACAGGGTGGGTGAAGTGTAACCCACGATCCCCTCCAAGAACCGGATCCTGGCCTTCTGCAACAACTGATCCCGAAAGGAGGAGAAAACATGGGTCCTACACTATGCACTCAAATGAACTCACATAGGAAAATGATAAAAGTTGAAAAACACCGTATCACCTATGGGTGAATGCTTTTCACAAAGTGATCACTCCATATCTGATCTCATTCCTCATCCTCAAAGGAAAATGGCACAACACCTTCAAAAGATGAGCCTGAGAGGTTAAATTCATATAATTTTGCTAGATACTAAAAATTATGGAATGAATACACACTGGATTTCTGGTTTATTATAATCGGTAACCTACTTAAACTAACCTGTCCTATTCCCCCTTCTCTGCCATTTTTTTGTTTTTTGCCTTTCCCTCCTATGACCAGCAGTGTTAAGGGGCCACTTCACCTTGAATGCTCCCTTGAAATGTGTTAACTACTTATGCTAAACAATCTGCTCCACCTTTTAGCTGTGACACTCTGAGTACATTTTCCAGATGTGAAGAAGAGCTTCAAAAGCTTGTCTCTTACTAATAGAAGTTGGTTCAATAAAAGATTTTACTTCACCCACCTTGCCCTAAAGTATGCATTAAAAACACATGTATTTGTTACCACCTGCAGCTATCACCCCTCCAGCTGGCTGGCCCATCAGAACCAGTTACCTCCTACTTTATAGCTCTTGGTGATATTGTAAAAGGAAGTGAGAAGGCAGATTTATCTCTGGCAATCTCTCAAGTGCAAGTCATTCTCACTTTGGTTTCTGGTTCCAAATCACTCTTATAGTTCCAAGCTTCTGTCTTGCAGGTAAATTGTTCAGACTTGCATGCCATTAGCAAAGGGGCAGTGCTGGCTGCTTTGAGATGGATAGGCAGCTTGTTGTCTGAGTTTGCCTCTGTTTACCAATGTGCCAATTAACCTCACATTCTGAATGTTAGGACAAGGTAATTCTGAGTCCACATCTTGGATTCAGATTTTTTTTCTTAAATAAAAATCCGCCAAACCCTAGTATTTAAAACCAATCAGACTTTAAACTCCTGCCAAATACCTGCTTATGCCATGAACAAATAATTACTTTTCTACAAGGAAGAAAGTATTAATTAAGAGTATTCATCAGACTCCTATTATGTGGGGTTTATCTGATGGAGGTGTCAGCCAGAGGTGAGAGATGGATTAGTACACAATCGAGGACTTTCCAAGTTAAATCTCCTCCTTGCTGTTAGCTGTTAATAATGAAGTTGTCACTAAAAGGAAGAAGTTAATGGTTTTAATTGGGTTTAATTACTTGGAAACTCCTGGAAAATGGACCAGGTTATGAAGAGTAAGAGAGAGACAGAGGGCTGAGCCACATGTTTGAACAAAGATAGGTTGTAAGAATAATTTATTCTTTGGCAGTTGAGCTGCATACCCTGATCAGAATATGAAACATGTATGTGGCTTTCCCATCCATAAGCAACCAGCAGGGGTGTGCATGGGTTCTGTTATTTCTAGTGCAAATAGGTGTGGGGTTTTTTATTGGACTTTGGGGGGATGGGTATTCTTTAATATTTTTTTCATGGCAAGTGCTGAGGGGGAGCCATTTATAGAGCTAGACTAATGCTAGATATAGTCTTTTCCTGGCTTTTTGGTTCCTGGATGGTAGAGCTATGATAAGACAGGGATAAAATTTTCAAAAATGCTTAATGACTTAGGAGTCAAGTCCCATTTCCAAAGGTGATTTAGGAGCCTAACTTTGACTGAAAGTCAGTGGAACTTTTTGAAAATGGGACTTAGTCGCTTTTACAAATTTCACTCCATTATGTCAACCCCACCACTCAGATGCTAAAAGTGCCCATGAAATACATACATATCTATAGTTATGTGCTTTACATGAACACTGAAAAATTCAGGCTTATTAGACATCCTCTGGAACCTGAATGAAGAGCCCTAATAACCACTACCACTGTAAACTCTGCCTGACAAAAGTAAATGCCAGACACAGAAATCCTTCCCTGATATTTTTATTCATAGCTACCTTTTTGTATATACTCCTAACATGATTTAGGAAGTAACAAAACAAAGCCTGCGAACATCATCCAGGTACTTAACTAACAGCAGCAAATCCCAAAGGCAGCAACGAATGGCTCCTAAAATCTTTTTCTCCCATGAATGTCTAACGGAAAGTTACCACTAGAAAGCTTTTGCAAATCCATTTTAACACAGTTGCCCATAGTACAAGACAATCTTTATGTCTGTATCTTTAAGAATTGTTGAAGTGCTTCTTGTGTGGGTTTATTCCAGTCCAGCCTCTACTGGGTTTCTTCACAGAACTCTTGAGTAAGAAAAGCAAAGTCTCTGGTAGAGATCAGTTTAGTTTTAACCATCCCTTTCTCATGGAAAGTCTGGATTTCCCCAAGAACATTCCACATCCTGCAAGTTTGGCTTGCAAGGTATAAAATAAACATCTTGAAACATATTTGGGGCTGAAGTGACACTGTGATATCTTGACACTGAGTTGCAATGCCAAGGTATTACTACACTGGAACACAACATGGTGATATGGTCCAAAAAGGCAATGTTCTAAAGATCGACTGATTATTCGTAGTATAATAATGGCTAGAGGCCCTGACCAAATTCAAGGCTCCACTGTACACACACACAGGCCTTTACTGATACTAGACTAGTACTTTCTAACTAACACATCTGAAAAGTCTTGAATAGACAAAGCATGCTGCCTTTAACATGTGCTAGGTTGATAGTTAGCTGTGGATAGGGGTACCTAGGCTTTAACTTGACCATCTTAGCATACATTACAGAATACACAGCCTTGTCTACACTGCAACTTTTCAAACACGTTAGCAAACACATTGTAACATCACACCTTTAAATCCTAGTCTAGACAAGGCCACAGTGAGAATCATTAGCTGCCCTAAAGAGCTTGCTGTCGAACTAGACAAGACAGACAAAAGGATAGGAGGAAAAAGTACCATTATTATCCCCATTTTACTGATAGTCTCTCTGTGCCTCAGTTCTCCACGTAACATGCCCAAGGTCAAAAAGGAAGTCTGTGGGAGAGCAGGGAACTGAATTCAGATCTCTTGCCTCTCAGTTCAGTGCCTTATCCATTAGACCATGCTGCCTCTCCTGAAGGTATTCTCCTTGGTCTGTCATCACTAACTATAATAGAGAGAGACTATCCTATTGAACATTAGAAAATCACTGATTTCTGGTTGCAGTCCATTTCCAGGTCTCTTGTTGCTGGATCCCTCACTCACAGCTTAGTCAGTGTATGATGGTATTCAAGTTAGCCTTCAGAGGAACTGATCAGCTTGTCTGGCACAATACTGCTGTGTTCTTTTCATGTGGAGTTTTGCTGGCTGGTGACTGTTTGTCAGAATGTAAATAAAGCTGGTGCTCCCCCAAGACTTGCATCTGGGCCCAGTGCTGTTTTGGAATACACATGATTGCTCTGAGACTCTCATGTTGCATTATTTGTTTTCACTGTGATCTTGACAACAAACATTGTGAAGGATCCATTCCTTGTAGGGCTTAAAAACTGGACTCTCAGATTTAAAAAGACCTGTCGTACCTTTTTGACTTCAAGGAGAATCTTCAGTATTGGTCAGAAGTAGTGGAATCCTGCTTCCAGGCTCTGGCCAGTGAAGGGCAAACCTGCTGGAATCCTGATTTCTCTTGCTTGAGTAGTAGCTTTTTCAGTCTTCTGTGCCATCCTCAGTATACCTTACAGGTGGTAACATGGATATTTTCACATTGTTCAAAAGCAAATTCTGAAAAGACTCCAAATTACTGATGCTCCTGGAGTTCTGTTTGATAAATATTTCCCTTTGGAGATAAAACAAGAAAATACACTGTGCAGTTAAACTTTGCTGCCAGAGTAAGATATCTACTGGGGCAATTACAGATCCAAAAATAAATTTGGAGCCTCATACTAAAGAGGTGATTACATCTGCCTCTTATAAACTGTAGGGCACAACTAAGGTGCATGCTCTCCTTTGTCAGGCAGCTGGGAGCTCTGAAGTTCCCAATTGCTAAGTCTACAGTATCAGCATGCCTTTCTTCGTCGCCTTCAGATTAGTTTGGCCTTGCTGGCCATACATTGAGGAATCTATTCTTAAAACATAATGCTGGATGCATTGTAAAATATTAATTGCTTTCAGAATCTGCCCAAGACTCATTTCAGGATACTATCACCATGTTGTACTCCTATGTCTCTGTCCTGCACCATTTTGTGTGTTTCAAAATAATTTCCAAGTGCCAGATGCAGAGCCATGGATGTGAGACCTTCTTCCAGAAGACATGCATAATTAGGGTCAAGTGAATTGGGCCCGGAAATAAAGTTCAGTCTCTTACCAGCAGTCTTGTGTATCATATGTTTATTTGAGATGTGACCAGATGGGTGAACGTATCCTCTCAGTGGGCAAAATTATTGAATCTGCTAAGAGAAATCCCTCATTCTCACCTTGGCAAAAAAAAGTGAAATCTCTTTTGCTCTTTAGTGTGTGTGCGCATGCATGGCAGTGGTGGAACTAAAAAGCAGTTTCTTTAGATGAAAAACTCTTTTTTCTCTTTTGTTATCCAAGCAGCAGATTTAACTGAGACACACAGAGGTCAGACAGGATGGATAGTAAGATACTGCCATTTTCAGTGTCATTTTTCAGACAGCAGCAGCAGCATGTTGAAGTCCAGTGCAGTACTACATGTTAATTATTAATCACGTTTATTATGGTAGCATGTAAGGACCAATCAAGAATAGGGTCCCATTGTGCGTGGCACTGTACAGACATGGAGTAGTAGATGGTCCCTGTCCTGTTGAGCTTACAATCTAAATAGACAAGATAGATGTTGGGTAGGGGAAAGGATAGAACACACCGGCACAGTGAATAATGTGGTGGCAGCAAACATCATGTTAATTCCACAATTTTTTTTTTGGAAGAGTGAGTTTAGTTAGATAGAGATTGGCTAAATAGAAAGAAAAGGGGGAAGATAAGGTTCTAAGGGATATAGGGCAGGGAGAAGAGGGGCAGATGTGGAATGAAGCTGAGGTAAAGAGATTGTCTGTCTGTTTGGTCCAACCCTTGCCCTTCCCCTCCTCCACAATCATCACAGGGCAGAAAAAGTCCAGCCAAAATAGTAGAAAGTTCTTTGAATGTCCAGAGGTCCCTGTGTGTGCTGCTTCTGATCCTTCTGTCAGTCTCCTCTCCTGCAGTTTTCCCCACAGACCGCACTGTGGGGGTGATATGGGAAGATCCCATCTGGGTCCTTGTGCCCACAGAGTGGAAGGGTCTCCCCTACACAGAACTGCGTCCAGGGCATGCTGGGGGAGGGTTGGCAGCAGCTGGACTCCATTTTGCCCCCTCCTTCCCCAGCGCAGCAGTGCCTGCTTTGGCTGCTTCTGGTCCTACTGGCTGGAGTCTTACCTGCTAAGAGACTCCTGCCTCTATCTGCATGTACCTGTCCAGATATAATTGGGGACAAGTCCTTGAAGCTATTCTATTCTTTATCAGAAGCTGGATAAAGTTCATTCATTAAGCAGATAGAGCAAACAGGGATGGACAACTGGACTTGTCACCATTAGCCATAAATATGTCCCTGCTGTTCTCTTGCTTTAAATGTACAGCTTGTGATATGGGAACAAGAATGTCATGGCAATTCACAGGCTCTCTGAGCAAAACCCAAGGAGTCTATAGGTCAGAAAAAAAAATCTATCCTCAAAATTGCAGAGGCATGTGGTTCTTAAGTGTGAGGGGAAATAATTCCTGTTATTAAGGCATATGAAAGGCTTACCAAAAGGTTTTGTCAGTGTACAATTTCTCATCACCCTCCCTTTCTCCTCATCAGGAATGTAAATTCTCACCCACACAAAGAAAAGGGCCACATTTTCACAAACAAGCTCCTGAAAGTCACATGCAAAACACTGTAGGCACCTGGGTGGAAACAGGTAATAACAGACACCAAACATTTATAACTGGTTTATCACATATAGAATTATTTATTTGCACCTGCATTTTACATGAGGAAGTTAAGTTTTTTAATACCTGCTCCTACAAGTATTACAAGAAAATAAAAGATCATGATTTAGAGGTGCTCGGGCAGATCCCCTTAGCTAACACTTGTTTGACAATCCAGCATCATTTCTGAAATGTATTTTATGATAAAAAATAATTCTTTAATATTCCTAAATGCCACACATGAACTCTGCTTGGAAAATCCTTGGCTCACAAACTCTGCCATAAGAGATTAAATCTATAAAAACTCTTCAGAATATGTCCTGTGCCTACCTTTCAAACTCTCATGAGTCTCTCTTCCTTGTGTGCATTCCTGCTTCTTCCATGAGCAGAAATGATAAATATAGAAGTTTGCTCCTGAAGTACACGTTAGAAAATAACTGAATGACCGCAACTATTTACCGTTATGTAGCTGGCCTGTTCCCAATAATGAACCCATAATTGATACAGAGGCATGTCTAAAGTAACAGACTCTTTCTTTATTACCTGCAATGACTGAATGCTTTTTTTTTGTTTTGTTTTGTTTAACTTAAAAAGGCATTAAATACAAAGTTTAGCCTCCAGTGGGTAAAAAATCTCCAACTTCCTCAGAAAATCCTTTCCAAATTGTATTCATCTTGACTTAATCCATGATCTACTGAGTGAATTAGGCTGTATTTGTTTTGAAAATCTATTTTATAGAGACTGTTTTCCTTAGGAAGGGCTTATTCTGCCTTTTTGACCAGGATGCCTGCTAGCAGGCTTCAGCCTAGGCCTCTGCAGGTTGTTAATGTCCTGAGGTACCCAGCACATATGACTAACAAAATGTAAATAAACACAGCTGAGCCAGGGAGAAATTGGAAGGTTTTCTCATTAAAGAAATAAAATAAACAGATGTCCTTAAGCACTTTGGCTCATGTTTGTCAAAGGAACAGAAAACTCTTAGATGTTTGAACAGCAGTAGTGATATAGGGTCACATCTCAAGCAAAAGAAGAAGAACTGGGGTGGGGGGAGAGCCCATGGCACTCTGAATTAACTAATAGTCCTCAAGGGAGAACGCTTTTGATTTGAACCTTAGCAACTTCTACAAATAGTTTTTAACTGCCAAGTAATAAAATGGCTTTTTATTCCTTCTCAGTTTGTAAAGTAGTAAAGGACAGATCCAGCCATTAGAACCATGAATCACCATCAGATTTGATTAAATCCTGATGGCGTTTCAGTTGGATACTAGCTTTGGGGGCCTGAATGAGCACATGGCAATGCACAGCACAAGCTGTTTTAGGCAAAAATAAAGGCAGAAAAAAACCCTCATGGCTGCGATTTTTGAAAGGGCTTGTGTACAGCTGGTCAGGAATTCTTTGATGAAATGTTTTTGTCAGAAAATGCCAATTCTCTTTTGTCAGGCAGGTTTCTTAGGTCCAGGATGGAATTTCTGCACAAAACAAGAGAGACCCATCCCATGATAGCCCAGTGGCTAGAATACTCACCTCAGATGTGGGACACCCAAGTTAAACTCTTGTTCCAAATCAGGCAGAGCAGCTACTTGAATGTGGGTCTCCCATATCCCAGATGAACAGATTACTAACTATTCTGGGGGAGGTCTCTGTCTTATTTTTCATGAAAAAATTCAAAAGATTTTGTCCCAATACAAAACCAAATGCTGAAACCTGGATACTCTCTGTGAAACAGAATTCTTATTTTCTGGCCAGACTTAGTGATGAGGGTCTAGGCATGTAATCCCCATGGAAAGTCAGTGGAATTGGGTACGTAATTCCCGTAGGTTTCATTGAAAATGCCTTAAAGCTACTTTTGGAGTAGAAATCTCAGAAGTCAACAAAGTACACAAAGACTAGAAAAATCCAGAAATATACTGTATCAAGGAATGGGGAAACTCTGGTTCAAGTTCCGATTGGTTCTTATTTTCTCCCTCAGACTGGAACCTGTCACTAATGCAGTCACACAGAGCAGAGACTCTGTGGGCATAGACGATTATTCCCGATGGTATATTTACTTGTGCTTTGTCCAGGCTAGTTTTAAAGTGTCCCAAATAATGGAGCTTTCACCACTTCCCTTGGAAAGTTTATTCCAGTCGAATAGTGTTCACTGTGAAGACCCTTTTTTCTTTTACCTTATTGTAGTTTCCCTTTGTTCCCTAAAGTTTCTTCAGTGTTCCTAAGTAAAGCTGTACCAAATATGCAAAGTAAAACTGCAAACCACTTGGTTTCAGAGTTTTATTTTAAAACTAGAAATCTGTTTTCTGAAATTTTCAGTTTTGTACTTCAGAGCTAAAATAAAACCCATTCTATTTGTCCCCAAGGCTTGAATGTAACATTACTTTATGGAAGAAGCAATTACAATACTGGATTTAGTTGGTTAATCGCTATTTTTATATTACAGTAGCACTTAGAGACTCCACCTGAGTTAGGGTGCCATCGTGCTAGGCACTATCCTAACAGAGTAAGAGACATTACCTGCCCTAAAGAACTTAGTCTAAATATACAAAAAACAGAAAAAGTGTGGGAGAAAAGAAGTATTATTTTCCCCTACTTAACATGCCAACAGCTGGGAAAAAACAAATGTAGTGCCCCTTTTTCTCTCTACCATCCATTAAAGAAGTGTTAGGGTGAACTATCAAATAATTATGTTTCACTGCTGATGGGAAGGAATGCAGAAAAGACCCTCTGAGAACTGGGATGTGCAAACTGAAAAATCTGTTGACAATTAAGATTATAGAAGCTATGAGAAACAGGCTTAGAAATTTCCCAAAATAGGGTGTAGGAAGGGAAAAATAGGTCAGTGAATTCTCCGACAAGAATATTTGCTAATTTCCTTTACCAAGTATTAAATTAACAATACCTAAAGAGGCACTTTTCTGCCCCGTGTCTGGTTATTTCAAGCCAGAACTTGGAAGGAGGGGCCAAAATTAGTTCATAGACTTTAAGTTCAGAAGGGACCATTATGATCATCTAGTCTGACCTCCTGCACAGGGCAGGCCACAGAACCCCACCCACCCACTCCTGTAATAGACCCCTAACCTATGACTGAGTTACCGAACTCCTCAAATAATGATTTAAAGACTTCAAGATATAGAGAATTCACCAGCAAGTGACCCATGCCCCATACTGCACAGGAAAGCAAAAACCCCCCAGGGTCTTTGCCAATCTACCCTGGGGGAAAATTTCTTCTGAACCCAAATATGGTGATCAGCTAAACCCTGAGTATGTGGGCAAGACTCACCAGCCAGACACTGGGAAGAAATTCTCTGTAGTATCTCAGAACTCACCCCATCTGACAGCTCATCACAGGTCATTGGACATATTTACCGCTAGTAGTCAAAGATCAGTCAATTGCCAAATTAGGCTGTCCAATCATAACATCCCCTCCATAAATTTATCAAGCTCAATTCTGAAGCCAGTTAGGCAAAGGATTTTGTAGTGTACCATCCTCTTTTCTAATATCTCTACACCCAATTCAGCTAAAGCTCTTGCAGCACTGCACTTGGTTCTAACTTGCTTGTTTTCTCCCTCCTGTCTTCCTCAGAGGCCAATACTTCAGTGTTCAGTTCTTTACAGATCTCGTAAAGAGTGAAATCATCCTTTCTACTGCATGGTAGCTCCCTTTAATATGTGCCTGAAGGGATCAGAAAGGCTGGGTAAAGGGTATATTACGCCATAAGAATGAACTGCTACGTCTATTAAGGATTCTAGTCTCACAGCAAATACTCTACACCCATACTGTAAGCAGAAGCCTGTTGAACAGGTTTCTAAACTCTACTGAACACAATATTCAGGGTTAATTGGATGTAGCTGTGGAATCTTGTTTTGCTCCACACTGAGGGGCCTCCTGCTGAGAGGGAAGGGGGTAGAGGAATTTTCTCCAGCCTGCCACCTTCCCTACCACATTCAGCTAGGCCAAAAACTCAAAATGCCTTCCATGGATGTGTAAAGTGTTATTCTGATAGCTAAACCACTTCACAATGGGAACAGCAATGGCATATCCCCTTAATCACAAGCATGGCAGCACAGGACCAGCATCTGTCCCAACCGGCTCAGCTGGGAATTGTACCCTCAACTCCTGCATATGAGGCTATCTTTTGACATCCAGGATGGCATGGTGACCTTTCAAAATACAGACACAACTCATCGGCACATAGCAGCTTCCATTATACTGCAAGTCTCATCTCTTCTACAGCTGTCCTCCTACCCCCCCCCCGAAAGCATGGGTAACACTTCTTTTAAAAACTTTATTCCACTTGTTGACATTTGTTTGTGAAAAAATACTGCCCTGAAAAGGAAGACGTGGAGTTCACAGACAACTTTTCGTTTCCGATAGTGGGATTCCTTGCAGAGACTGCACGGGAAACCGTTGAAAATTAAATACAAGGAGGCTGCGAAGTTTGCTGACCAGAGCAAAGGACTGAGGCTGAGGGATACGTAGAAATTGTAGTCCAAGCTCAGCCATTAACACGTGTTTGACTGTGAGCAAGTCACCTGTCTGCCTTGTGCTCAATTATCATCATCATTTATTGGTGCTATGTGCTAAGTGCTTTCCAAACACATCCAGAGGACAGTCTCTGCTCCAAGAAGCTCATTACCTAAGGAATGGACTGGCTTTGAGTGGGATTTTGCTGCCTTATAGTGATGACTTGGAGAGAATAACTAGGAATTCCAGGACTGTATGTGGTCAGAAAATTTCAACCAAAATGAAGTTTTGATGAAAATTGGAAAAAAATATGAACATTTTTGCAAAAGATGTTTTGGTCAGCTCTATTCTACTAGCATGGTCAATGAGCTACAGCTAATAGAATTGTGGGCTTTTGGAGCTGGGAGACTCAGGACTCTAATCCCAACTCACTCAGCAAACGTACAAGATGGAGATTTAACCAGTAATGTATCTGTCTAATTAGAGGAATGTGCATCTTTAATACCAACTATGGATAAAAAGAATAATTTTAAGCCTTAATATTGGAGATATTTTTATTTTAAGATTAATACTTCCTGTATTATTCAGGTATGAAATTTTGGAGCACTAATTCAAGTCTGATTTGGCTCATATTTGTGAATTCAACTTGCTTAAAAGCTTCTGGATGGTGCTTATTATGTAATGGTTCCAGTGCCAGAAGTTTGTGTCTGTGTTCCATTTTCCATTTGACTTAAGGCCTGATCCAAAGCCCATTGATTTCAATAGGGGTCTTTGGATCAAAATCTTGGTTAATCATCATGTTAGTATGAAGCCATTTTCCTTATAGAAAAGTTCTATGGAATTTAATACAGATGAAACCAATACGACCTGTAGAAATTCAGTTGGAGTTCTATAGAAGTTACTCAAAAATCGTTCAGAGTTTAATAGCAAAGGAAACCCTTTCTAAAGATATTTTTAACCATCCCTTAAAGTCCTATAATTCTCCAGTCTACAGAATGATTAGAAACTACCCTCTGGAAAGATTTTCATTTTGTTACTTTCCATAGAGCTTCTACATACTGGACAGCCTTATGAGTTTTCCTTTTCCTATTTACTCTCCTCTCAATCCCTTATACAGGCAGGTTTTCAAAAGTACTCAGGATTAGTCTAATTCTGCTTCCATTAAAGCAAATGGTAAGACTCCCACTGAAATCAACATGTTTTGCTACTGAAGTCAATGGGAATAGTTATGCCCCTGGCAGGTGCTTTTGAAAATCCTACCCTAAATTCACTTTGCACCAGCATGGAGTTGCCCTCCATTAGGGAAACTCTCCATCACCCATTTACCACCAACCTCTGGATGACTGCACGAGTTTATTTTTATCTATCTTGCTTGTTCCTTTTCTATTTCTTTCCCCGGCAGCAAGGTGAGAACTTACACGTCTGCTGAAAATTGTCTCATTCATTACATTTAGTGGGAAAAGTAATTACTCCAGTTGCCTTGTACAACATAGGCCTGAACAAATCCCCGTTTGGAAATGTGTGCTTGATTTTCAGAGGGTGCTGCTAGAAATGTTAGCAGCATTCTAAATGCTGCAGTGGATTTCTGCACCACAAACACCATTTAATATCCTTTACAAGTATGTACATCTAACAACGGACAATAAATCTATTTCACTAATTATACATCCAGCTTGTTATAATCATCATAAATCAAGTACAGCTGGTAAAGACATAAAATGATGTCAAATCACATTTCTAGTTTCTAAAGAGAAACAGTATTGTTTTCCAGTCTCTTGATGAAGTTGCAATGTTAAAAGCCATGTGCAGAAACATTTGTCAAATAGGCTATCCACCTTTAATTAGATAATGATATTGTCTTTTTTCCTCCCTTCTCATTTTAAAATGCTTGACATTATGTAACTCCGTCATTTGAACAAGTATTTATCATAGGAAAACTGCCATACAAATAAATGAGGCATAGGCACTATTATTATTAAGTACCTGCTATTTCAGAATTCTTTAGCAGCCAAGTTCAGTATATTTCAAAGCTTCCTCTATTAATTACAGATAGGGTTTGCTAAATAAAATGCCATCATCAGTCTAAATGCCAGATTTTCAAAGGTATTTATGTACTCTAAAGATAAAGATAAGTGCTAGTAGGCCCTAGGCACTTTTGAAAATTTATGTGCCTAAATACCTTTAAAAATCTGGCCTGAAGTGGCCATCTGGGATCATTAGTGAGAAGATGCAATG
This sequence comes from Mesoclemmys tuberculata, assembly GCA_007922155.1. NCBI lineage: Eukaryota > Metazoa > Chordata > Testudines > Chelidae > Mesoclemmys > Mesoclemmys tuberculata. Next base: position 12,188,041 of record ML675625.1, on the reverse strand, counting down.
CTGCAGTTGGAAGGAAGTTGGGTTAGCCAATATAAAAGGTCTCTTTAAAAAAAGAAATCATTTGTCTGAGATTCTTATGAAAACAATACACCAGTAGAAAACATTATGGCGTGCAGGCTAGAGTTACTACTTTCTGGCTGCTGGATAAGCTATTTCTCCTAGGAGAAAGGCCTTGAAAGAACAACAGCTCAGTGTCCGATCTAGCAGCAACGGAACAATGCAAGCTTTTGAAGAAGAGGGGATACATACAATATAAAGAGAAACTAAATTAAATTTTCACATGTTTGAAGGAAATACCACTGGATTTATTTATACAACATTTGTCTGAACAAAACAGGCAGCATCTGTTTGAAAAGATGCCTTATTAACTGCCCCCACAATTCCCAATGCAATTTTGCTGGACAAACAATAATGTTAAAAAAACATGAATTAAATTTTACCTTCCCGTATCTGGATGCAAAGGTTCCCGTGAGTAGGGAGTGAAAAATAATTATTGTCTCATCCAAATCCCACACAAACACACGCTGTGATGAAAACAAGGGGGAGGAAAAGAGACAAATACATTCACACATTAAGCATTTTCAGGAACGCATTTAGTTAGGAAAAATATTACTTCACTACGTCCTTTTTAAGGTAAGAAAACCATTTTAAGCACTGATCATAGATGCCTTTTTAAGGTAGGTAAAACAAACAAACAAATCAAACTCTGCTCTCCGATTCCATATCAGCTCTGCTAATCTGCTATCCCCATATGCATAGAAATCCCAGAAGGATATCATGTCAGGAGAGCAAAATAACAGAATCAAAAGCTGCCTTAAAGGCCAGAGTACAGAATTCTGCCTTTGGTGATTATACTGAGACACTCCATTCAACAATAATTTTTTCTTTTAAAACCACACCAGCCATGCTGGCTATCACTCCCAAACATCTTGCCTATGTTTTGGTTCTTACCATTCTTTAGTCTAACAGTGGATTAATTGTAAATCAATATAACAATGTTTCTTGGCTGGATTTATCATCAGAAAAGGAATTGAATATTACCTCAATCTCATTGTCAACTGTAGGGGAAGGATCGTTGCTTCTTTTTGATCTGCCTCGTAACTTTCCGTCAGACCCTTGGTGTTGCCTGTCTGTTTCTGTATCTTTTACTGGTGTTGCATATTCTCCTATTGTAAGGGAAAGGGATCCCACTGAAAGCCTAAATTTTGCAATGTATTTCTTTTCACAAATGTGTCTTGCAATACTTTTATGTTATCCAAGAAGTATCTTTAAGCAAAGGTGAGACAACTGCTTTAGTATTTGGTCGTTATTGCACAAGCTACTAAAATAAAACCTAAAAAATGATGTTTGTTCCAATGGTTTGTTTTTGAATGGGACAAACAATAGAAACATTTCACAAACATTTAAGAAAATATATTTTTCAAGTTTAAAAAAATTTCATTTTTGAACCTTTTTACTTTTTTAAATAGAATTTTTTGGTATTTTGGGGTTTCCTTTCTCCCCTCTTCTCTTTTCCATTGGAAAAGGTAAGGTTAAAAAAAGCAACATTTCAAAAAAACTTATTTTTTTCAGTGATTTTTCATTATTAAAAAGGCCATTTTCAACCACAAATAAATTGTTTTAAAAATCCAGCTCTAAAATATCCCCAAATGCATGTGTGTTTTAATCCAGTTTAGCTGTTTATCAGAGGACAGCAGGTATAGCAGTTTAGAAATACTTGAAAAGAGTAAATCAGAGGTGAGGGTCACTGTGTAAAGTATCAATTGATAGGATTCACTTTCATAAACCCCTCTAGATATCACTTAAGTTAAATTACAAATCCTTTTCAAACATTTTTCTTTTCACCTTGCTAACTTGTGGCCTCTCAACTCTCCTGGTACAGACACATTCTTCTTAAGGAGAGTTCCTAACTAGCCTTTTTGAAATCATCATTTCTCAAGTAGGCTGAGATAAGATCTAAGGAATAGAAAATCCTCCAACTGCTTTTAAAGCAATCTGCGATCACTTTTTTAAAGCAATACTAGTTTATTTTTCTTTCTGAACAGCCACAGATGTTCGGATTTGTTCCATAAGTCAGCAGACCATACAATGGGTGTATATTGTGATCATCCACAAATTATGTGGTATTTTATATAAATGTTATTGCATGCCAATGAAAACTTTACTGGGGAAGTGACATCTGAAAGTTTTATTTAAACAGTACATAGGAGGATAATGATCTGTCAGTAATTCCATAAACCACTTGAGCCCACAGAGTCTGAAAACTAAGCACTCCAGGAGAGCCTAGATAATTTCAAAGGTATTGGTGCCTTATGTGGAATTCATAATTGACATTTAACTCAACCTATTTTCTCTTGAATTTTTTTTTAAAGAGAGAATCACTTGAATTCCTTTTAACATACTTACAAAGTTGGATATTATGTTTAGCTGTTAGAAATTAGCTAAAAAGTAGAGGGAGGCTGCAAAATCAGGATTTAGATAGGAACCTTTTAGCTTTGGGGCATTTGGATATAGGATTTTGGATTGGGCTCATCAGTGCTAAAAACTACCTGTTATTTAAAAGCCATGAGTAATAAGATTTTGCCGTTCTAGACCACCTTTCATTTGAAGATGTGAGACCATTCACACCTTGAACACATTAGTGCCATAGAAAGCAATGGTTTGTTCTTATAGAGTTAACATTTTCTAAATTGTTCTCTGCATTTGGGCCTGAAGTTGTGAGGTTATAATCCTTTGCACACACAGTATTGCATGTGCAAAATTACAGGTGTAAGTAACAGAACTTTTCCATGAACTTTAATTTGTTGGTGTAAATTTATACAGTTACAAATCAGACAGCAAAGTTGTATTATTTATGCCCACATATGATTGAGCCTGTAAAACTGTGAACTGGTTTTAAACAATACAATGTATTCACCTACCAGATAGTGATTCTGTGCTTTGACTAGTGATGTTGTGTGAAGACTCTTGGAGCGAGTATGTGGATGTCGGGATGGCTGATGGACTGATGCTATTCGCCGTTACATAAGGAGAGTTGTAGGAAGAGGTGTAATACTGAGAGTACTGGCTTTGAGGAAAGCTTGGATAGGATGAGTATTCCTTTGGGGGGAAGAGAGACATGAGTAATCCTTCTGTATCACAAGCTTTGTACTACACAGAGAAGCAAGTAAGGTAATGCATGTGGCAGGTACTGTCAAGAGTCGTGGGATCTGGGCACATAATAAGTGAGATTGGAGCAGGGGGGTCAGGAATACTTTTTCCAAAGAATCTTGTTCAAGTTACTTTGGTAGGTATTTCTGCTTTGCCCAAAGTCTATTTCTGCTTCATTTGCATCAGCAGAATTTACAAGGGGACAAGAGTCATAAAAGTCTTGCCTTTTTCTGTGGGATTTGTTCACCATGGCTGGCCCTTTCTGAGCACAGGGCTCAGCAATTTTATGTAGGGGAGTGATGTGGGTTACTATGTCAAAAGGGACTGAGATGAGGCAGATGGTCACTGTAAGCAGTTATAAGCATAAGAGTAATGAAAAGAACAGGATGAAAAATGAAGAAGGGGGGAAAAAAAATCACAAAAATTTTTGCAATTTCCCTCTTCCTGTTATCCTCAAAGTTTTTGATCAGCTGTAGAACTGGTCACAGAATGAAAAAAATAATACTCAGCTTTTATAGAGTACATTGCAGCAATAAATCTCTAACACTTTACAAAGGAGGGTACTAGTATTATCCCCATTTTACAGATGGGGAAACTGAGGCAGAAGTGTTATGACTTGCCCAAGTTCACGAAGCAGACTAGGGGCAGAGCCAGGAATAGAGCCCAGGGCTCCTGAGTCCCAGTCTAGTATTCTAGCTACTATGCCACACAAAAATATTTTCTATACATTCTATGTGTTTGAAATTTTCCAAACAGTCCAGCTAGTGAATCCCTAAACAATCTCCCCTTCCCAAAGATAAATTAATTCCATAAAAGATGCAGATGATCTTTTGAGGGGTTAATTCCAATACACCTCATTGGAACTCAATTCCTGAGAAAGAAATATTTTAAGCAATCTTAGGCCTGATCCAACTCCCACTGAAGTTAATGGGAAGCATCCATTGACCGATTTGGTAAGAGTTGGATCAGGACCATAACAAAAGTATCACAATTATAAGTCTATTTGCTGAGTTCAGCATAAAGCACATTTCTAGGCTCTCAAATAAGTGGCAAGGTCTCTCCATGAGGGATGAGTGTACTGTTTACCACGCTCTAGGATTTATTAAGCCATATAGATTAATTAAAGGGACAGCATCAAGGTCAGGAGGTCTAAAATAATACCTTCCAGCTGTGTTTTGCTCTTCAGGAGCATTACATGCCTTTCATGCCATCCCTCCATTCTGCCTGTCTGCTCCTTCAAAGTGAGGGAGTGAGATTCTCTCTGGGTGCTTCAAAACACAATTTTTATTGTAAATTCAGTCGCTAGCCTATTCACATCAATGGATCTGAACAGAGAGCCAGAGCACCCTATGTGCACTTATGCTATGGGGATGTAGGTGCAAGTGACCTCCAAGCCACAATCTAGCCCAGTGGGGTGGTTGTTGGGAAGGTGTTTCACTGTTTATCACCACTGTACCCCTCATGTTGGGAAAGTTGATGAGAGTTCTAGAATGAGGGTCAGCAGTTTAAAAACACCAAACTTTTTAAAAAAATGAAACTAGCTCTGCTTTGGGTATTTCAACCCTGAACAACCTAATCAGAGGTTGAAGGTGGCCTACCAAGGATTTTTTTTAAACCTTAAGTCAATACCCATTTTTTTTTTTTTGCTTCTTTATGTCATATAAAGAAAAGAGTGAAAGCTTGAATTTTTTGTTTTAAATGTTTATTTATTTATTTATTTTTTACTTCAGAAATAGCAGGAATGTCAAGCCTGAGTCCTTCTCTGATTGTTGTGCAGGATGGCTTTGGGGTCTCAGATATGTCTTGTGAGCTCTCACTCTTTAACTTAATTGGTAGGATACTGAGCTTTTAACAAAGAGGCGCTCAGAAATGTTTATTGACATTGATTTTAAACAGAAATTAACTAAAAGTCTCTCCTCCTCGCTCTTCCCCCTAACTGCTTGTGTTTTAGTCTGATGTGATAATTCTGCTAGTTCTTAATCAACAGAGAGTCCTGTAGGGCAGATAGATCTGAGTTTCCAATATAAATAAAGCTGAAAACAAAACTAAAGCTTTTTCCTTAGTTTTTTTTTTTTTAAATCTCATAAAAAAAAGAAGACACAAACCCAATTATTTTTCCCTTTTGCAGGTCACTTTCAAACTTCAATCAGATGTATGTCTATGGGCCTTTACTGACCATACTGTCCTCCAGCAATGAAAAAAAAAAACCAACCCACTGTTCTTAGAAGTACAAGAGTAATCAACTCCTGGTAGGGAGAAAATTGGAATTTACTGATCCTTGGCCAGCCAAGATGACTTGCTCAGGACAGTCTTCATGTTTGGTACACCAAGATGACCATTAAGCAGCCTGAATTTTCATATTGTGCGTGCCCCTTATATAATACACACATACATATACTTTATATAAAGGTGCCAACAAATGCCAAGTGTGATGCTCACAGACAGGTGTACACCCAAATAATGAAGAGTACAGATGGCTCAGACAGCTCACTATTCACCAGGGTCGTGTATGACACTTTCAGATTGTTCATTCATATTTATTACTTAAAGCCAAGAGAGCAGAGGAAAGGGTACAAAGGGGGGATCTCTATAGATGATGGAAAGCCACTGCTTTAAGAAAGCTATAATATGACACCAAGGACTCCCCATAAGAATTCTAAAATGCTTTCACAGCATTGCAACCCAACTACTGTCCCAGGTCAGAGAACGCCAGAGGAGAGAGAGATAGTTTTGGCAGGGTTTTTTGCAAAGATCCCTGCTGAGCCATTGCTGTGGGTAAATGTATCCATTTATTTAAAATAAAAAAGGCCTGATGTTAGGTCAATCACCAGGGCAGGTATCCGTGGAAATAGGTGGTGTCTGTGACTACATATACTGTTAGCCTCCTTAAATACATGTGAACATTGTGGCAGTCTCTCTGACCTGGAAGATCTCTAAATGTTTAAAATAAGGGACTTTGGAAATAACTACTGAAGCTGTACCTGATGCACAGTGCTGAATCCTGCAGAACTGGTCAGGCCATTGGCACCTTGGTAAATCCCTGATGTGCCTGTTGAAAATAATATCACATTTATGTATAAGAGATTTCCTAAAATCAATGTAACAGAATAAACTTACTTTGCTAGTCACACTGTAATAGGAATAATACATTTATTCTACAAAACTGTATGTATCAAGTAATGAAAGCTAGAGAATCGCTTCTAATGCCAGAATTTGGGCCACAGCTGAATTTCAAGGTAACTGTAAAATCCACTTTAAAAATATGAAATTGGGCTGGGAAGCAGTTGCACACAAACTAGAAAACAAGGTTGAAAGCAAGTTTACAATGTGGGTCCTTGTGTAATATGATTTGTATTCTTCAAGACACATTAGAACAAAATTTCCAAAACATTTTCCTAAACTGTGCCTCTGGAGTTTACATCTTCTCATCCATGTAAATACTTGCAATTAAACATCCCATCAGCTGTTTGTGCAAAGACTTCATGTACAAGCCATATGTCCTGCAAATATATGTCTTGGTAAATCAAATATACTTGCAGTTTGACAGTTTGGCCTTATGTGTCTCTTTTCAGAGTTAGAATTTCAATGTCTAGATTCCTAGGCAATCAGGGACTTTTGAAAGCATTGGATTGCTTAGTCCTGACGTTATTAGGAAAAGGGATGGATGCCTCATGTCACTCTTGCATGGATTCCTTTGTATGATATTTGCACCTGCAGCTAGGGGAAGGGTTACTGCATCTGCAATGCAGAGCATTGTGTGCAGGGATGGGGGGTGAGAGCAGATTGAGAATTTAGCATAAGGATAGGAGGAGGAATTGGTCATGGTGTGCAAACAGTATCATGGCACTTCCCATCCCCTAGATTCTGCCCCCGCTCTCCCCCCCCCCGGTTACGTCTAGTCTGTTATTTTAACTGCAGTCTACAAAGTTTTCAGCTTCAGTAGTTCCCTCTTCAAACGATTGGAGAACCACATCCTGCAAGCTCTTCTTTCTTGAGCTTGTGAGTGCAACAATAGCTCAGACCCATGAGGGTTATCCCCTAATTTCTGCAGCAATGCTTGCTCTCAGAACTGGTCACAATTCTGCTTGTAGGCTATCTTCCTACCTAACTCAGCGAGGCAGCCCAAAGAGCATGTGACCAATTATCTCTGTGGCAGCCATATTAGTGATATGAGCAGCTGTGATCGGCAAGATAGGTGTGATTTTGTGCTCCTGGCATGTTGTCACTTTGGTACTTGGCTGGGCATCATTTAATCACCCCTTTGTTTTATTAAATTAAGAACCCAAGGAACCTAATTGCAGATGCACATAACAGTCATTTTTCTTACTCTGGCTAGTGCCATGTGAATAGCTCTCTCCCTCTGTTAGGATCTTTATGACCAATGCTGCTCTAACTAGAACTTGGAAACAAATGCCTCTCAATGTCTTCAAGTGGTGCCCTTTCTCCAGATATCTGCTTGTTTGTTTTTATTTCAAGACCCTAGATTAGCTGAGGAATGGACAGCTGAACAAACTGCAGCCCGCCAAGTGCAGTCACAAAAGCACATGCAGTGAGAAATAAATCTCATGCCAAAAAGAAACAAGGAGGAGGATCTGCCTCCAGAACTAATTTGTCACCACATGTAGCCTTTAAGATCCTTACAGAAGAAGTGAGGTGGAGGGGATGGGTTGATCAAGAGCTAAAATTTTCTTCCAATGCAAACCCCTATAGAATACCAGACTCTTCCATTTCTTCATCTGGGGACCATCCCACATTACTCCATACACACAACAGAGGGTCAGATGCCAGGGAAATACATCAAAGAGAAGCTGCAGACATTAACAGTTTTTGTGTTTTCTGGTGAAATATGTCTACCCCTATGCAGAAAGAATGTCAGTGGCTAAATCAAAATCCAAGAGAGTAATAGGCCAGGCCTGGTTTTTAAGCAAGCAGTACTTGTAATTTCATGGGTTTGGATACATTCAATGGTACACACCCTCAGTTTGTGTGAATGATTCATGTTCACTGAAATCCACTGCTGAGAAGCTGAGCTAGAGAGTCATGCCCTGATGGCATTAGAAGAGGAAGCACGACATGAACAGATTTCTCCTCCCACTAGTAGTTTTGAAGGACAAGGCAACTCACTGCCCAATCCCTCCCTCCTAAAATGGTCAAGCCAACCCTTCTGTAACAGGCTGGAAGAGCACTTTTATGCTACAGCAGACTCAGCTAGACATTCATCCAACTCTCAGGTTGGTCACTTCTTTTTTGCACCTTTTTAAAAAAAGTGTCTAATACTAAGCAGGATGAAAAGGTTCACCTAGTAACTAAGTATCTCTGAACAGAGTATGAAGGAGAGTAATAGAGTCCCCAGTGCTTACAGGCAAATACAACTTTCACAGAACATAAAACAACTCTTGTACACAAAAGCTCAACAATACAATACAGGGGGGAATTTTTGATCTTCCTAAACTGTCAGTTTAAAATGATTCATCATCCTTTATGAAAGCTGTCAGGAGGGGGATGAGATAGCTCGAGGGAGTCACCCTCTATGTGTAAATTGTGATGAGAACAAGTTTATTGCTATGCTACTTGCAGAAGATACTATATCTTCCCGTTTTCCAAACAATTAAAATTATATAAAAGTTAAAATGCAATATTGGAATGAACTTGCATTGAATTTTGCACCAGCTGTGTAACCAGAATGGGGGGGGGGTGAGAGGATTGCAGGAGTAGTGTGTGAAGGGTTGAGCTTCATAGCCTTCTATCAAATTCAAGACCAGATTTTACACTGTGGATTAACCCACACCAAAAAAAAAGTGTTGGAGTTAATGTCTCTCTGAGGAAATCTCTGCTCAAGACGACAAAAATATTCTGCACCCAAAAGTATCCTAACAAGCTCTCCTCTCAGATGTGTACAATGCTGCTCCCTTTCCTATGGGATTTTAAAAGGGAGGACTTGGGGGGAAAAACAAACTTTCTAATTTTGTCCTTCAGTGAATTTAGTGCTGGCATATAGATGCTAGATTGACAAATCTGGAGAAATGAACACAGGGTAGAGGCAATGCATGCTACCCACAGACATAACACCATCCTCCATCCATGTGCCCCAATCCTGACTAGAAGCGTCCAGCCCTTGCAGAAAGGAGTTAAGTATCCATTGACCATTCAAGACTCAGCCTTTTTGCTGAGACTGCCAACAAGAGCAGTTACTGTCAAGTGTGGGACAGGCCAAATCAACACCTGTCTACTGGGGACTGGACCATGACACATCATCTCATTGCACATAAATCACCAAACAGATATTTACTGGGCAATGTCTTTCAGTGGGCTGGGCTGGAACCATTGACCTAGCTCTGGATTCCATTCCTAAACCCTTGTGCATAGCTGTCTTAATTAGACCAAAAGTAACTCTTCTCCCTCCCCTACCATCCATATCACATTGTATGTGTAAAATACTCATGGGGTGCTCTGCTTAGCTTAGCACAGCCTTCTCCTGCCAGCCTGTGACTGCTGCTGCAGACAGAGCTGGTTCATAAGAAGATACAGCTGGGAACGCTCCTGTGATTAGCTAATAAAAAAAATAAAAATTTCTATTCTGCTGATTCACAATGAAAACCTGAAATATTAAAAAAGAAATTTTGGAATGGAAAGCTCTCAAAGATTTTGATTAAAAAGTATAGACATGTTTCATTTCAGCTTTGTTCAACAGTAGTCTCTGGTTTCTGAGTTGCCATGGCGCCTGATGGGAGATGCAGTTCAAGCGCCTGCCCCCATTCTCCTCTATGGGCTGGGTTCCTTGGCCAGAGTACACATCCACTGATTTATTTATTTATTTATTGGGTGGTTTTCTCTGTGGTTTCACTTTTGTGCTGCATCATGGGAAGATGTATTCAGGCCAGGGAGCCCAGCCCGTCAAGGAGAAGTGGGGCAGAGGGACAAGGCACAGCACCGTTCAGGAGTGCACAGACTTATGTTGATCCAATCCCAATTATTATTTTTTGTTTGTTTTTCCTGACTGAAAACGAAGAAAATTAAGTAAAATCAAAATTGTGCTGCAGACAATTTTGATTTTGTGAAACCTTTATTTTCCACCAAAAAAAGAAAAGAAAATTATCAACCAGTTCTAACAGTGACACTGTCAAATGACACCCCCTTCGCTTAGCCATTATCAAGCACCTCTCTTCCCTTCCTGTTGTTTTCTGCTTCCTGTCCATTAATGTCAAACACTTTCCCAGGTGCTAGGATGTACTTTGATAACCAGCCATTGACTTGAGCAGCGTCTGAAAAGGGGGGGAAGGGAGTTTCCTGGACACCTTGGGACATGTCATGGGTTTGGAATTCCTGGACTCTCCCATCTCTGAACTAATGTTGCTCTGTTGTGGGACTGTTGCTTTCAGAGGCACTGCCCCCTTTCCCTGCTCCTAGTGGATGGCACAATAGCCCAACCTAGAGCTAAAGGCATTTGGCTGATCTTTAATAGCGTAATTAAAAGTAACAGAGATGGACCCAAATCAAAAATCCAGAGCCAAAGTCACCCAAATCGCAACACTGTGGAACTTGAGTCAAACACTGTAGCTGCAGCCCATCTATAGGAAGTACCAAGAGGAGACACTTCCAGAAGTTGTATTAAAACATCAAAGCTTTCCAGTGGCCCCTTAGTCCTCCAGTACCTGATTTACTGAGGATTGATATATGGTAGAGGAAGGGGGTTGTACAACAGATCACACTGTATACTGAAATACTCAGCCATTCCTAAAACTACCATTCTAGAACAGTGAAACATGAATAATTAAATACACATTTATTCAGTACTTCTCCCTAACTTTCAGTTTCTTTCTTGCCTAATGGATACATTTACTGTATTATGGATGTGTGAATGAGTGACATTTATCTATCTTGCTGGGTCCATGTTACCCAGTTTGCATTCAAACTCCCCATTTGTAAATCAAAAACACAGCCCAGGATCTCTCCCTTTGCATCTTCTCCATAAGGAGTGTAATTCACATCTGTCACAATGCCCTCATTCACAGGTAGCTTAAAGGACATTTAGCTGGTAATAAAACAATCTGGATTCTAGAGAAGAACAGTTCTCCCAACATATTGTACTGCAAATGTTCCTATAGAGTACATATATCACAGGCACACACAAATACAAAGACACCATACAACAGCTGTGCATACTCTGTATGAGATCTCTCCACAGATCCAGTGCCACAGACTTTCTGGTGAAGGAGAGAAGAGAGACACATCTAAGTGTACAAAGACAGCACTCAAAGTGAAACTTTAGTGAGTTTATTAATGTTCTAGCCTGTCCCTGGATTCCACTTGCTATTCATCCCCTTCTTTTTTTTTTTTTAAATTAAAATAGATTTGTAAAATGTGTGCCATGTTCAGATACAATTTCATTTGTGCCTGAGCTGGCCTGGGGCTGCAAGTAACTGCTGGGAAATTGTTGTCCTGCTGAGTGTTCCAGTCCCATGCTGACAGGGCAACTTGCAGGCCTGCTGGTGTCACGTATCTCAAGTGGTGTTCGTGCATGCAACCCCCCCGTGCATCCCACAGACTGAATGTCATACGTGCAGCTGGACTGCAGAAATGGTCTACATTTGGGGCTGCTGTGGCACCTGCTGAGCAGGCAGACAAGTGGCTTCTGTCTTGCTGCTCCCCTTGTAAGAAATAAGTGGGGAAAGAGCAGCTGGGAGGGCAGCCAAGTGGCAGCCACAGCAAGTGGAGGCAGGGACAGGTGGTGAGGAGGATCCAGTATTGGTCCCACACGCCCTCCCACAGCAACCAGTTTGCCTTCCCTTAGCAAGACCCAACTTCCACCCAGCCCACGACCACCGCACCCAGCTATCCCCATATCCCAGGCACTCCCACAGACTCACTTGTCCCCAACTTCTCTCCCAGCCATCCAGTTGCCTCCCTAGACATCCCCATAAACCCCAATTACCTTTTCCCAGCTTTCCCGCCCCCATTGATAATCCCCCAAACTTAACTATACACATCTTTTCCCTCTCACAATCTCTACTCCCAGCCACTGAGCTCTTCTCTTCTCCCGTCACCTCACCACCACTCACAAATCCAACTTCCCCCTCCAGTGCCCTGCAAACCAAACTATTCCAGAGCTATCTCCCAACCCCCACAGACATCACCACCAGCCCTGGTGCTCCTCTGTCCTCTGAAAAGCTCTCACCAATGCCCACCTACTCCCTAGACATCCTTCAGAACCTGCCACAGCTGCCAAGTTTTCTCCTTCCCCCACCAGTATTTGGGCAGAGCACAATGACCTTAAGCTGAAGTTTATGGTAATTTACAAACACACACATTTTAATGAGGTAATTTGCATGATTGCAAATAAATTTGCATAAAATGTCCCATATATATCTGCACAAAACTTGGTAGCTGTGAATGTGCAAAAAAATGTAAGGCCCACCAATAGTAGTCTTTTAGCTCTCCCAGCCTTTAATGGTTTGATAAGTCCCATAGGCTTTGAGAAGTTAATTGTGGCCTTTTCCCCATTAGAGAGCCCCAGCAAGATTTCAGACAGGCTGTCAGTGGCCACTGCCCATACACCTCCTCTGCTGCTTTGGGTATCTTTGGAAGTCTGCCAGTAACTAGGTGCCCTACACTGTCCTTGAACCTGATTCACCATTGTATTACTCTAATTTCTATTTCAATAAAATCACCAGCAATATTGTTCATTTTCCTATACCTCCATTTATGAAATGTCTCCATTCTTTTCTCCTGTGCCTAACTCCTCACATCCTTACAGCCAATAGCTTATTTAAATCCAAAGACCACAGTACATTGCCCAGTCTTTTACGCAATCTCTCTATACTGCACTCATGGAGTGTTGGAATTCCTAATAAATTCTACATTAGATGTTACAAAGTTCTTGGTTTCTCTCTCCTTCCCCATCCCCCCATCTCCTGAATGGTGGGTTTTTTCCATCCCTTTTCCACTCAGGAAAGTAAGGATGATGAAGCGAGTTTGCACTCATGGCAGTGAGATTCATGGCTATTCTCAACATTTTCAGGAGAAAGTTCCACACAGGCACTATCAAGAAAACTCTGTCTCTGCACTTACAAGGCTCACTTATGCTGCTGAGAGCTGCACTCTTTCAGAGGACTGTAGCTGTCATGGGATGCTGTGGTTGTGGAGAATGAGGTGACCCACTGGGTAATGTGGAGCAGTCCCAAAGAGGGTTCTGAAGATTAGGGCTGTACCCTTGAAATTGACAGTCAGTGGGGACTAGCATAGAGAGAAGAGCACCACGGATATGCTCTCTCAGTGGGCTCAGTTTGTGAGCACGTGAGCTGCTACATTCAGAACCAACAGGATCTTTTTCTAGGTCATGCTTTCATTCCAGAGCTGAGTGCACTGCAACGATCAAGCGTCACAAAAATGTAGATGACCAAGTCTGAATAGATGTAAGTATGGAACAGGGCATTTTTCACAGACTTAACTATTTTGGTATACAGTAGTAGTGAGAAGTCCAGTAACATCCAAAGGGTGCAAAATACCTGGACTACCTGTGGCTGCTTTGATTGGTGGCTGACAACTTGCAGCAGTGAAAGGATATAACAAAATGATGATCGAATGATTCTTCCAGTTCACAGATGATCAGTTCCAAAGAAAGATCTCTGAAGAATTTTTTAATAATCTCCTAATACTAATAAATTAAATGCCCAATGCCAGAGTGATTTATAATCCTGCACAATATGGCATGTGCTGTTTTATACACAGCATGTTGTTCAGATTTCCATTAAAAAGCTGTTGCTCCTACAGGAAATCGTGCTAGCAGTCAGTGATGCACAGAAAAGTGCCAGCATAACTCCAAGTTAGGTTTGCAGTACTCCAACATCTGGCTGGTGACTTTGGTGGTCATTCAGAACGTTCTTTGCAGCATTTTAGCTCTCTGACAAGCTAATGTTTCCTGCAGTAATGTTGCCGTCTCCAAGCTGATACTTTATTAGAGGTTAAGCACCGATCAGAATTACCTCCCACCAGCAATATTCCAGTGCCTTTTAAGATTCCAATTCCTACGACATCTGCCTGCATTTATTGGGCAAAGATCATCATAAAATGTTACATGGCTGTCAGCTGGGAAGGTATTGCAAGTGAGTATCTGACCTGCTAAAGGAGAAGATAAACTCAGCCCATATGTACGCTGTGTCAAACTGCTCAACTGTTTGCCATTAGGCATAATTTTCCTTCTCCCAAACAGCTTGCCCAGTATTTCTGTCTGGAAGGGCTCAGATACTACGGAGAAGAGCACATTGTAAAAGCCTGCATGGAAGAATGTCTCTGCACAACAGCACTATGGCATTTTACAGCAGTTTCTGCTAAAGCATATTGCTCTTTTAGAAATGCAATGAATCCTGCACTAACAAATACCTCCTGGAGACAATCCCATTTTATGCTACCAATTTAAAAATATCCCCATGGGGTTTCCACTACGGATTTTGTTCGATATTTGGTTTTGAAACCATCTCTACTAGGCTAACTGATTTTTGCTGGTCACTTGGGTGTCTATTTAGGACATATTTCACTGTACAACATTACTGGAGCAAAGCCTCCTTGTGTTGTGTTGGTTCTGCGATCCATAATGCATTACTCACCGCTTGCTTTAAAGCATAAGGAACAAAACTGTTGTAAGGGTTTGGCTTTGATCTTCCTTTTTCTTTGTTTAGTGACCTGCTCTACACAACTCAATTCATTTTAAGGATTTGAAAATTCCTAGATTGCCTGTGTTCAGTCTCTGGAGTATGGTGCTGGGAAAGTGTCCCCTATTATTTCTGTGAAAACATTTAACCAACTTTACAGGTTGCTGCTGCAGGTACTATGGGAAACCAAGTTACATTTTCTTTAAAAACATATCACAAGAAAACTTCCTGAGCACGCAGTAGACAATACTGCCACAAAAACTTAGCTGAATTCTGTACAATTCCACATACATGCCACCATCAAAAACCTCTTGTTGGAAGTCTCAGCAGAGGGAATGAAGACTAAATAACTGTTTCACCCCTAGCAGCAGTCCCTCACATGGACAGGTTGGTGGCACATTAGGAGGACAACATGAAGTAAACTTGTATTGCCACTACCTATGCTGTACCTGTCTTGTTGTGAGAAGACTTCAGTCTCAAGGGCTCCCTATCATACACCTGCAGCCAGTAATAAAATCTAGTAACACAATCTAAACTTTATGTGGTGCATAATAAGAATGAATTTTATGCAGGAGCTGGTAAAAAACCCTAGATTTAGGTTGCCCTCAATTTTCTGGGGTACCACATGGGATAGGAACCTGGCCAACCTCCTTGCAAACACAAACTTGGACCCAACAACCCCTTCCCCTGGGGGGCACCAGATGGTGCAAAACAACATTTCTTCCCACAAAAGCATACACCATCACCTCCATGGTAAACATTACTGTAAACTTAGTCAATTTCAGGAACACCTTGTGAAGGAATTCTAATTGCAGATGAACTTGCAGTAAGATCTTTAGAATACCAAAAATCCTTGCGGAAAATGACTACAGTGCTACAGAGTTTCATCGCTTACAATTCATCTCCTGCTTCTGTTGAACCACTTTGTACTACAATTGTAGACTGGGTTAAAAATGCAAATGTGGCCTAAACCCTGTTTTCAACTGTGATGATAAATGCACATGAAATAGAATAATCAATAATTTCAAAACTAGATGCCTATTCTCCATTCAGGTATTGACACTATATTCTGATTTTTTTTCTTTTTTTTTGGCAAACAACCCAATAGGTGCAAGAAACTTCATATAATTTAATTCCACTACCAAAAATTAATCGATTTTGGAAAATGAAATCTCTTAAAATCCTGCAGTTTGGTGTCTTTTCAAGCTGACATAGGCATTTCAGATGTGGGCTGATTCAAGTATTAACTATATTTTCATTAGCCCTTGGAAAAATATACCCTTTTCCCTAGCCTACTCTTTATTAGTTATACAGAGTTCCATTGCTCACGAGAGATCAGGAATCGAGACCCAAGATCTTCTGGAAGCAAAGATGTATGTTTCGTTTAAGGTATAGGAAATCATTTGGTTTGTAATTGAGATCTCAATAGAAACAACAATATAGATTCATAGATAGGAATCTCAGCATAAATCACTGAAGCGCTATATACCTTAGAATTCTTCCAATTTCTTTTTAATGTTAAAGCTGCATATATATGCAAGGATAACTATGGATGGTAAATGCAGAATTCTATTGCTTTGGTCCAATAAATTAGCTGCATTTTTAAACTAAATCCTGGGAAATTCTAACGGTATCTGCATTTCTAAAGCACTTATTGTCTATGGTATCTAGGCACAGTCAGCATTCCTAGTAATCAGGTTTAGGGACTTGCAGACAGTCTCCTCTGCATTAGAAACTGCTTTGCAATGGAAAAAATTAAGTGACCTGGGCTGCCTGAGTCCTGATAATAAGAGGGGAAGGGAAATAAATCAGGCCACCCCTTAATGGCATTTACCAAATCAAATCAAATCTTAACACTCAAACTAAAAATGTGAGCGTAACTCAAACTGACAAGTGCCTGGAAACTCAGTGGCAAGGTGGGTGCCCAACCTTTGCCCATCTATTAATGGGAAGAAAGTAAACAGGTACTGAGGATCAAGTGTCAACTTGGACTTCACACCTCCAGGACATTGATGTCACAAGCCAGCACTACTCTGCATGTGTAGATTCCTTTTCTAATAACTGTCTATTGTTAACAGTCACCTAGAAAACAAAACACCACATTCCTCTGTAATATATAAAATGAAATTCTTATCTAAGAGTGTTACATTGTGAGATGCCATAAACAACACAGGAGTTAGGCTCAAGTACACCAAATCCCAGATTTTCAGAGTATCCTCAGCCATGTCTTCCTTTTTGCAAGAGTGAATGCAACCACTTGGACAGGTGGTGACCCAATTTGTGCTTGCAAATCAACGAATGGTCGACATGCTAATATTTATAGCCACAATTAATCTTGGTCACAAAAAAAAAAAAAGCAGCCATCTTTTAATATTACATAAGAATGGCCATACTGGGTCAGACCAATGGTCCATCTAGCCCAGTGTCCTGTCTTTCAACAGTGACCAATGGCAGGTGCTTCAGAGGGAATGAATAGAACCAGGTAATCATCAAGTGATCCATCCCATCAGCCAGTTCCAGCCTCTGACAAACAGCAATACCTGCCTATCCTTGCTAATACCTATTGATGGACCTATCCTCCATGTTCTTTTTTTGAACCCCATTATTGTCTTGGCATTCACAAGATCCTCTGGCAAGGAATTCCATAGGTTGACTGTGTGTTGTGTGAAGAAATCCTTTCGTTCCATTTAAACCTGTTACCTTTTAGCTTCATTTGGTAACCCCTAGTTCTTGTGTTATGAGTAGGCGTAAATAACACTTCCTTATTTACATTCTCCACACCAGTTATAATTTTATAAACTTCTATCATATCCCCCCTTAGCCATCTCTTTTTCAAGCTGAAAAGTCCCAGTTTTGTTAATCTCTCCTTATATGGAAGCTGTTCCATACCCCTAATCATTTTAGTTGCCCTTTTGTGTACCTTCTCAAATTCCAGTATATCTTTTTTCAGATGGGGGTGACCAGACTTCCACACCGTATTCAACATGTCAGTGTACCATGGATTTATAAAGAGGCAATATGATATATTCTATCTTATTATCTACCCCTTTCCTAATAATTTCCAAAAATCTCTTAGCTTTTTTTTTACTGCTATCTTGAGTAGTTTTGTATCATCTGCAAATGTTGCCACCTCACTGTTTGCCCCTTTTTCCATTAATATGTTGAACAGTACTGGCCCAATTATAGACCCCTGGGGGACACCACTATTTACCTCTCTCCATTCTGAAAATTGACCATTTATTCATATACTTTGTCTCCTATCTTTTAACCAGTTATTGATTCAAGAGAGAACCTTCCATCTTATCCCATTACCGCTTACTTTGCTTACGAGCCTTTGGTGAGTGTACTGATTGAAATTAGTATAGGAGAAATACTACACTTACTACGTGCTTCAATTTTATAAACACAAGGAATACAGTGAAATTCTATTGTATCTAACCCAGAATTGAGCCTTTTTGGAAAATACCTTCTTGTTTCTCAGTCTAAACTAACTTTTAATTCATGGAGGATGGTGAGACTTCTAAATTCCATTTGTATATTGTCAGAACAGCTTTTCTGATTTCCACCAGTGAATGAGACACAAAATTGAACAAGAATATAAAGATTCATTAAAAAATAGACGTTTCTGTTTGTGATAAGCAGAATCATCTTCTGGAAGGTTCTCCAGGAGAACAATACTTTGATTCAATGACGAATCCACATTCTGTTCCAACAATTTATTCAATATTTGTTGTATATTTTCCCAGAACTTTTGAAGTTTCACTTAATTCCACAGCATGTTTATTAAGTTTGCAGGTGCAGTTTTTCCATGCCAAACTGCCTGCAAAAAGACAGAAGGCCATCTTTTGAAAATCTGGACCTATGTCTTAAGATGCATAAAAAGAGCAATTTCTAGTTGAAATTAGATTTGGATGGGTCTGATTGCCTTCTGTGATAAGATGACTGGCTCTGTGGATGTGGGGAAGGTGGTACACATGATATATCTTGACTTTAGCAAAGGTTTGGATACGGTCTCCCATAGTATTCTTGCCAACAAGTTAAAGTAGTATAGGTTGGATGAATGGACTATGAGGTGGATAGAAAACTGGCTAGATCATCGGGCTCAACAGTTAGTGATCAACAGCTCAATGTCGAGTTGACAGCTGCTAACAAGCAGAGTGCCCCAGGCGTTGGTCCTGGGGCCAGTTTTGTTCAACATCTTCATTAATGATCTGGAGGACGGAGTAGATTGCACCCTCAGCAAGTGTGCAGATGACACTAAGCTAGGGGGAGTGGTAGATACACTGGAGGTAGGGATAGGATACAGAGTGACCTAGACAAATTGGAGGATTGGGCTAAAAGAAGTCTGATGAGGTTTAACAAGGACAAGTGCAGAGTCCTGCACTTAGGATGGAAGAATCCCATGCACTGCTACAGACTGGGGACCGACGAGCTAAGCAGCAGTTCTGCCGAAAAGGACCTGGGGGTTACATTGGGCAAGAAGCTGGATGTGAGTCAACAGTGTGCCCTTGTTGCCAAGAAGACTAATGACACATTGGGCTGCATTAGTAGGGGCATTGCCAGCAGATCGAGGAAGGTGATTAGTCCCCTCTATTCAGCATTGGTGAGGCCACTTTTGGAGTACTGTGTCCAGTTTTGGGCCCTACACTACAGGAAGGATGTGGACAAATTGGAGAGAGTGCAGAGGACGGCAATGAAAATGATTAAGGGGCTGGAGCACATGACTGATGAGGAGAGGCTGAGGGAACTAGGCTTGTTTAGTCTGCAAAAGAGAAGAGTGATGGGGGATTTGATAGTGGCTTTCAACTACCTGAAGGGGGGTTCCAGGGAGGATGGAGCTAGACTGTTCTCAGTGGTAGCAGATGACAGAACAAAGAGCAATGGTCTCAAGTTGCAGGCGGGAGGTCTAGGTTGGAGATTAGGAAAAACGTTTTCACCAGGAGGATGAAGCACTGGAATAGGTTACCTAGGCAGGTGGTGGAATCTCCATCCTTAGAGCTCTTTAAAGCTTGGCTGAGTTGATTTAGTTGGGGTTGGTCCTGCTTTGAGCAGGGGTTTGGACTAGATGACCTCCTGAAGTCCCTTCCAACTTTAATATTCTATGATTCTATAAATCTTACTGCTTAGCCAGCAACCAGTTCCTCTTCTCTCTCAATAAAGCTGCTGCCCAAAGTCTACAATGATTCTAATTAATCTCATCATAGATAACATGCAGGACTTGTGCTCAGCAAGTCCAGCTGTCAAATATGGACTCCACTGACATGTCCGTTCTGCGCCACTGTCTGTTCCTCAGATGGCAGGCTAGATAAAGGATTTTCCATAATTTCACAAATTTTAAGGCCAGAAGAAACCATCAAATCATCTAGTTTGACCTCTGGTATAACATAGGCCACAGAATTTCATCCAGCTACTCCTGTACTGAAGCAAATAATTGCTATTTGACTAAAGCATATCTTCCAGAAAGGCTTCCAGTCTTTTTTGAGATGAGGGTAGATATTTTTAAAACATTAAGAATCAAGTTAAGTGAATTTCCATTTTTGTTGCATCTTACTGAATGTACAGATAATATGGGGACAACAGACATTTATAGATAGATGGACTTGGCAGAATCCTCCTCACTTGTCCCACTTCCTCGCCTCTTCTCTTGAACATTTCAACTGATGGTACCTCAGCCACCTCCCCCAGGAAATATTCATCTTCAAAATTTAAGCCTATTTTTGGTTGTAGAAATTCAAGGACACAACAAAACTGCTCTTTTTACATTTAATTTAGTTTTTAGAAATGAGGTTTTCCCTATTCTCCATTGAGCCTTGAGAATATGCTCCCATCCAACCCCAAACTTGAAACCTTATCCACCAACCCTGGTGTCCACCACAGATCGTCCTTCCAGCCACTGATTGGACCAAGTGGGATGGGTGTTCCAAACCATTTTTTAAAATTAATATCTCATTTAAAAAGACTCCCCAAATTCTGATCACCCACCTGTATATCTGTCCTAACCCTCTCCTCTGGACCCAATCATACCTCCCCCCAAGTTCATGAAGACCTCATTTAATAAAGGCTTACAAGTACATTTTTATGGCCAAGTTATCAGAAACCCCAAAACACAGGAATTTGAATGGAAGTGTCAACGACAGTGTCTCTACAGCAACAAACCCCATGGCAGAGCTAAAGTATGATTTTCTTGCTAGACAGCAGTAGCACAGATCCCTTTCCAACATACAGTGCAGCATTGTCAACACCTTTCTCTCCCCTCTATGCTCCCCCTCTTCCACAAAAATGCCTGGTTTTAAAAGAAAGTAAATTTAGCATGGTCAGCGTTTGGTGTTTTGAAACCTTTGAAAGGGAGACTGTGCTGCTATTCTTGGGGAACTTGTATTTATACTGTAAAAAGTGAGGCTTGACCCCTTATGATGAGAGGGCTCTCCCCCCTGAACTCACTGTGATGTACAGCACAGCTCTGCCGCCATAGTCTTAGACTGCGACTAATGCGAACCAGCTGGTGAAGCAGAAGACTTAAAAGGGGCTACTCATTTTCTGGTGAGGTTTTAATTTTATGAAGCTAAAGCATCTTAGTGACAGTTTGCTGAGACCATTCGCTCCCTCTCTTTCATTTTCTGAGACTTCAGATGGATTTATTGTCTTCATCCTACAGCAGAATTCACATTACTCAAGCGAACTGAATTTAGGTGAACTAAAATTACTTCACCTTATACTTGTATATTTCATCACTAAATGTTTAAGGCACTAGATTTTCAAATATTAACACTCAGTTTCTTCTTATTAAGCACACTCCTTGTATGCACACACTGCCAATCCCTTGTTACATGGGTCCACAAGTATCTATTTTGTATGTGAAAGGGCGTGCATTACATAAGATTACCAGAAATTTGGGCATCCATTTTAAAATGCAGAAAATATTACCTATGTTGTACCAAAATCATGAGCTAAAAATGTTCTCTTCATTAGAAAACCCTCCTCTGCCAACTAAATATATATTCAGCGTTTGGGGGGGAAGGGAGATAAGGTAGGGCAAAATTTCAAATATCACAAATATAGGTAACATATGCAGTTCAGTGCCATGCAAGTCACAACTGCAGATATGAAATCTATTTATGTGTTAATTCATTAAGATAACTGATAACTGTACAAGGAAGCTACATTCTGAGCAGTAGAAAGAATTGCCATTTATAGGTCTTTGACCCCAAATATATGTGCACAGAACTCAATACTGCCCTGTAATCTCTTGGCAAAGACAAGTTATATTATGTAACTGAACTTTTCTTTGTAATATACTAAGCATTCTGTGGTAAAAGGGATTTGAATTTTTTGTTTTGTTTTTTAAATGGTGGGCAAATACTTTCCTGCCCAAACAAGGCGTTTGCAATGGTCTTTGGCTGCCGTTTAAGTGTTGTGCAATTTCACTAGCACATAGTTTCAAATCAGTAGTTGTTTAAGCAATAATAATTGAAGAGCAGGGCATTTCCTGGGGATTAAGGACCAACTGGGAGGAGGTGGCCTGAGGTGCAATTAAGGGACCACACCCACTTATAATCCACAGAAAATGCCCTGCGCCCTCGTCCTTATTGCTGTTTCTACATAGCTGAGGCACTGTATGTTAGCCAGTGTGGCAGCTGGAGTTATCTCTCAATATTCCATCCAGCTGATCACATGATAATTTTGTCTTGTTGAGAAAGTCTCTTAAGAGTAAGGAGTGACAATTTTGCTTTTACAGAGGACTGGATTCTGTTCTGTTAAATCAGTGTAAATCCAGAGGAAACTGCACCAAAGTCAGTGGAGTGACACAAGTGTGAAAATCCATTGAACTAAGGGTGTAACCAGACCCAGAGACCTTTTCTCTTTCTCACACACACACATGATTATGAAGGGGCACCAGCAGCAGTTAGCCCCAATAAAAGGAAAGGTGGCACCAAAAGATAAAAGAACAACCAAACAGAAGAAAAGGAATAGCAAGAGAGATGGAAATGAAAAAGGGACACATGAGACGTGTTAATAAACATGGAAGAGCTGGGGACAGCATGGAGCGGCAGTGTTGCTAAGAGGGGCCCACTCATGTATTGGATGCCAATTGCCTAGTGAATGTGAGGATGAAGCCTGGAACAAAATGGACATAAGAGCTGCTCAAAATTTTCCAAGTTCAATTTTTGAAACATTGTGTCAAAAATTCTGAATTTTAACAAAGGGGATGAATTTAAAAAAAAAAAAAGTAATGGAAAATTTCTTGCATATTCTAACCAACCACCACATTAAAGCTGGCTGGAATAATTGTTTAAAGCTTGAATTTTGGCCAAAAAAATTACAAACATTTTGTTCTACTTTTGGTCATCTCTAATGGATAGAACAAGATAGGTAAGGAAATGTCCAGGGTTTTTTATATATATATAATATATATATATTTTAAGATTGTATCTGCTACGATTGGTGGAACATTCATATCTTTATTTCTTCTTTGTTAATGGAACATGGAGGATCAGATTTTTTAAATTTAATTAATTTATTTATTGGACAGATTAGGAGCCTAAATGTATGCATAACTGTGCACCTCATTTGTATGTGCAATTACCACAGTTGCAGACAAAACAGATAACTGGCCAACCAGATGCATTTAGGGAATTTCTCATTATCGGATGTCTGCACTCAGTTTTGATAATTGCCCTTTTAGATTGTTTAGGGCATGGACTGAATTTAATCTGTGTGTCTTGTATCATGATGTCAGTGCTAAATAAATAATAATTTCATGAGCAAATTAGCACATCCTTGTTCTTCTAAAGGGTCTGAAAATCTGGCCCTAGAAGCAGTTTGTTAAAAGGACACAATCTCTATCTTCTATTACCTAGTCTAGGATGTCATCTTCCAGGGAAAAGCTGAAAAGCTTGTCTCTTTCACCAGCAGAAGTTATGCCAATAAAAGATATTATCCCATCCACCTTGTCTCCCGGAGTCAGTACCTAGATGCAGGTCCACTAAGGGAATGGTATAGGCCTCAGGCAATGTTTCTTTCATACTCCAAACCCCTTAATTAGGGATTTCAATTACTGAGCACTAGGGCACATTACTTTGAAAGTAAAAGCCTCTAAACCAAGCTGCTCCCTCGTCTTTTCATTAGAAATTGCCCTGGGAGTGACTAGTACCCTCAAATCAGTCACGCATCTAGCCACATCTCTCCCATTTCCCTATCTCCGTATTCTTGAATTTCCTTCATAGTGAAAAACTATTTATATTTTCACAAATATATTTATTATATGTAAATTTATATGCCATTTACACACATTTGCTATTTTAAAACAAATATAAGGGGGCTGGGTGTATATAATTCAAAGATTGATCAGACACGAAGATCCATTTGATTACTGTGCAATTAAATTAACAGAGGTTTCAGTTTAAAATATCTCTGTTATATATTTAGTTTTATGCCATATGTTTGCAGGATGTGAAACTCGCTAGTCTTATTCTCTATGTTTTACATGTATGTGTGACATTGTATCAAATATATAGCATATAGATACTGGTACCACATTAGGCTTATTTTTGTGTTCGAGCCAGACTCTTTCACTGGGTTTCCCCCCTTATGTCTGCAAAGTAGTATCCCTCTTATTCTGCAAATCTTCACACTTCAGTGACCAAAATTATTTTTTACTCCTATTACAGCACATTATACATACAATTGGCATTCCAGATGAAAAGTCAAGTTCTGCCCTATTACAATTGCTAATGAGATCACACAGGTGCAAAGGAGAGTAGATTTTGACTTCAAGAATCCTTGTTACTTATAATGCTGACAAGGAGGAGAGATCTTGGCTTGACTCTCATATCCCAGGCTGAGGCTGTGCTGGCATTTGGGGAAAAAAACCCTAACTTTTAATTTGGGAACTGAGAAAAATTGATCTAAAGTCACAGAAGACAATGAACATGGAGCCCATGATGGCATTTTTACAGTCTTGATTGGCACAGTATATCCATGGTACACTCCTATTCCGCTGGATGCATATAATTCTTAGAACCCAGGTTATGGTGTGAATTTGAATATTCTGTAGGATTTGCTTAGAATTCATGGTTTCACCAAGAACAACAGCTCAAAAACTCATTTGCTAAAATCTTAACGGGAAGTCAGTGCTAAATGCAGGCAAGCATAGTTGCAGCTAATTAATGTACACATTTGCACTATTACAATTTTCAGTAATTGCACATCTCTACCCAGAACTATTTTTCTCACAAATTAAAATGCAAAAGTGTCCAACATGGGGTGCTGTAAGTACCTGTCCCTGATCGTGGTCATGCATGTGTCACTGTCTTTAAAGAGCCCTTTTCTCTTTTTAAATGATGTAAAATAGTTTGTCCTTGCTAAAGGGTTAAGAGTTTGACTTTTAAAGGCCTCCTGAGGTTTGGCTTTATCCAAAAAAATAAATTGTGCTTTCAGCTGTTTTAGCCCATCACCCTGAGTCACTCTGTGGGCTCAACAGCAGGGTGACCAGCAGGACTGATCTGAACTGGGCAGAGGCCCAATAAGGTTCTGTAGAGAGAGTAAGCATGAAAAGTCACTTGTTAATGTCAGGGAGAGAAAACGATCTGCCCCCGCCCCCCTCTTTCCCAGGTACACTAGCGTGGGAAAGCTTGGAGTGCACATTCCTCAGTAGCAACTGGGGCAGGAAGGCTCAGACCATCCCAGCCAAACCTTTCACCAGCACTCAGGAAAGGTAAATAAACTTTAGAGACAGGGAATTGGTTAAAGCCCTTGTGCTCCTGAGCAGCTAGGACAGGGGAAAATATTTGTTTACTACAGGAAACAGCTTATTTATTCTTGGACGGTTTTCCTTGGGACCAGCAGCTGCCACAGTAAAAACTGCCTTTTTACAATGAGGCTTTTTGAGAGTTTGCCTGAAATTGTCCAATAGGGACACCAGTAAAGCACTATGAAATGATCTGATCTAACTGTACAGCACTGACAGAATTGACATTTGAAAGATTTCTGTGTGTGTACACATGTGAAGTTCTTTCCAGTTCATTTTAAGTATAATTTACACTGTTTGCCCATGTCAGTAGTTTTGGCACGTCACATCCACTATTTGCATTCACTATTGCATGCACGCAATTTACTCATACAAATCTCCTGATTGCACAAAGAGAGACCATCTACGAAAATGTTGGTCCCGAGTAAAGAACAACTTAAGATTTTTTTTAGCTAATAGAAAGCACATGTGCAGACCCTCTAAACGTTCTGGGGAAACAAAAAGTGGGCACCATCCTTACGAGACACCAATGAAAAATGCCTGTACTTTGTCAATAGCAGTTTTACAGCCATTAGCACTAAATCTCATTGCAGTTAATTGGGACACAGTACAGCTGCTACTGCTGCAAGGGGACTTCAGGCCCAGCATTTCCTGACACAGACAAAGTTGCACTCAGCCTACGACATTCCCATACCTAGAGCTGATGGTAAGAACAAATGGATGCTTTTCCAATGATACACAGAAAGAAGAGTCCTTAGCACAGAACCGTGTGCTTATTGTTCAGAATTATTATAAGACTGAGATGGAGAAAGTGGAAGCAACCATTAATCCAGTGACAAGGGTGGGCAGGAAGAAACCTTTCAATTTCAGGAGAGAATAAATATATAGCTTCCAGGGATTTGATTAGTAGTTGATAAATTCACTCCCAACTCCTACAAATGCACCAGCATGAACCTGATCCAGAGTTCACTGAAGTCAATGGGAATCTTTCCACTGACTTCAGTGGGCTTTGGCTCAAGTATTAGATAAGGCTGATGTATGCAGCCAATTCCCTCGGCACTCCTATATGTCCCACCAGAAATACAGTGGTTAAAAAGATTCATCAGTTTCTGCTGGCCCACATACTCCCTGGGGTATAATATTACCCCGCCATGAAAATTGGCTCTGATAAACTTAGCACATCAAGTCTCAGCTGAGGACCACCTCTCCCTCCCCAGCTTCCATAGGTCATTCCTGTAGCTACATTTTAAAAATGTCTGTTTATGGTAATGTGTCTATTTAGGGTTTGATTTTTTTATTTAAAAACAAAAATAAAGTAGACCAGAGACAAGTTATACACCGTGTCCATACACT
This sequence comes from Mesoclemmys tuberculata, assembly GCA_007922155.1. Classification (NCBI taxonomy): domain Eukaryota; kingdom Metazoa; phylum Chordata; order Testudines; family Chelidae; genus Mesoclemmys; species Mesoclemmys tuberculata. The sequence goes on along the minus strand of ML675625.1, from coordinate 12,161,143 downwards.
CTTTCACGGATGCGCAGGAAAACAATTCCCCTCCTCTTTCTTTGCAGAGTGTCCATGGACAGTTGAGATGTAAAGAAAAAAGGTCATTTTGGTCACAACAGAGCCATAGTCTACAGAAAAGAAAGGACTGAAAGACAGAAGACCTGGGTTGTCTTTCCTCTCTACCATTAACTTATTATGTGACGTTGGGCAAGTCAATTAATTATTTAATTAATTTTTCTGTGCTTTAGTTTTTGAAACACGTTGAGACTCTGATAAAGGGGCAAGGTAAGTGCAAAGCATTATTATTTGCTTTCCCTCCCCCAGTTGAATTCTGGAGTGGTTTGTTCTGACTCTCTAACTGCTTGTCCTTTTCCTTCTATAAGGCTGGGTCCACACTGACGGCGGCAAATTCGCACCGTCAGATCGACCGCTCTGGATGGACTGAGCGGTCTGTGTAGACCCACTCAGTCGATCCAGCAAGCGATGCAGGAAAACCACCCGGTAAGTGGCGTAGCGCTGCGTCAAAGGGAACGCTGTTCCCTTCGACGCAGTGCAGTGTGGACGGCTCGTGGAGGTAAGAGTAGACCGGGCCAGACTCAGCCTCCCACCCTTTGGCTTTTTGAGGATTGCAGTCTAAGAACCAGCAGAAATATTTTACATATAGATCACAAGTCCTCTCAGCAACAGTCCTTTAATGTTTAGTTAATTTTATTTAGTCACAATTCTTCACATCACAGAGAAGTCACTGGCACTTTAAAATGTAGGTGCACTGAAGTCTACTGAAGAACAAAACTCCAGGTGAGGAGAAAATATTTTTCATCCTGTGCAGTTCAGTGCAACCTTCATATTGGACTCAAACTGGTGTCACTAATGTAATTGAAAATGGAACTACTCTCCCCTTGGATATTTAAGATTACTTCATGTATAAGAAAGACGTGTCCCACTTTATATCAGCAACACTACTCAGTCCCTACACACTGTGCCCCTCACTGTAAAAAGTAACATAGCACTGGTACATAAAACTGAAATTGTTGTGGTATATTTCCTCTCTGCTGCTGACAACACATTAGATCCAATCATCAATTCATGCAATGTTTTCTGTGCAGGCACTTTTAGATCCAGATTATTAGAGCTATTGGATAACCCAAACTGTAGTGCAGATTTCTCCCTTTTTAGTTCCTATGAGGGTTTTGGAAATGAGGACACATCCCCCATCCTCTTGGCAAATGACACAAGGAAGTACTAGGAAATTAATATTATTCAGGGACTGCAAATGCCACAGCATAAAGCAGATGGAATAGATAAATATCAGGAAAGATACTGGCAGTGCACAACTCACAATTCAGGTATCTGACTGACAGCACCAAGGTGCTCAGCAAAAATCAAATTCCACTGTATCAATAAAATGGGCTAATAAAAAAAAATCACAAAAGAAATTCCAATATTTTAATTTATTTTATGAGTCTTAGGATTCCAAATTAAGATCAACAAATAAAAAGCAGCGTTGCCAACTCTTGTGTGTCTCATGATATCTGGTGTTTTTCTTAAAGCCCCTGTTCCTGGAGTCAAAGAGATTAGGTTAGAATCTCAGGTTTTATGGCGGGTGAGGGTGGGAGAGTGGAGTAAGGTACCATGGCTGTCGAGAAAAGCTTGAAAATGTGACTCAAACCAGAAGACAAATAAATAATAATAATAATTAAAAAAAAACATGGTTGTGCAAAAATCTCGAAGAGTTTTAAGCCAATTTAATGATTTGATTTTTTGGATCCTGACATCATTTGTGAGCACTTGGGGTTGTCAGTTTTTCCACAACTAGCATATTTCAGATCAAAACAGCAGTGATTCGGTACTCCCTTGTTTTTCTTCAATCTTTCAATTTATGGAACCTCATTTTACTGCCTGGTGTTTGAAGTGGCAGACCTTAGCAGCCTATAAACTGAAAGAAAACTAGCCATACTGACCATGCATCTGGTAGGTGTAAGGTGCTTGTCCTGTTGTTGGAGTACTGAAGCTGGATCCATAACTAAGAAACCCACTCTGTCCCGGAGAATGGCTCAGACTATCTTCTGTTTTGATGCCTTTGAAGGATATAACAGGAACCAAAAACACAAAGTTAGGGTTCCGCTGATCTCAACATACAAAGGTATAACAAAAAAATTCAATATTTATGACATTTTAGCTGGAGTTGGAGTGGATCAAACGACTGATTTTAATATTCAGTTTGGATTTAACCTTTTTTAATTAGCAAACAGATCCTGATTTTTTAAAACATTTTCATTATTCGCTGGTATTAATCTCTTTCTTAAATAACGTACAGCCTATATGTTCACCACAAACTGTTTGTGTTAACCGTATTCAGTAGTCGTGTTGTGTGGTTGCCATGATACAGTGCCCACTCTCCGAATGGATGACTAACTTTAAGACAGGAACATAATAATAAGTGATCCACTTTCCTGAAAGATTTTTTGTCAACTAAACATTTGTGCCAAACTTCATTAAAATTTTGGAGCTGTGAACATTCTGAGTGGTTCTCAGAATGCTAGTAATTGCTAACAACATGATCACATTGGTGCTGGTAATAGGAATCCAAGGGGTGCCGCCACACCCCTGGCTTGAAGTGGATTCCACCATATACAGGGTTTACAGTATGATTCAATAGCTCTCAGCACCCCCTCTATATAAACTGATCCAGCACCACTGCATGGTTTTATGAATTATAGCGAATTAAACTCAGATACTTCTACTCATGTAAATATTCACAATTAAAAGATTTTTGTTTTGTTTTGGTTCATTACATTATTTTATAAGTTCTATTTAGAATGAGATAACGAAATATTTGTCAGCACATCGTATTGGAGGGATATCACTTAGGTGTGAACAGTAGATATTCACATATTGTTAATAATTTTAAAACTCAGCAATGCACAAATCTCTAACCAAAGTCTTGCTACAAAAATCAGGCAATTAAAATGCATGTCAAATCACAGGAAGAGCAGCACTAACTGAATTTAACATTGCAAGAGGGAACATTTGCAGGTGACGAAATAGTCTGATATTTTATCACACAGGCCAGCTGAGATTATGCTGCCATAATTTCAAAGTAAACAGCTGAAATATGTGTCTTTTTTACAAATCTTTCCGATCTGATCCTCTGCCTCTTTGCATATGACTTGCACAAAACAAAATATGGTCACAAAACACCCTCCGAATGCCATGGTTAAACAAAGAGACTATTGATGGTCTGTGGTCTTGGATTTATGAGCTGCCCAGGTTGCTGTCATTTTTGCACACTTTTGGGCAAACAATCCAAAGTGATGTCAAATTCATGTGGCTTCAGCCAACCATCTTGGCCAATCCCTTCAACTTGAGAAAGCATAGTGGGTCTGCACTTGCTGAGGCTGGGAGTAAATTTTACTAAATAGCTAGCTTCTTCTAGGACAAAGTCACTTGTTTTAGCTTTACTCTCTCTCTTCAGAGCTAATTAAAGAGAAACAATCAATATTAGATTAAATGCATGCAATCTAAATGCAGATTATCAGCATGATAATATTCTATACTGGAGCCCAGGAATTCTGTTTGGACAATGAGTGAGCACAGGCTGAGGTAGGTATCGGGCTCCATTATTGCTGGTGGAGCCTGTCTGCTAGAGGCTTTGTGGGTGTGCACAAAGAGAAGGTGTTTTTCATAATATCACATTTGTTTTTCAATTACATCAGCACTATGCATGTGAACACTCACCCTATTACAGCCCTGACCACAATTAATTTTCAGTGACTGAGCCTTTCTGGAAGTCTAAAAATTGTAGTCAGACAGTGAAATAACTTTGCACCAAATTAATTTCCACACCATGCTCTGTTTTGTCTAGAAACTGACCTAGTTTTATTTTTGTGTCTAAAAACAATACTGCTTCATTGTTCTTGGTTGTCAGCCAGGTGGGATTTCTCATATACAGTAACCTATATATTATTGAGGGTGGGGGCAAGGGAGGGAAACCACTGTTCAAGGATGTTAATAGGTAATCTACAGGATTTATAAGCAGTATGTGGGCCTGACGTGTGTGTGCCCTAAAGACACTAGTCAGTAGCAAATGGCCATATTTTCACCTGCTCTAACAGGGACAACTTTCAGAGTTTGCCTTGGAAGCCATCCAGCTGATACAAACACAAATGTAATTCCAGAAAATCAACTCAAAACATTCCTCTAATCGTCATGATGTATTTTACTTTGCCAAGCCTGTTACCCAGGCTTTTCTCAGATTGTTAGATTGAGTTTTCCTTTACTTAAAGATTATCAATGGCTGTGTTACAGGTTTGTGTTTTTATTGCTGTATATTGGGAAGCAATACAGTTCTTACCAAATAAACAAAGGCTTGGCAGCTCAGGACTCTCAAAAATGATAGTATGGTTGGAAACAAAACCACATGGCAGTTTTGGGTAGTACTGAACGACCCAAAAGGGTGTCACAGTTTCAGGTGGGGATAAGCACACACACGTCTGTATGTCCACTGTCTCCAAGCTATAGCTAAACAACATGAACCTCTTTGGTCTACAAAATTGGGTAAGAAATTTCCTACGGACGATCTTTCCTTGAAGGATTTTAGGGATTTCCACATGGGGTTAAGGGAACCAGTTTTGTGACAACTACATTTTAACCTCTAAAACATGTTTAGTTAATGTTTGGGTGATGGTTCAGTTTGGGTTCTAATTTTATCCAACCTGAATTACCTATCCCAAACTTCGGTTCTTTAGGCACCTTTCTCGTTTTATCTTATTTACAGTCTACTTTGTGTATGCTATAAGCATGTGTATCGCACAAGTCCAGTAGCGAGTAGATCTACAAAGGCTTTACAGTGTGACTGAAAATAAACAAGCCCACTATCTTCCAAATAGATCTCACATGACATCAGTTTACACAGAATGGAGACCGGCTCTCCTACATTTTGCACACACAAAGGAGGTGGAATAGATTCTTAGATGTTGAAAATGGTAAGACAGCCTCAGGCAAAAAATCTGCTTTCCATTATCTTTCCTATACTGCTTGTCTGAAAACATCTACTGCATATACGTGTAGAATATATGCAATATTTAATAACAATCTCTTACAAATGTATAAGTACCTCTTGTCGTAAAGCATTTTACAGTACAGGGATCATTTCACCCACCACTTGTTAAATTTAGTCATCTCTAGCAAAATAACTGTTCTGTATCATCACTGCTACACAATAATTTTTAGGAGGGAAATGAAGACTGGCTTATGTAACGGAAACTGCAGGAGGAATGTAGGGAGGCAAGTGTAGTTCAGAAAAGTAGATTTTTTTACCACAACCCCCACAATCTTGTAAGACGGGACAAACAGGTCTAGATCCTCTGCTGATGTAAAGCAACACAGCTCCACATCAGTCCAATGAGGCTACACCAGTTTGTGCTACCTCAAGATTTAGCCCAAGGTCTCTAACGGTCACAAGTGGCCACAGCCTTATCTCAAAGACGGTCTCTCCAAGAGCAAAGCATTTGCTAGGGACCCATGGCTCGGTATTGAGCCACAGGAAACCTCATCAGCTACTGACCCCCTACTGTCACTCTGCTGCACCTGTATTTTTCCAGGATATCTCCTGTTCTGCTGCTAACCAGGTCCAATCCTACTTAGTTTATAAGACTATAGGGTAGTATGGGCCATTCCACTTGAACTGAATATCTGGACAGTACAGAGGAAGGTCTTTCTAAAACTTTTGACAAATCTGAATTTTTCTCTAAGACAAAAAAGGAAAAAATTCCATCCACTACAGAATTGAAGAGTTTTTGACTTGAAGTTTAATCATTAAGTATTTTCTTTTTGGGTAAGAAGGATGAGACATTCTCTAGAGAAAGGAGATGCTCTTAGAGATAACCCAACAAAGTAGGATTACTCACTGTAGGAGGGTATTCCATAAGGTTGTCCTGGTGGAGGGTATGTAGCATAAGCGGCGGCTTGCTGGATTCCTGCACTGTATTGGGTCTGTCCATAGGCTGCCATTGTTGGAAAAGATGGTACTGTCACTATCTGGGGATGATGTCTATTCAGAACAAGAAAACAGAAGGTCTGTGGCAATACTAACTGTATTTTGTTTTCTAGAGTAATCTCACTAATCTAGTGCAAAAAATTCCAGTGACTTATCTGACTAGAATGGCTACACGTGGTATTATGTTGCATATAACAGGAATACAAGATACATCACACCGAGTTAGACCATTTGCTCCAGTACCCAGTTTCTGGCAGTGACCTATAGAGCTACCACAAAGTGAGAGGGCACAATGCCACCCTAATGTTTGGGCAGTGCTATAACATAGCGCTGCACAAAAGATTTGCAGCCATTAAAAAAATTCAGAATCTGATTTTCAGGTTTCATTTCAAATTCACAAAAACAATCCAGTTTCATAGAACACCTTTAAAATGTCACAATTTCCCCTATTGTCACTTATAATTCATCTGATGTTAAAAATGATAAGATCTGCATTCCTGGGGTAGGAATGAGTTGTTTGGAGAACTTCCAACTCTCTTCAACTCCCTGTTCAACTTGGTTAAGAAATGGTTTTCTGGGGATAAGGCCAGGTCTACCGTACAAACTTTTGAGGGCACAGCTGTATTGGTCAAAGGTGTAATGAGGAGTTCTCTGACTGACAAAGTGGTGCTGGCAAAAGCCCCTATAGGTGTAGATGCAGTTATATTGTTAAACTGCACTTTCGCTGATGTAGACTATTTGGCAAAAGCACAGCTTCACTGGTATAACAGCATCTACAATAGAAGTGCTTTTGCTGGTATAGGATACCAGTATAGATATATGGGCAAGGGGCTCTTAGGGCAGTTCTGGCCTGTGACTTGCAGCAGAACAGGTGCAAAGGCTGAAGGAGCACATTTCTTTAGGCTTTTCAAGGATGCAGGGGGCCGTGCAAAATGGTTAATCAGCAAAACAAGTTTATAATCTACAGTATATGAGCTCTCCTGAACGTTATCAAACACACTCACTCGGTGGAGTAAAGATGAAGACGACACTGCGGTGCTGCTTTGTTGTTACCTGAAAAACAAAATTAAAAGTGTCTCTGGTTTTCAGTAAAGTTCTGTTTTATGGCTAAGGTGATGCCACTGTTCTGATCGTTGCTAGACCCAGAAATGTATACACCTAGGAGAATTTTTTTTATTGAAATCCTCAAAGACCTTTAAGGAGATAATGAAAAGTGACAGATTAATTATCATTAAAATGGAAAGTTATCAAATCAGCTTTATGTACAGCCAGGAACCTATCAAGTGATTGACTAATCTACCAGGTTTTTCTTGGTGTAGGTATGGAGCCAAATAATGATGGTGGGTCCAGCTCTGCAGTCAAGAGCAGTCCTTGTGACTTCATTACCACTACTCATGTTGACTACTCAGTAATGCATAATATCAGTGGGACTTATTGTGTCACAAGGGCTGCAGAAGCAACCTCTTTAGTTGTGAAATGACATTTACAAAACACACCATATTCTGCTTTTTGAATTTCTTTTGTATCCCCACCATTCAGTGTCCCACTTTTCTTTAAATGTTTTTTTACATTTTCATCTCCCCTCGTACTGGATCTTGGAAGACAATTATTGTCTAGAATATTGATTAAGTTATTAGCATAGGACCGAAAACTGGTAACACAAAAGGAGATTGCCTTCCAATGCACCGTATGCTTATATTCAGCAAAACCAATTAAATCTCTTTTAGAGGAGAATTTAGGTTTAATTAAGACTAAAAAAAATAACTGGTAGGTTAACTTCTGAATTGCCTAATGCTACAGGCACCGATTCTGATATACCAGACATGCATGCATTAGGGTGCACATACAATCCCACCTTGTGTACTAAGCAGAATGCCTCCACAATGTCATCCAACGTCCCAATTCCTAACTAAGGCCTTCAGATGTTACAGCCATATAAACGATAAATCACAATCAATAATGTCAGGCAGGACATATCCACCATGTTCCTCATGTCAACAGTACCCCAACATGCCAGGCAACCTGCACACTATCCCAGGGAGCACACACCTAATGTGATGTTGCCCAATGCCAGAATTGTCCTTTAATGTGTCAGGGAGAACACGCCTACATCACTGACCAGCACATTACTCAGGGGCAGCCCCACTGCCATCAGTGCTGATATTACTATGTGATTTGCTATGCGGGACTTGTAAATGGCATCCGATATGTCAGGCAGAACAGAATGCACCTGCGCTGCAGGACCACAAACCAGTGCCTCCCGTGAATGCAAGTTGCCAAGTGACACATTAGGCAGGAAGCAATGCTACAAGAGAATTATCCTCATTAGGAAGTCTCTAAAATGATATGACTTCAGTGTGTTCAGTAATTCATAAGTTAGTGAATTAAACATTTTAAACATGTTTTATTTAATGAAATATGCAAATACACATAAAATCTAAATATATGGAAATAATCCTATGGGCTCAAGTAACTTGTCATTCCATTAATCTAGAAAGAACATTTCCAATATACACAGCATGATGTTATATAAAAGATTTATTTTCCTGGTCCCCACTCCATTTTTCTCTTGGTAATTAAATTATCCTTCCCCATGCCAGCTTTTTTCCTGGTGGTTTATGTGGTTTTATCATTTTTGTCCTAAAATTAGGATAAATTGAGCTAGTGGCAAAAAAAGACATTTAATCCAATGGGATTTTTTAAAATAGATTTAATTAAAAAATTACTTTTATCTGTTGTAATTTTTCTGTTTCCTGGTTTCTGGTCCCTGGGGGGGCCATGAACATGTTAGGAGAGGAATGGGTACTTGATAAACAAAATTATTATTAATAGTAATTAAAAGGGAAATTATTCTTTTTACATTTTAAATGTATACTTTTTCCTTCATTAATATTATTACAACAAATGAGTAAACAGATGCATTTCCTGAAAAAATATTATTTATTAGAGCTGATAAAAAGATGAGAACATCTTTATGAACATTTTTGCAAAAAATGCATTTTTTTTGGTCAAAGTTTTCACATAGGCTAAGAAAAATTTACTAAAATAAAAAAAATCAAAATTCAGAAAAATTATCTAAATTATTTATTATTTATTCATTTGTCTATTTATCTAGTAGTGTCAATGTTCACATAGGAAATACTGATAGTTTTTCTGGAAGTTAGAATAGTCAACCCCTTCAAAACTTCTGTGACTATATTTAAGTCCTCATTGTCATATTTAGGCATCAAAAGAAAAATTGCCTCTTTCCAGAGATGCTAAGGAAACTCTCACCACTCTTCTCATTTGCTGTCACAGTTAACCCAATACCCTGTCACTCAGGCCTAAAACCTGGGAGTTGTCTTTGAGTGCTCTGTCTCTTTTGCCCCACACACTGAAGACGTGCCCAGATTGTCCCACGTCCATCCTATACAATGTCTACGGGATATCTCTTTTTTGTCTATGCCTCCCAATTTTGATTACTGTAACCTCTTTTCTTCTTCTGGTTTCCCTGACACACACATCACTTGCTCTCTCCACTATCCAGGACATAAAAAACAAAGCTACTGAGATCATATTCCTTGCTAATTGTTCTGACTCAGATCACCCTCCTCTTTGAATCCCTGCTCCACTGTGCACCACTTTCTCTCCATCCTCTTCAGTTTCTTGTCCTTCCCTTCAGAGCCTTCCTGATTCCACTCTTCCCTACCTAACCTCTATATCTCTCTTAACCCTCTTCCTTTTGCCTGTTGTGCCACGCTTGACACAGTGAGTGAAATCCTAACTCCATTGGTCATTGGCAAAAGCCCCATTGATTTCAGTGGGGCCAGGATTTCACTCACTGTCAGTTCACTGCCCTGACAGCCACCTGCACATTTTCTTCCAGGCTATCTGCTACATATGGAAAGCTCTTCCTGTGCTGACCCACAAGACCACGACTCTCTCCACATCCAAATCCACCCCCAAGGACCAGTTTCTACCACTATGTCCAGGAGAAACTTGTCAACTGATAATGTCCAAGTAACTGTTGACTCAGATTTTCTATATCTTTATAAAAGCAAAACCACTGGGCTACTGAACATTGTATTTAATGATGTATCTAATCACCACCTTGGCTACTTTATTCATACTTTGTTTCCTTTTTGTCCTACCCTTCATAAGTCTGCCTGTACCTCTTGAATTTTAGAATGTAACATTCTCCAGGCCAAACCTAATGCATTGTGTTTGTAAAACACATACTGCACAAGGGATACCGACGGAAACAAAATAATGGTAATGACTTCTCCCATGGCCTTGGACAAATCACTTAGGTTAAGGGGGGATTCTTACAGGAACTTAAAGGAATTAGACATCCCCCTTTGAGTTGAGAAACTAAATCCCTGATGCTCTTTTGTGCATGCCAGCCCCAACCTCTCTGCCTCAGTTTCTCCATCCGTAATATGCGGATTGTATTTACCTACCATGCTGGGGTGTGGCTGTAAGGATTATTTCATGTTTGTAAAATATTTAGACTATAAAAAGACACATTAGTGATAAGGAGACATAGGAGAAAGATTCTTTTTTTAAAAGTAGGGCTTACCTGATTCAACAATGATTTCACTATGAGCAATTTGCTTGGACTTACCTGTAAGAAAGTTTTTAGTACAATAAGATTTTAGATTTTGAAAATAAATTCTATAGTCCAGAATCTCTTTCCCCTATTAACACTTTATTTTTGTAAATTACATCCTTTTTATTTTTAAATTTTTAATGTCTTGTATGTTTGAAAATGGTGGGAGAACTAAAAATGAACCTGCTACTCTTGGCTTGTATATCTGCATATTTTTAACATTAAAGCAGGCTCAGGGTTAAATATGCACTCAATACACTCTTTCAGAATAAGAAATAGGCACTTACTCTGTGGGTTTGCATGTGCATGTACAACGTCTTCTACAACACTATTATAGACCAATACTGTAGAATTTTTTAATAGGATGCTTTACTACTTATACTTTGTGTCCTAAAGGAAAATGTAAGGTAATGAATGAAGTTAAAATATAAACATTTTGATCCAAATATTCAGGATTTCGTACTATGTGCGCGCGCGTGTGTATTTGTGCTGAATTTGCGTATGCAGTTACTATGATTTCAGATACAGTGACAGTAATTACACACAAATATGGCCACAGAGACATCTAACTGGCCATCTTCATGCACAAGTATTGCAATTGAACTTGCAGTTGTGACAATTCCACGTGCAACTAAGGCACCCAAATTTGTATACATTTTTGCACAGGAAACTCTGAAAATCTGTACCCTAACACTGCATGAATATTTTCATTTTCCCCAAATTAATAAGTAACATTTTCAAGTAGATGGTGTTTGGGGGACCTTCTTAAAATATGCACACACACAAAAAAATAGCTACAATATTTCTGTGAGAAATCCACTAACATTAGCTGTTGCTAGCACTATGGCATTTAAGTGCACAGGTTTTTCTGTAATGACTTATGTAGCAGAATAAAAATTTGTAACACATTAGACACATGAAAAGAAAATGTCAATGGTTCTCAGCCTTTCCAGATGACTTTGCCTATTTCAGGAGTCTGATTTGTCTTGTGCACCAAGTTTTATCTAACTTAAAAACTACTTGCTTACAAAATCAGACATAAAAATACAGAAGTGTCAGAGCACAGTATTACTGAAGAATTGCTTACTTTCTCATATTTACCATATAATTATAAAATAAATCAATTTGAATATAAATATTGTACTTACATTCAGTGTAGAGTAGATAGAACAGTATAAACAAGTCACTGTCTGTATGAAATTTTAGTTTGTACTGACTTCACTAGTGCTTTTTTTACATAACCTGTTGTAAACCTAGGTAAATATCTGGATGAGTTAATGTCTTCCCTGGAAGACCTCTGTGTACCCCCAGGGCTGAGAATCACTGATCTAGATTCTGATCCTTCCAACAAAACTTTTGAATTGGTGGTCATGCTTTAATCAAACACAATTTCTAAAGGCTCAATAAACACCCACACAACATGTGGCTTCTAACATATGCAGCCAACAAGCAGTGGCTTCTAACACCCTGCAAATAAAGGGTTAAATATGATAGTTAAACGTAATAGCCAGTGCCTTTTGCTAACTCTGCTCCAACAGGAAGGCTGAGGGATCCTGACCACAGCAAACAATAGCTGGAATTGTACTGGCGAGAACTAGTTCGGCTGCATCATTTGCCAATAATTTTTAAAACAGATTTAACATTCTTCTATTTCCTTCACTTGAACGGTATAATGGGGGAGACAGGAGAGAAGAGGGGGAGGAGAAGAGCAGTTAAGTTTCCATCATGCCTCAACCACTGAAAGAATTTGTCCTTGGTACCTGCCAAATATGAAACTTCAGACCACAGATCTGGGGACTAACTGTTCAGAAACGACAGCAATGATCTCAGCGCGACATGAACTATGGCACAGCAATTGTTTGGGTAAAGTATTTCATACTTGCATTCTGGGTGATTAGGAATGGCAGCCTCTGTGCTTTTAGCTCTCCTCCCCCCAAACAGCAATTATATTACTAGAACTTGAAGTTTAAATTAATGCTGCCCTGAGGGGTTGATGGACTGGTGGAGCCAAAAATAAAACAGTCAGCCTTGACTGAAATACACTTTTACACATACAATATTCCGACGTGCATGTATATATGTAATTCCAATTCTAATTGCATTCAAATCAGATTCAAACACAACTAGACTTGTTATAAAAAATCAAATAGAAATTTTAACTGCTTCTTGTATCAAAGGACTAATTCTCACATGTGCAGGCCTTAGATCGAGTCAGTTCCTTTTAATCCATTAAGATTATAGTTAATAAACCATAAGCAGAAGAGGCAACCTACCTTCTATGTCATCTGGAGCCGTGGCATAAATGTTAGAAAGGTTAAACTTCTGTCTATCAGGGCACTCTCTATTTACATTCAGGCTAGGTGATATCACTAGATCTAGCATTTCCTTATACCTGAAGGAAAACAAAAGAAAAAAATATAATTTATTCATTAATTATGCATGCTTACTAATGATTCTATTTTTTCCCTAAGAGTATAAATATTAAAGCTGATTACCTAAACCCAGGCTTCATATAAATTCTACATAATAACATTCACTAAAGTTTTCATCAAAGGGAAATGCTGAATTAAAATTAAGTATTTGTTTCCCTGGAGATTGCACCCATTTGATTAATGTTTCCCCCTCTTCGTGGATTTTGCCATCACAAAATTAAATTTCTGAATCTCTTAAATGCCATCAGAACAAGCAATATATTTAAAGTATTAGCCACACCTCCTTATATACGCCATGGTATCTGATAAGACTCTGGGAATAAGAATTAAGGGCTGAATATTGAAGCTGAGAGCAGTTAACCACATTATTCAGTCTTAAGATACAACAAGAAGAAATTTATTACTTGTGATGGGAGAGGTTTGAAGATCTAGGTTAATCCTGATCATTTTGGGACGTTTCTAAGAAAGCAACTCCAAACCTCTCTGTTTTGACCATCAGGTGGCAAAATTACACAAGAACAGTCTCTCTCTCTTGAAAGTCACCTGATTTTGGTTAAGCGTGAAATGCCACAGGAGCAATCGCTATCATGCAGAGTTCAAGTTTTCAGATGAAACCAGATACATGTACATATAAAACATACACACAATGGTAATATAATACACGATAACTACGAATCAGATAAACTAGTTCAGATAAAATAAGGACCACCAGAATCATTGTTCAAAACTCAACACACACATATACAGACAGAGCATGTGTGTGTCTGCCACGTAAACAGTACATTTCAAACTTAGATGCCTAACTCCAAGCACCTACATTCTAAGAAGTGTTCCCAAGACCTTCATTTGAACTACAGTTGCTCATCACCTTTGGAATTTCAGGCCACTTATGGATTTAGAGGCTTAACTTTGGGCACCTGAGTTTGAAAATTTTGGTGACTGTGAACAGAGAAATAACCATGTGTCACATTCATAACGTGCTGGCTGTTTTACATAACGTAAGTTGCACAGACATCTATCTCCTACAAAGATTAGCAATAGAAAAAAAACACTTGTTTCCTGTGCAGCCATGGAAACCTCCCCTAAGTTTTGAACTTTGAAAAAACCCAGTGGCCTACAAGGAAAACCCAGTGGCCTTAGAAATTCCACAGCTAAATGGGTAAAGTTGAATTGTTTTAAAAAACACGATACCATAGAAATCTGTTTTGCATTGTTAAAATCACTGCAGCATTTGATTCAGGCCCAGAACAAACTACCCAGAGAGAAGGATTCAAAGACACTGCACTATTTTTTTCCTTTGCTCTTCGCAGCCGGCAGCAATACAAGCTGCTTGCACCCTTTGTCAGGCTTGTCCTCACTCCAGTCCCCCCTGAGGCTATGCATGAAGGAAAAGCATGATTCTGCTTTTAGAGAAGTGTTCCAGAGCAGGGACAGGGAGCAGAACCTGGGAGATGACAGCTGGGGGCATAGAGAGTGGGAGGTGGGGAGGAGAGGTACTTCAAAAGGCTCCCACTGCTGTGAATGGATCAAAAGCATATGGAGGGTCCCAAGTCAGGGCCTGAACCAGCTCACCTTTCTATTTATCACTGAACACATTGTTCAGCTAACTCAGCTGTGGACAACTCCCCGCTCTATGATAAGGATCTGTCTATTCAGTAGAATAAAGGCACAGATGGCGTGGCAGTGACTGTGAAGCTGGTATTTAAATGTATAGTACTGTACAGCAGACTAAACTGAAGCCTGGACGTTGCATTTCTGTTAAGTAACCCTAGGCACTTCTATTTGGTCTTTTTTTTTTCTTTTTGGTTCAGGGAAAATACCAGCATGTAAAGTGACCAGCATGAGAGAGATCGAGAACAATAAACTGTGCACTTTTCATCTGAGCATTTCCAATCACTACAAACAGCACAAGCCCCCTGGGAGGTAGGTTAGTATTATTATAGGCAGGGGTAAGCTAAGCACAGAGAGACAAAGTGTGTTGCTCAAGATCAAACAGCAGAGACTGAAATAGAATTCAGGAGTTCTGACTTCCAACTCCTCCCTCTAACTAGGCAACTCCTCCCCATCAATTCATACCTCTATCCATCAGGGATGTGCACAATGCCAACAATGGATACCAGATAGCTTGACTATTTGCATGGTATTTGGATACCAAATACGTTCAACTACATCAACTCCCTCTTCACAGCCCCTTCTCTCTTTTCTCCCTCCAACATGACACCTTTGGCTCCCCCTCACCTGTCTCCCTAGACTGTCCACACATACATACACACCTTCTAGTACAGTGCTACATGTGCAGAATCAAATCTTCTACTTGAGCATCTAACTGTATAAACTGAGCTAAATGAAAGCAGAAACGGGCCAAATCTGCGTGTTCCCTGCAGTGTCTTCCAGATAACTGCATTAAAAAGGAAAGCTCCAGTATATCAGTATTTTGCATTTTGATAGCCCCTTTCACTTGAGGACCTCAAAGCATTTTACACAGCCTCAGAATGGCTTGGCAAGCAAAGTAAGTGCTGTCCTCTTTTTTTTTTTAAACAGCTGAGGAAACAAGCACAGCAAGACAAAAATCAGAAGGTGCCGGAGTAGGCTTTTAATTACACCCACAAATAATTGTCTGTGCTGTCAATTGCATTTAGATTATTCTAGCTTTCTGATTTATACGTGGGTGCAAAACTGGCCTCTGGTTTTAAAAACCTCTTCTGAAGTGACTTGTCCTAGGTTATACAGTGAGTCAATGGCAGAGTTGGAAACGGACACCAAGAGTCCTGACTCTCTAACCTAAACACAAACCAACAACCCTGCCTACAAAGTCAAATAGCACACTTTGAAAAAAGTGACATACACCACGATTCTGTCACTATTAACAATAATAATCCCATACTGTATAAAGAGAGCCAATTACATTTTTGCACAATACATACAAGATTTTACATTTTTCTCTTGGTTAGTGTGTGGTGATCTGCTGGACTGTATTACATTCACTAGCACAAGTTCAAGAGTAAAGGCAAACATGGATTGCCTCACTGTGTATGAGATGAAATATCCCTTTTCACAACAATAGTGCAAGCTCCCTCTGTGCCACTCCAGCAACATAAAGGGAGGTGACATTTCCTGTGATCCCCCAACTAGGGATTTCCCTAGTGGGGGAAACCTTGGCAGATGCAGAGCTGGTGTATCTAGCTCCTATACTTCTCTTCCTGCAATCCCCAGTCCAAAGGACATGGCAAAGTGGCAAGGAGCAATACCCATAGCGTGATAGGCTCTGACTATCTCCAGAAAGCTGACAATCCATTGGGAACTGTTACCACCTCGTGCAAGGTAGAGCAGCTCCACGGAATTAGGGTGCTGTAACTGCCTCCCTGACAGATCATTCCACTCAGCTATGCCCAGTACAATGCAGAATCTGTCCTTGAATATTTTAAGAATGCCAGTGACTAGGAGACAGTCCTGAAATGTATTGGATAAGTTTAAAATATTGAAAGTGCATCCATTAGTCAAATCTGTAGGCAAAGCCTTTAGGTTACTGTATATGTGTCAGGCTTAATACCAGGTTCTCTCTTCCACTGTAAAGTGACATCCAACTGTCTTGTTTTAAAATCTCTACACCTGTATTAGGAAGGGGGAGAAAAAAATTTAGTTCCAAGTTTGAAATGTTTTATACAATTACTCAGATAACAAGCACCCTTCAATGAACTCCAAAATCCCATTATTCATGACACTGGCCAGATTGTTGCCAAGTGAATGGGAGCAGATGTTTAAAGGGGGGAGGAGGGGATCTTTTATAATGATTAATGCACTCTAATTACATCATTGTTCAGGGATTTCATTAACCACTGCCTGATTGATGATTTTTCTATTGTTTTTCCTCTGCTTGCTTTTGTAATACCAAAGCCAAAGCTCACTTCCCAGTATTTGCTCTTTATCACTGTTTTTATTCAAATATTTCAAATCCTGTTTTTCTTTAAATAATGTATTTTTGCACGTGCAAATGGTAACTGTGCATGCAAAATGTGTATCTGTGTGCATTGTGTGTGCAAGTTTACCCTTTTGAGTACTATTACCCACAGTTACCAGTGTGTGCACAAGTGTACCTTACTTAAACAACTACTAAATTTGGAAAATCTTATGCCAACAATCTAAAGAAAACCTTCAGTAAAACAGGAGAGCCTGGATGAATGTGGGTTCAGCAAAATGACATCTGAGAGTTCAATCTGTGAAATGACAGAGTTTTATTTTTATTATTTTATTTTTTTAATACTGCAGACAACAGTTCCTGGGTTGAGTAACACACAGGATAATCAGCAGCAAAGGTTGCCGAGTCTGTGCTCTGATTAAAACCAGTAATGGTAGCATCTAGTATATTGGGCTGAGACACATCTGGAAGAGCTTTTGGCTTTTATAATCTTTTAAAAAAAGAACCATGTGTGAATCTGGTGCTCAGCTTTTCCATTAGAATCCCCTACTCAAAAAGCAATATTTTGCTCTGAAAGTAGGCTCACAGCATCTCGGCCAAGAAGCAGAAACTTTTCTTTTACTAATGTTTAGAAAAAAAACTTTTTGGTCATTTTGACGTTAGAGAAGCCAAATTAAACATTTTAAGGTTTCAGATTCTTGGCTGAGGTGTCCCGGTAACTTACAAATCACATTTTCTTTTACAATGATGTTTTGAAGGCTGCAAATCTAGGCCCCAATTCAAGACATTTAAAAACGTGCCTAAGATTAAATAAGTGAGTAATCCTATCTCTATTCAGCAAAGCACTTAACCCTGTGCTTAAGTGCTTTGCTGAATTGGGGCCACAGAGTGCAGACAGGGCCAGCTAGGCACTCTACTACTGTGGTATTGAGGATCAGATAGATAGTATTCCGAAAGGGCGAAACCAAAAACCAGCCTAGATACTGCAGGTCAGATCCAACTGCCTGCAACTCTGCTCAACAGTACTGAAAGGGAGGTGTGTGGAAGAGGCAGAGAGAGGTGAAAGGGGGTCTTTTATGCTCCTTAGATCACCAGGATTTGTTTGACCCTGACATAACTTAGAGCAGACTGCAGGATGCTTTAAAAATTCCACTGATTTGAACACCTGCACCATCACCAAGTGAGGTCACAGGGATGAGGGAAAGCTAGCCAGGCATGCCTGTCTCTCCCAGGAGAATACTTGGCTGTCTGTTTGTGCAAAGGAGCAGGAGATGGGCAGGATCTGGTCCTGAGTATCTACCTAATGCACTTGCCTCCGAAATGCAGCTCTTTCAGAGGTAGGAACACAGCAACTATTCTGTGCCAACTGCTCAGAACAATGTACGTTTAAAAGCATGTCTGTAGAGTTACCAGGACTTTTTTTATTTTTTAACAAGACAAACAGGATTTTGGATCCACCACAAGCAAGCGAGAGGGCAGTAGGGGCCACATTTTCGAAGGGCACAGTCTGTCTCAATGTTAGCATGACAGGGACAACAGACTAAGTGCAGTGGCCCAGTTGCCCAGTGATGAGTATTGCACAGCATGAAAGGATAAAGAAGGGCTTTCAACTGGTCAACTATTTACTAGAGGTGTTGCTGTAGCAGAGGGTCTTTAGGAAACCTAAACAAGCTCAGGAAGCTCGTGAACCAGCTCAGGAAGGACATTCCATGAATTGAATGCAAACATGGAAGAAAACGCTGAGATGGCTGTGGGGGAAAAAGGGTATCAAAGGTGCTGTCAATGGAAGAGTGGATGAGGTGGGGACAAGGCAGAAGGAAAGGGAGGAAGAAAGATGGATCATTATCTCTTTGGAAAAGTCAGCAAGATCCTGCAGGGAGAGGAAGGATGGCACTGGAGGGCGGAGGTTGGGGGTGGCGGAGTTAGGAGAGTCAGAGGTTGCAGAATAAGCAGCGTGAACAGTGGGGAAGGGCCTTCCAACAGAGGACAACCACGGTATGTGGAGATCCCCTCAAGAAATCTTACTTTTCTTTGGCTAAAGGCCAAATACAAGCTGAAACCACCAGCTATGCCTACCTATGTGCATGTGCCGGCAAACAGCCCTGGGCAGGATCAGCACATGCCTAATCCTTTGCTTTGGCTTGTTTCAGGAGGGAAGGATTAGAGACCAAAGTAACATTGTTGTCTTTCTGCCCTGATTTTGTCTGGTTTTATTTGCCTGGCTGATGAGTTTCACCTTCCCTCTCCTCCCAAACTGGTAAAGGTCACTCAGTAGATTGTTACTAGCATAGCACTATAGACTGCAGGAGTTTTCATTAGCATAGTCTAGAGAGTTTGATTATCTGTGTTGCTAATTTCAGAGGAGAACATATTTTTGCTTGAAATGCTCTGGAAAGAGTCTCTCCAATTTCCAGACCAGAAATTTGTAGCAACTGAATTAGAGGCAGTCCCCCAAAAATTCACCCACACAGGTTTTAGACAAGACTCAGCATGTATCATCACAGGACAACTGGCAAAACTTGTTAACATTTTTTATATATATTGAGACCAGCACAGTGTGCTGTAGCTATACAGAGGAAGATGGACCTCCAGCCAGGCCAAATGGGTTTAATGAGGCTGGGTACTTTAGAAATACCTAACGGGTGACATGCAAAGAAGAAG
The DNA here is from genome assembly GCA_007922155.1 of Mesoclemmys tuberculata. NCBI lineage: Eukaryota > Metazoa > Chordata > Testudines > Chelidae > Mesoclemmys > Mesoclemmys tuberculata. Next base: position 12,141,566 of record ML675625.1, on the reverse strand, counting down.
AAAAATGGATCTCTGCTTCTTTATGATATCTAAGAAGGCTTGGAAGTTTCTGTCTTTAAAAGAAAGAAAAGGCCAGGAGGTTCTGCTTCTTTTTCCGTTCTTAAACAAAGACTTGAGTAAATTTTTCAAAAATGCCTACGTGATTTAGGAGCCAAAGTTTCATTTTTTAAAGTGAGTTAAGCACGGAGGCCCAGGCAATTAAAGCTATTTAGGCACCTAACGCCTATTGATGTCAATGAAACTCAGGCTCCTAAATCACTTGTGAAAATGGGATTTAGCACTTATGAACATTTCACTTCTTGTCTGTACGGGGGGGGGGACTCTATGGTAACTGGAGACCTAGTGACATTACAACATCCTAAAAAACTGACATCTGAACAGTTGAAAGATGAAGAATTTTTTAGGCAGACTTTAAAACTTTTGCTGCTTGCCTGTATTTATTGTCTATTTAACACCAATGTCCAATTAACACTTGGGAGAAAGACATCTTTCGTAGAGATTCAACATCCTGCACCTTCATTTAGGTGGGCGAGTTCACTGTACACATGCTCTGAGACCCACCCCATGAATTCCTTCAGCAAAAACCAAGAGAGGAAAGTGCAGCTATTGCTGCTAATTTCTAAGGAAAGAACGAAAACAAGAAAAACAGCCTTAAATGCAAAAGAAGCAGCAACCATTCAGGCCTTCTTTCTGAACAGAAAAGCAGCAAAAAAGGGGCCCAGGCCCAGTTTTTAAGTTTCCTTTTAAGTTCCCATTTCTTAAAGAATTTTAGTTCATTAATCAAAGGGTCCCAGTAATCCCTTGGGCATCATTCACTGACCACTGCAGGCATCACCACATAGCTCTCACATGCTTTTTAAAAACGCTTTGCTTCCTTGGATGATGCTGCAGCTCAGACAGCTTTTCTGGCAGGAACTGCCTTCCTAAAAGCTTTTAAAATTATCAAACAGCTTGCAGCTTCCATGCAGTTGCCAAATTTCAGCCCCTTTTCTCCTCATCCTCCCACGCAAAACCTAAGTCACAAATGGGGGAAATCACCATTCCCCTAAGACATCAGCAACAGAAGGAATCTCAATTCCCCTCTGCCTGGACACATTACTAAAGGGAGAATCCCTGTTATCTCAAGCCCACCTCCGAAGTTAGTACCACAGGGAATTCCCAGTACTGAAGATATTGACTTCTCACTTCCACACACACCAAGTGGAGGGGAGTCGTCCCCTTTCCCTTGTTATTCAACTGTGCATCATTCTAATGTTTGCTCTCTCTGCTCCTTCTGCATCAGGATCCAGTGATGGAAAAAGACCTATTGGCTCACTCACTGCATCTCCCAATACAGCAGATAAATCCATGCACTAAAGACCTGAACAAGCATAAAGTTAAACCTGAGCTGGCATAAATGCACCTTCTGCTAGATTGACAATAAGCCGTGACGATGAGATATCGTTTCAAGGTGACACTGAGGGCACTGCACCTTGGGCTGTTTATATTCCTGAGAAATAGCTATCTTCTGCTGACATGATCAAACTTAAAGCAGTGGCAGATTTTTCATCCGATAATTCCCTGGATCATTCCAACTACTAAAAGCAGGGGTCCTCATAGAAGCTTCTGACTGTTCTGTAGAATGCAGATATGAAATCGCAGAACTACTAATTGTAGTATGTTTACCGCTCACTTAAATAATCCTCTCAACCAGAGGACTGAAGGGTAGATAATGTGACAGTGATTTTTAAAAAGGACTCCAGAGACGATCCCAGCAATTACAGTAGGTCGGTAAGCCTAACTTCAGTACCAGACAAACTGACTGAAACTATAGTAAAGGACAGAATTATCAGACACATACGCACACAAAATATGTTGGGAAAGAATCAGCTTTTGTAAAGGGAAATCATGCCTCTCCAATCTATTAGAGTTCTCTGAGGGCATCAACAAGCAAGTGGACAAAAGTGATCCAGTCAACAGAATGTACTTGGACTTTCAAAAAGCCTTTGATAAGGTCCCTCGCTAAAGGCTCTTAAGCAAATTAAGTAGTCGTGGGATAAAATGGAAGGTCCTCTCATGGATCAGTAACTAATTAAAAGACAGGAAACAAAGAGTGGGAATAAATTATCAGTTTTCACAATGGAAAGAGTTGAATGGTAGGGCCCCTCAAGAATACATCCTGGGACCAGTATTGTTCAACATATTCATAAGTGATCTGGAAAAGGAGGTGAACAGTTAGGTGGCAAAATTTGCAGACAATACAAAATTACTCTAGATAGTTAAAATTTTAAACTGACTGTTAAGAGTTTCAAAGGGATCTCACTAAACTAAGTGACTGGGCAACAAAATGGAAGATGAAGTTCAATGCTGATAAAGCAAATAATGCACACTGGAACAAATAATGCCAACTATACATACTAAATGATTAAGTCCATGTTAGCTGTTATCACTCAAGAAACAGATCTTGGAGTCACTGTGGATAGTATCCTGAAAACATCTGCTCAATGTGCAGTGAAAAAAAAAAGCTAATAGAATGTTAGGAACTATTCGGTAAGGGATAGATAATAAAACAGAAAATAGCATAATGCCACTATTTAAATCCATGGTATGTCCATATCTTGAATACTGTGAAGTTCTGGCAATCCCATCTCAAAAAGATATATTAGAATTGTGGCACAGAGAAGGGCAACAAAAATGATTAGAGCTATGGAACTGCTTCTATATGTGGAGAGATTAAAAAAATCTGGGACTGTTTATCTTGGAAGAGAGATAACTAAGGGGGGAAATGATAGAGGTCTATAAAAACATGAATGGTGTTGAGAAAGTGAATAAGGAAAGTGTTATTTACCCCTTCAAGTAACACAAGAACTAGGAGACACCAGGTTTACAATAAACAAAAGGAAGTACTTCTCCACACAATGCATAGTCAATCTGCGGAACTCGAGTCCGGGGATTTTGTGAAGGCCAAAAGTAGAACTGGGTTAAAAAAAAGAGTTAGAGTTAGATAAATTCATGGAGAATAGGTCCCTGAATGGCTATTAGCCAAGATGGTCAGGGATGCAACTCCAGGCTCTGGGTGTCCTTAAACCTCTGACTGCCAGAAGTTGGGATTGCATGACAGAGGATGGATCACTTGAAATTGCCCTGTTCTGTTAATTCCCTCTAAAACAACTGGCAGTGGCCCTTGTCAGATGATAGGATACTGGGCTAGATGGACCATTGGTTTGACCCTGCGTGGCTGTTCTTGTGTTCTGTCTTTTCCACAGCACAAAGCCACAGCCTTGAGTAGCTCTGTTGTGGGGTGGAAATCAATTCAATATTATATTGTGTAGAACAAAACAACTGTGATGGCTCATGGGGTAACCAAGACTGTGAATCACCTTGCTAACCCACCCCTAGGGAAAGGGAGTCTTTTTTATAGTAGCTGGGTGTCAGATCCCTGGAACAACCAGCCTTTTAGCCACTCAAGCACTCTTTGGGTTATGCCAGCTCTTGTTTCACCTTGCAGGTTAACAGTTGGTGCACCTCAATCTCTGAGCCCTCTTGAATCATTCTCCTGTAATATCCAGCCCTTGACACTGTTCACACACAGCAATTCCAGATCCCCTGCACACAAAGGGGCAGTGTATCAGTTTACCAGTTTTACCTTAAACCACTGCTCCTGTAAACAGCAAAGAACTTGTGAGCACTTATAGTAAAACAAAGTAACGTTTATTAATATAAGAAAAGAGATTTAATTAAAAATATAAAAGAGTGGTGGAAACAAGCCATTACAAAAATTGCAAACCTGAGTCTATATTTATTAATAGTTACCTTTCCTATCTAATAAAATAGATTCTCCCCCGAAAGTTCAGTCAGTTGCAGAGCTGGCTCATTTCCTAATAACCAGGATCCAAACATTCATGGAAGCTCCCCCCTCCTCCATGAATTTCCTCAGTGAATGGATCCAGAGTGTCTTTCCCTACATTCTGTCATACTGAAAACAGTCTTTTGTTCTATTCACAGCCAGTGCAAAGCTCTGTCTGGTATAATGTTCCTCTAAGAAGTTTTGATTGTTTGATGGCACCTCTGATGGTTTTCCACTGATAGTTTTGGGAGGGAGCAAGACTGATTAGTCAAACCTTGCATTACCACCCCCTAACACCCCCTTCTCCTTCCCCCCTGCCCCCCCCCAGCTGATTCGGGAGGAGTGATAACTCCCTCTTGTTGGATGGGCCATCCCAGAGGCCTATTATCTCTTGGTGATTGATTTCAACTCCTAGTCCATAGCGCATAGTTTCAATATAACATTGTTCCTTAAATATTACCTGTATATACATCTTGCAATGAAAATGTTAAGCCCTGTACAATGGAATTAGGCCAACCTAAGCCTCAGTTTAGACACAGCCATTGACAGAAAAATTATTCCATCAATCTAGTTACTGCCTCTCAAAGAGGTGAACTTACAACAGCGATGGAAGAACCCCTTCTCTCACTACAGCATCTACTGTACAATGGAGCAGCCGCTTCTCTCTCTCTCCACACCTCGCTACTATTTCTTTCCTCTACAACAGAGAAAGGATAGAGACAGCTTCCTCTGAGGCCAGTTGATCCTGTTTCTAAATCAGTTGGGGGGTGGGTACCTGAGAGTAATACTGCTTCTGCCCCATTCTGAACTCCTACCCCCAGGGACTACAGGACATCATGCACCCAGCTTACTGCCAGGCCAGCACGATTTCTGGCAATACAAGTATAACTAAGACGTCAATGGCAGGGTTTGTTAATAATTTTCCTATTAAGCAATGATGTCAAGTATCCATACAAAGTACATTCACCTGCAAAAAAAAAAAGTAGTACACCTGTCCAATGTTTTTTAATATTAACATTTGATAAACATGTCTGGTTCTTTAAATATGTATAGACAGAGATTTCACTCAATTTAACAAAATCACTAATAAAAGCAGAGATTTTGTAACAAGCTCCCTCTGTAATATGGTGACACCTTGCTAAATAAAAAGAATGACTCTATTCCTTTATAATGGCTCTTTAAACAAAAGCTCACTGTTGTAATGATTGTTTTGTTTCTGATATTTACATGACAAGGATTTATAAACTTGTTAAAACTTCCTAAATAAATAAATGGCTTTTAAAATATTAAGTATCCTACGGACTAAATCAAGAAGAGAATCCACATGAAAGTCGGTCAGAGCCCTCTGAATTCATCTCAGTGGGCCCAGATATTGGACTGTATCCAGTACAACAGGAAACAGCTCCCACTGATCTTAGACGCTTTCAACACCCAAGCGTATGGACAACTGAGTTGCAGGTTTGCCTTTTTGTAACTGGCCTAATGTTCATGCTTGGCCTTATTTTAACATTGATTTAAATATTTATCTGTATTCAAGCTCTTCAGGGCAGGGGGCAATCTTTTATTTTGTCATATACTTTACTGAGCACATTATTAACTTTAATATTTATAATATTTCTGACATTTCACAGTGAACAGAATGATGAACTGACAGCCTGCGGTTTAATATACCACAGCATTACCAACACTCACTATAGACAAGCTAATATTTTACAGTATTGCCAAATCTTGCAATTTTATCACCAGTCTTGTGATATTTGGTATTTTTGTTAAAGCCCCCTGTTACTGGAATACTATGACTGTGAGAATCTCATCTTTCATTTTAATAAAATTGTACTTTTCTAGCCTTCATGTTAGTAGATAAAAGCTTCAGAATAAATGTTAATGGCTTAAAAGGCCAGAAGGCAAATAAAAAGAATAAAAAAATTATTGAAAGTTTTGTAAACCAACTTTCTAAACCAATCTTATGATTTTTTAATGGTTGGGGTTGGCAAAACTCATTGTACATGTTTTCCAACCTCAAGTTCTGAATTTCCCAAAGTGTTGACTTGTTTGCCTTAGTCACTTCTTATGATTCCAGACCATTTCCCTATTTCTTTTTGTACATCCTGTTTTTTCTTGCCGCAGGCCTATTGGTTAAGCAAGATGGACTGTTTCTGTGTAACTAAAATGCCCATCTTTCTTTTGGCAAAGCTACTCTGCACCCATTTTTCTAAACACCCTCTCCGAGATACTCACTCCCCACACCTGCCTTGTGGTCAGACAGAACACAGAGCAAAGTGGAGGGAGTGGCCACTCATTATCAGAGGCCATATACTTCCTGCAATTAACAGGTGAAAGAGATTGAAGGAAGATAGACCAGAGGACACATCAGCACTTTCTGGTTGATTAGTCCAAGGTATGCTTAGGACTAAACATCCGAAGATCATTTAGTGTATATAAAGCAAACAAGCCAATCTGGTCAACTGTGGTTGTTTGTTATGAAGAACAGGGACCCCCTCAGCAGGCACAGTCTGAGGTTTGAAAGTAAGAGCAGAGCTGATCCTAGGGCTTTGTTCTCCTATTGCATACAGTAAAGTACCACTTGGAACAGACTGCACTTCAAATGAAACAAACAAAAGTGTGGTTTGGAAAAAAAAGTGTTTATTTTTAAATGTTGTGAAATGCTGCACTGCAATCTGTAACCCTATAATAGCATTTTCAACATTGGATGTCGCAATGCAACATAAAGGCACAGCTGCAGGGATACACACATAAGGATCCAACTGCAAGATCAGGGCTACAGAGATATGGATGCTTGGAGTACTTCAAAACAAGGATAACATTCTCCTAAGATGCTCACACGGAGGCTCTGTCTTTAAATATCCTGTTCTACTCGCCGTACATGCACGAAAACACTGCATCCAATCTCAAGCACTCAATAATAATGAGATTTAAATAATAAATAAATAAATTGTGGACTATTTACCTTCTGGCCTTTTAGTCTTTAAGGTTAATGTTATCTTGTTTTTCCACCCACTTATTTACAATAAAATGTCTCAAATCTCACAAAATAACATGACTCCAGGAGTTGTCACATTAAGAAAAATACCAAGTGCCCCCTGAGAAGTGGCAACCTGACACATGCAAAAAAAGCACTCCATCTCTTGCTGTGTCAATCTGAGGAGGATTTCATCCCATAAATCATCTGTTATTCTTAAATAATTACTAATTTTAGCTAATACTTAATGAATATTAGAAGATGAATATTACTTTGAGAAACAAATCCAGCTACCAGATCTTTATTATTTAAGTGGTCACAGACTTTACTGCGATTCAAAATTCAAAGTAGAACAAAAATCCCATCCCAGGAATAGTTTCTGCTCGCTCAGAAGGATCAGGTCTGTTTCACTTGTGGGAGTGGACAGTAAAAAGAATCAGTTATGGCAATGCTGCATTCTTGCATGCAGAGGACGTTCTATTTAAAGACTGTTGAATGAGAAAGTTCTAACCTATCAGATTCTATGGAAGACTAATGCCTTGTCTACACACAAGTTGTACCACTTTAGCATAAAGCACCTTTGTATCAGGATAACTGCATCCACATTAGGGCTTTTACAGGTCTGACTTTTTTATTTTGGGTTTTTTCACTGAAATAATTAGACTCCCTAACTGAAATAGTTAAACAGTTAAAACTTTTAAGTGTAAACCAGACAGAGCTGAGCAGAAAATGGGAAAATGATCTGCTAAAGTTTTCAGACTTTTTTTTGGTCAAAATTTCAAACTTTCCCAGCCACTGAATTTGTTTTCAGTTGGGAAGTGAACATTTCTACCCTCACAGATATCAACGTTATACATCACTGGGCATCTGAAGCACGCATGCTGGTTGGCTAAGCCTGCATGTGTGACTATATGAAGAGGACTCTCTCTGTTCCCTCTCTGTTTCTTTAATCATCTTAAAGGGGTGGGTAGGCTTAATTATTTTTTTTTGTTTGGCTTTCCCATCACCTTCATCCTTTGGGCAAAGCACAATGAGGGAGCAGCACTGTATAATCCAGGGTTCAACAACAGGGCTTGATCCTTCAAGATTGAGTACTCTAACTCCCTCCAACAAAATGTTTGCTAAGCCTCACTGCAGTCTATAGGGCTAGTTGGGTACTTAAAGCTGAGCACGTGTAAGTATTCGCAGGACTGGTGCCTTATTTTGTAAAGCATCTCTCATTGAAGTGTTTCTTTTAATATTTCACAGAGTTAAGCAGTCACACTAGAGGAGAGAAATTAAAAAACATAGGCAACATGTGATTAGCCCCAATTCTGCCGTGCGTGGCCAGAAACCAGTGCAGCTGCACCAGAACAATCTCTAAGTCTAGACTTATTTATGGTCGGGTGTTCGTTTACACCAGCACAGCTATATCTGTGTCTGAATCCCAAACACAGATAGACAAGGCCTGAGATTATACAAATATCATCTGCAAATATGCTAAACTAGAGATTTAATAGAGACAAAGATACAGAAAAGCTGTTCCAGATGGAAGACTGTGCAGTGGAGAAGGCTCTTGCAGCAACAATACAGAGACAGTGTGAAGGTACAGAAAAAAAGCCAGCACTAGACAAGCAGAGGGAGTAGAGAGCTGATGAGACGTTCCTAGGGTTGGCTGCAGAAAATCCAGAGGAAGGATAAATGGAGCAGCCTTTTCATTTTGGGTAATTTAGGCATATTATTTGGCACTATGTGCAGCGAGAACCCATTTCTAGCTGTGTTCTCCTTCTAGGGGCTTTGAGTTTTTGTTTCCAACCAGAACAATAGTAGCAACTTCAGTTTTTCTTTGGCTACTTTGCAATCCAAGGTAGGAGGAGAGGGAGCTGGATGCTTTCTTAGCACCAAGAGGAATGAAGAATGTGTAACTTAGTGAAACTTGGGCCATTAGTTGGAACAAATGCCAAAGTGAAACATTTCCAGGAAGTTTGGTGTCGGAATGTTTTACCTTGGGGAAGGGAGGCCCGGTTGCAGTGCTAGGGGGCCGTCTTTCTTCTCAGATGGATGGCTTAGGTTTGTTGTGGGTTTGAATGTGCATGGTTACCTATAAACATTCATACCAGCCAACTCCAAAGGGACAACTCCTGGTTCACATGGTTATGATGTGCATCATTTATGCAGAGTTCCCATGGCACTTCACGCTGAAAAAGGAATGGAGCAGAACACACTTGCTCAAAATAGAGAAAGCATCTCTGTTAACTCAGCGAAAAGCATGCGAGAAAGGGAAGCGTTGCCAAATAGACAAGGCAAGACAGGTTTATTCTTATATAAGGGAGTATATAATAGTCAGCAGTGGGAAGAACGTGGATCAAGCATTGGACTGGTACTCAGGAAACCTGGATTCTATTCCGTGATGTCACTGATTAGCCATGTGATAGCAGACAAGTTCTTCACCTCTAGTATCCCTTCTTCTCTTTGTGTGTCTTGTTTATTAGATCCCTGGGACAAGCACCACCTCTTATGATAAGCAGGTACACAAGCAGACCCCAAACTCAGCTGCCGCAATATTGGGGCAGGGATGATACAAGCTGTCTGCATGATACAGAGCTGCTCCTTAAGAATCAAGTTAAATAAATACTGCAGGAAACGTGTGTTTTCAAGCAACCATTCTGTTAAGTGCTTTTCAGGTACAGTGCTCTACAACTTTTTCCCATTCACACAATACAGTTTGAAGGAGGAAGGCAATTTTGTGGCTAAAGTGAGTAAGTGGGCTTCAAGGTAAGTAGTTCTGACACAAGCTCTGTGTGACCCTGGATAAGTCACATTACCTTTCTGTACTACAGTTTCCTCTTCTGTGAAATGGAGGTAACTCCCTGAATTAAAGGTAGCTAGGTATGACAGCTCAGATTCTGCTCCCTGCTCTGTCACTGGCTGATTGTGTAGCTTTAGGAAACGCATCAAACCTCTATTCCTACATTAACTCTTCTGTAAAATGGGGAAAACACAGTATCTCTGAAATTGGCTCTTTAGTGAAAGTCCTCATTCATTTTAGGCAATTTTTTGGTCAGAAAGATCTGCATCGTTGGACTTGTTCTGTAAGAATATCTGTCAACCACCTGACTTGCTTTTTGACAGTTTTCAGAGCTCAGTAGCCTTCCTATTCATCTACTGAGACAGTGTGGTACTGTTCTTTTAAGGGCAGGCCTACGCCAGTACATCCCAAGTCCAAATTCTGACCCTTAAAAGCACTGGCATTCTGGGAATTGTAGTCCTCCAGGAGTTAGAGTGACGATAGGCTGCTGCAAAGCACACTGGGAAAAAACACCAGGGAATAAAAGGAACATCTGACCTCTGGAGAGGAAGGAAGTAGCAGGGAAGCCCCAGCTGTGGAAGAAAGAAGGGCTCTGGAAAAGGTCTGTGAAGATACGTGTGTGTGAGAGAGGTGTGAAGGAAAAGACCTATAGAAATACAGTGCTGGTGTGGCCTAGAGACTCAGTGATACGAAATGTCTTTGTTTGGGACCCCAAGGACAGAGATTCTAAAGAAGGTGGATGAAAAAGTCTCTTATTCTCTTGCTACAAGGGAGGAGACTGGTCAGATCTCAGGATGATAGACTATTGTGCCTGGGAGGGCTGTTTGTTTGGCTTGGACTCATCCTTTCCCTGGAAAGGGAGGACTTTAATTTGACAAGAGAGCTGAGTCCTCCTACCATCTTGGGGAATACCACCTTCATCAGGAAACTGAAGCAGTGGATGCATCTCTGTGCCGGAGAGGAAGAATGTACATTATACCTACTGATAATCTACTTTGGTTAAGGTAAACCCTAATGGTTGTCTTACAGTCCTTGCTGTTGGTAATGTCCTGTACACTCAAGGGGAATGCCAGAAACTGTAGTGCCTTTAAATGGAATGGGTTGCATTCAGGCACAGCAAATCTAATCTATTGAATTTTAATAGTGTGTCTGAAGACCCTGTACTGTTTTGACTCAGCCTAGGAGTCTGGAATGTATGCATCTTCCCAACCATATCTCAGCTCCTCATGTGAAGAAATTGTGGCAGTCCATTAATACATGATAGAACAGCAAGGAGTATAAAGCCTTTGTTCCCAAAAGTTGGTTCTCCTGATTGCTCATTTTTTAATAGTTTGATTTTTCTTCTGTGGTTTCCTTGCTGTGGTCTTTGTTAAAACATCACTAACTCAGAACTTGTGGTTATAATGCATTGAGTAATTGCTGATTAAACATGTTCCTGGGAGCAGCGGAACATAAAGTCCTTTTCATAGTTTGAGATTAGTATATGGCAGGCAGGGTGATTCTCTGGAGGCTTTGTCCTTTTGTTTGGAAGGATTCTTTCTTCCCTCAGGGGAATATGCTTCTTTAGTCTTGCAGAAGTGGGAGTCCAGAGGCCTGGACTCTAGTCCTGGTTCTGCAAATGATTTGCTGTGTAACCTTGGGCAAGTCATTTAGCTGCTCTGTGCCTCAGTTTCCCTGCCTGGGAACATAAAATGGAAATATAATCTACCCTCTTTTGTAAATGCTTTGGTATTTATGGATGAAGTTGCTAACTTAGTGCTGAGGATTACTGTAAAGTAATTGAGTGCTCAAAAATTTAGACTGTTCTGTGGTGAATCATGGATTTAATGCTTCAAAAATATACTACCATGTCCATTCAAACTAGACAGACCTATTGACTTATTTTTTTCATTCCCTCCCTGCTTTGAACCCCCTCAGTTATGACCCTGGTGGACAAAGGTTTCTATGCTATTTCACAGAAATTGCCATCAAGATGCATTTGGGACCATGTACCATTAAAGAACCCAGCAGCTCCCTCAGAGTGCAAGGCCTCGAGCTAAATTTAATTTGTCCCTGAATCACAAGCTCTAAAGTCATTCAAATTTACTTTCACAGATTTTGATTTAAAATATTTTATCTTGTCTAAGACACAAGAGTCTCACTCTCAAAATGTCTAATTCAGAGAACAAGCTGCAACTTTTACAGTAAGTGAGCAAGGCCTCATTCAGAGTTTCCTGAAATTAAATGAGATTATTTCTTACTATCTTGTATTTGGCTTTGAGTCACGGCAGCAATTTGAATTCAGATGAATACTGTGGAGAAACTTCTGAACTTCTAATAAATTAAAAGTAGGAACCTCCAGCGTTTCTCTGCCACAACCATTTATGTTTGTGAACAAAGTATATGGTCTTTGAGCTTGAGACTGCACTACCCTCTTATCTTTAATAAGAAATAAAATAAAAATCTTCCCTGTGGTCTTCATACCTCCGTTCCCCTGGGCCAGCTAGAACACTACTTGTTTACCAGAAATCATGGGAGGGACGTGTTCTACCTTCCACTTCTCTGCTGTAACCTCTAAAGAGCAACTCCAGGGTTCTCTCCCTGCTCTGCAGTCGCTCAGTGGCCTTGTATAAGTCCTATTGAATCACTTGTTTGCACATGACCTTGCTCAGGAGTGTTGATTAATTACAGCCATATATGCAAAAATCGCTTGCCTAATTTATACTTGATTAGTGGAATTGCATGCACAAATTTGGGTATTTGTATGTGCAAATACTGGATCTTTAGCTGTCCATTGGCATACATAACCAGTTAGGCATGCATAGTTGCTGGTACTGCATGTTCAATCAGGCATGCAATTTCATAGGATTATGAGCAGGGCTGCAGATTTAGCATGATCATGCCAGTCATGGTAACTTTTTAGTAACAGTCACAGGTTGAATGATGTTCAATGCTGAGGGGTGAGCGCATAGCAGGCTTGCTTTCCAACCTCCCTTTCCCACTGCAGGGGGGCTCCCCTCCTCACTAGGCCAGTTGGGCGACCCACCTAGAGCCTTCACGAATGGGAGTCAAGGACAAATAGAGACGTAACAGCAGCCATGACGTTTTCACCACCATGACAAACCTGCAGCCCTAATTATGGGCTTCCATCCTTCATTCTGATTTCTAGTTTTAAATCGGAACTTCATTCCATAAGTGAACGTCATGTCTGGAATCTGTAGGAGTGCCACAATAAATATTTATTGGTACCAGTAGTTTCAGTGGCAGAACTTTGGCACAGGAATGGTCTGATAATCACCTACTGTTCCAATGGGACTTCTGCCGTCCATATGAGTGTGGGGCAGAGGGGAGGGGAACCAGCAGGGAAAACAATGCACTATTTTTCCCTTGTAAGTGAGCACCTAGTGTCTCAGCAGAGACAAATTACAGCATAGCATAACTGGGGGGGGAGGAAGCCCAATTAGATCAGTAGCTCCCCATCACATTGTACCTCCCATAGTGGTGCAGCTGTCGGGGCCTTGTACTGATCCCACAAGCTTTTAGAGCAGCAGCAGAACAAGTTATTTCACTGGTTACCCAATTTAAGTTGGTGTTGGTGAGAGCAGAATCAGGCCTGGAATCAGTGAACTTTATATTTGTTTTCAGTACACCAGGAAAAGGTTTCATGGGTGTCAGGACTGATCACTGATAATAAGGCTGTCAAAGCAGTGAGCTCTTGTGGCCCACTCTGCAGCAACACTACTGCCCCAACCACTGATGAATGCCTGAGCTGAGCAAGACCCAAAAAAATAGAAGACAGAGCTAGACTAGCCCACAACTAATACTTCAAGCTGGCACAGTTCACACAAGCATGCCTATTCCTCTTTGTAAAGTCAGTTCTGATAAAGAATGGCACTTCTGGAAGGTACTATTACTAAACAAAATCAAACAGGATCTGAATTGCCTACCAAAGACTGCAGGGATACAAACACCTGAACTGGTTCTTTTCTGTAAGAACTGGATTTAAACTGTTAATTAGCATTCCTATTCCTTTTACCACCTTTCCCCATGATGTGCTGCAAAAGGCCAACACTGCATCTTATAAACAAAACACAAAGCAGTAATCAAAACAATGTCTGAAGAGACTAGAGGTCTCACTTACAGTCAGACACAGTGCTGGCAGTTTAGCCATTTACCTAGCCTAAGGAGTTTTATTAGTAACCACTAGGTTCCTCTGGCGTCGCCGTAATACCGGTCACTAGTGAAGTCTAGAGCACAACCAAACCATCCTTTTTGGCAGCAGGCATTCACTCACTTCCACACAAAACTTGACTCTAAAAAAAGCCTCTCGTTGGCTGTTAGCCAACCAAACCTTTGTGCAGAATCTCAATTCCCAGTGGATTGGGATTACACAAAGAAAATACATTTTGTACAGAACTAAGAGAAAACACACGGGTCTGAATGGGTGTCTCTTTTCAGAGCTTTGTTAGAAGTGAATTTTGTACTTATGGATATTGCTGAACCAATGACAACTGCCTTTTTTAAATCCACACAATCTTTAGGATGGACGACAACAACAGTGCATGTCTTCCTGTCTGTTCTCCAGTGTGATTTATCCCTGACCTAGAAGGAGAGGGATTTATTTTCCATGCTTATTGCAGGGGTCTGTGATGGTGGTTTTTGTGATGTGGACAGCTACTTGGAACAGGACTGAAGCCACCAGTTTATTTCACACAAACAACCAGCCTCCCATCTGATAACTCTCTTTCACTACTAATCTGCTCTAAATTTGCACCATGACCTCCAGAATGAAATCTCCATGTTCCATCCCAAATTCCCATTAGACTCTGCTCATAAGGGCTCAAAATCTGGCTGCCTGGTGAAGATGGGCATAAGTCAGAAATGGTGAAGTATGGTACAGAAGGTTTTCCGCCCTGAATTTGGCTACCACCAAAGCCAGAGTAGAGCTTCCAAAGCAGGCCCTAGCTACTGAGGCGCATGCTCATGCATGTTTGTCTGATCCTCAACAATAACCTTCATGTGCTGTTTATTTGTACTCCTAGCAGGAGTAATCGATGCAGGCAGCCATTGTTTGTTGGCATACAAAAGCACAATAAAACCTGCCTTTGCAGCATGTGTTGGCACATACTTGCAGGACATTTCCCTAGGCAGGAAGAATTTTTTTTTTCTCCAAAGGCTGGGTCTATACTGACGGTCGCAAATTCGCTTCCATCAGTTCAATGTCCCTGGATCGACTGAGCGGTCTGTGTAGACCCGCTCAGTCAATCCAGAAATCGACATAGGAAAACCACCCTGGTAAGTAGCATGGCGCAGCACAGTGTGGACGGTGCGTGGAACAGATGCAGCGAACTCGACGGGAGATACTCAAGTGATTTATGTCACTTGAGTATCTCCTGTCGACTGCCGCCAAATCCAGAAGGTAAGTGTGGACCAGGCCAAACAAACTGACTTGAACAGCTACTAGGTACATCTAAACTCCTTCCTTTGGTGGCCCTAATAAACTCCAGGGGCAGAACTGTCCGATGTAGTCATATACAAAACTTCAAATAACTATAAATGATATGTTTACAGCCACAACAAAAGAATCCTCATCTCTAAACCCACTTCTAGTTCCTCAAAGATTCCTCCTCCTGCCCCAACTACTAATCTTGTGTACCAGCTCCCTTTGGGAACACTGTTTCAGCTTTCAACAAAAGCTTTCCTAATGAAGCTCATCACCTCTGAGGCCTGCTGTAACTTACCTGTCAGTGATAACCACCGCCACAATGCCAGATCAGTGGGGCTCAGACATCACTTGCAAATACAAGGCTAAATAAAGGGATTTGAAATCCCAGCCAGACAACTTCATTTACAAGACTCCGATGCAACTGCAATTCAAGAAAACTCTTTGCAAGTAAAGCAAAATGGCAGCTATGTAGTATTCAAATTATTTCAGGAAAAAGCCTTATCCTCTATATTCAATGGGAAATGTGAACGAATGGAGAATGCAAAACTAACTTCTCCTTGGCTATTATGAATAGAAATCTGCACCATGAGCTATGGGGAAGGTAACTTTCCTTAGATGTAAATCTCAATTATTTTTATCTATAGCATCACTGTCTTGAGACAAGTTCTCCAAGACACGTGCAGTGTGGATGGTTATGTAACTTGATGGCACACTAAAAAAGCAATCATATGGATTATACATGGTAGTAAACAAAATGATTACCCCCATCTCATTAGATTCCTTTCTATCACCTAGTTTTGTTCCTCTTGCAGAGTAGTACCTCACCATTACAGAGAAAAGAACTGAATAATCATCCCTTTTGGCTACTACTTTTGAAACCTGTAAGCTGAAGCTGACACCACATAACTAGTCCATCTGCAAAGCATTGTGCAAGGATGTCTTTTCTTTATGCCTGTATTTCACTGACATGACTCACCACAAACTAACCAGTATTCAAAGCTAAGCATTGAGCAGGAAAATCCAGGAGCCAATCCTGGCCCTGTGCTTCAAAAGGAAACACAGTGGTTAATTTCTCTCGCAGAAGCAAAAGTTGAGGTGCAGTGATCCCGTTGAAGCAAAGCAAAAGGCACTACATGAGGAAGCGGAAGGGCTGGGGAATGAAAGAGAGATACAATCTTGAGTCTTTTCTGAGTCTACTTTACCTTAACAGTGCTGTAGTGTGGCATTACAAGAATTCCCAATAACTCATCATTCAGCAGACATCTCAAAATGCACCCTCAGCAAAATGCTAGTTGAAGCAAAGTTTTATGCTATTTCAATTGGTCTAAAATGGAGTATTCAGAAATGGCAGCTTGTTGAATGATCCAGGGGTTCAGGCACTAGGCTAGACTTAAGACCTGGGTTCAATTCCCTGCTCAGCCACAGACTTCCAATGTAACTTTGGGGCAATTCTCTTAGTCTCTCTGTGCTTCAGTTCCCCATCCGTAGAATAGGGATAATAGCACTGCCCTGCCTCCCAAGGATGCTGTGATGGTATATACATTAAAAGACTGTGGTACACTCAGATGCTAAGCTGACAGGGTGGCATAAATACCACAGAAGAAGGGTCCCCAAATCAATAGCACTTCCAGGGTAATTGCCTTATTATGCTTTTACAGCTGGAGAGGCAGACAGATTAGAACACATGCCCAAGAGTCACACAGCGACTCAGAGAAGGACTTCAAACTCCAGTGTTCCCAGCTCCTTTCTCAGTCCACTAGACAGCATTCATCTCTCTCCTCTGCTGCAGTCTCATGCAAGACAAAAGTCTCCTCTCAAATCTGCATGTGGCTTTGATATTCCGCTTTCCCAACCATTCTGATCTGATGTGTCTAAAATTGTGATACTGACCTCAGAAATGCTGTGCATCTTCCAGTATCAGTAAATTTCTTTCCATGTTGAAAATTAATAGACTTAGAAGAATTCGTTTTTTTTGTTTGTTGTTTTAAAACAGTATATCTTAGTAACCGCAACAGTCAACTTCACTGTACATACACAAACCCAACAAAAATATTTCCATCAATAAACTAAACTTACATATAGGCAAAGAAAAGTGCTGCTTCAGAACTTTTAGAGTCTGATTTAAGGATATTTACTTTGTATATTTTCCATGTTGCATGTTGACAATTTGTTTTAATGGTTCTAAAACTGAATCTCAACATCTACAGACATCAAATATTTTCTTGCAATTGTGAAAATGTAAATCAATAATTGGGAACTTAAATATGGATATTATCTGTCAATTATTAAAAAAATATCCAATTGACAAGCCTAAATGTTATTCACAACCAATGTCAACCCCTGGGGCAACTGCTAGTTTTATATTGTCAGCAGGAAGACTATGTAGGTCTGGCTGTAGGCCTCCCATTCTCTGGGCGCCCAGAGACTAATGCATTCATTTCATAGTTGCTTATTTAGGTTTGGAATCAAGATGCTAGAACTAGAGAATGGGTTCCATTCAATGTGCACTTCTGGTACTGGGGCTCAAGTGACCTCTTGAAATCCTGGGTCTGGTTCCTGGCATAATTCCTGAATGTTAATGAATAACTTTGGAGGCACATGTTTTGAAACCGTGAGAAAGACAATGAAGATTCCCACATGAAGTCTTTCCCACCCCAAACAAATCTATAAACAAAGGATCTTCTTGCTCCCTTTAATTCTGGGCAGGGGAATACTAGTCTTCCCTAAAGAGTGCTGTCAGAGGGAAGCAGAAAACCTAATCTGACTAAAATTACATGAATAGTTTTTAAGACATCTCCCTAATTAGAACTACACATTATGGCATGTCTATATATTTATCATTATAGGCAGCACAGGCTGTGACAACCTTGACATACTTTTAAAAAACAAAACAGAACAACAATTTAGTTACATAATAAAACCTACCCAGAGCAGCGGTAGCTTAATTTCTTATTCCTCCTATCCTAGCACAGACCACTTTGTCATCATTTATGTGGTCCACTTGATTTGAAGTGCACACACCCTTTCTGTGTAATTATAATCAGGGGAGCCTGGATTTTTTTAATAGTTTGATGCTGAGGACATTTAAATTTTCCTATGCCAAAAACAAAGCTCAGATTTTTTCCATAAAATAAGCTGAGTCATAGATATTTAGTCATTTATGAAGAAAAATATAGTATCTGTCCAATCCTGCTCTATAAAATGTGACCAGTGCTATACAGAGCATTAAAAGCATTTTAAGTTTGGAAGTCGCTGGCATCCATTGGTGCAGCATGAGAACTGAAAAAAACTAAACTAACAGTTTGCTTGAAGCCAATTTATGAAGTAGGTTTATGGAGCTACCCGACTCCTCCAAAACAAAAATGAGCATTTGATTGTCTCTGAGCTAGGATACATGGCAGCACTTGAAATACCACTTGACTACTGGTTACTAAGTTAACTGAGTTGTATTAGTGGAAGGATTAATTTTAATTAGGCAAAAAGAACATGGGAAAATCCAAGTGTAGGCGACTTACAAATCACTTTATCCAATATGTGGACACAGGACCAAATCTCACTATCCATCCCTCTGCTGCAACACAAGTTGTGGTTCAACCAGTGATAAGAACAAACTGAAATGCTTCTGTAAACAGTGAGTGAAACAAAGCAACTTAATCCCTGCAAGAGTTCAGCATTTGTGCTTTAGTTTTGCCTGTTCTGCTTATAAAATTACTAAAGAGTTACACATGTGGGGCAGCCATGTAAACTCATTTCTGTTTACGCAGGACCTTTCATGCAGGAACACCCCAAGCCATTTTACATACATTACAAACAATGCATAGGGGTCACACTTGAAAGTCAGCAACTTCTGGAGCGGAAGTATCACCTCCAGTTTAACACTGCAACATCTTCAGATCTAAGAACAACTGAGACAGAATTCAGTGTCCAAATAAAACTCTAGGGGGGATCTAGGTAGGCAGAATGTAATTACCCTAAACTTGGCAAAAACACTGGGGTGACTCTTGTGGTAATTGTGGGTAAGCCTACAGTTCTTTCCACAAGTTTAATTCTCAAACTTCAATTTATTTAGGTTTAGCTGAAGTAAAAATGAATGATGGGGTTCTATGTGCTTGATTAAACAAATTTAAATAAAAATTATACAGGTGAAGTTAGACACACTTGCCTGATTGGTGCAACTTGGTGACTCTGCTCCTGTAGGGGGTGGAACAGATTTTGCCACAAAAAGGTCCATTTTGTTAATAGGCCTATTATCTTCATTTTGCACATGTAGCGTTACAAAGAGAACATAGGCATTTATTTGTACACAACTTTGCCACTCCTGGGTTCCTCAATTAGTGAGGTATTTAGAACGACAATGACTGTCCACAAATAGGATGCCTAAGAGAAATGTGCCTGAATGTTTAAAGCTGCTAAATGTTTCTTTGTGACTCAAAACTCGCTTCACGCCGGGTGCTCTGTTTTCAGCTCTGAAATGAGTTGTAACTTCATTCACAAAAGTGAGTCTCTCGGACCACTGCTGCTACGTTCCTAGAAGCAGTTATGTCTGAACGGAGGTGAAAAGGTCAGACAAGGGCAAAGTCCAAAGTAATTTTAAGTGGTTCAGCTAAGTAGAGAGGGCTAATGGGAAACCATTTTAATTTATTAGTCATCCCCAGTGAATATAAAGACAACATTTTTCTTCAGCAGCTTGATTACAAAGCAGTAAATCCCTTTGTACATAGAAAAACTATGGACAGTATAGATCAAATGTCATGAAAGGGCTCTAAACATAGTTCTGTGTGTTAGATTTAAGTGTAAATATTGTAAAGGTGCAAATTTTGGGGGGGATGTGTATATATTCATGTTTTTAGTTCATTTGAGCCAGAAACTCAAGTATTTGTATATAAACATACAAACACACTTTTAAAAAATCTACCATTTCTCCCACACACAAAGATGAGGTGTTGCCATCTTTGCAGAAGACACTTTTTCATCTCTCTCTCTCTCTCTCTCTCTCCAGCCCACTCCCCAAAATCCTGGGTAGAAATGTGTTCTGCTTTTTAGGAACCCACAAAAATTATCCCCATCCCCTCCCTGACACACACTTTTGGTATTTTGCTGGCAGTGAAAGATACCTTACTGTTAAATTATTTGCTTTGGTAGAATAGCTACCATATACACAGTGCTACACAGACCAAAAAAGTGCAGTTTGGGGTGATGATATAATATCCCACAAGAGAAGATAATCTCAATCTAGTTTTTCCTCCAATGGGCTAAATACATCCAAACAAACTTCAGCTCCATGAGAGGGTATTCTCTCTGCTTGTACAATCTACAGGCACTGATCCAGAAAAGGGCTAAATACCATCGAAACCAATGAACGTGGCAGACAGCTCAGTATCTCAGGCCTTTGAAGCAGGAACCTGGTTTGTAAACCATAGAGCAGCTACTGAGCAAGATCATAATCACAGAAACTATAAATGAAATATTGGCTCTAGTTGTTTTGTCATTTATCATCTCTGATCATAATCATCTTTCTGTTTGTATTTACCTGCTGTCTCCAGTCGTATACTTAGATGCTTGTACAGTACATAGCATAATGGGGCTCGGGCATCTAGGCATTAGTAATATGGCCAGTAATCTGATCAGCCAAGAACTAAATTATTTTAGTGCCATTTAGATTATGGTCACCAAGCAACTTTTTCTACCCTCAATCCCTTGTGAAAACTCGCTACTGTGGCCTTTAATCTGGGACACTACCTGCACTCAACCTAATCCTTAATTGGTTATAGCGTACCATCTAGGCAGATTAGTTCCTGGGGCTCTTCTGTCGTTGTAAATGGGCATGTACACACATGCTGATTAACTAATCTACAATATACTGCATATTATACTAGCATATAATGAAGGCTTCCTTGGATTTCTATATTTAAGGTCCCTAGGTCACGGATAGCGAATGCTCTCACTGGCTCAATGCACTAAATACTGGCCCTACAAAAGGAAAGCACCTCTTTACCCCTCCAACAAGCCCATAACAGAGGCCTGTTCTGTGGCCTCTCAAACCCCTTTGACAAAGCTGCTAAAAGCCAACAGGGGTTGCTCAGAGGACACGTCCTTGTGATGTATTTGGTGCCTGCTGACAATAGGAAGGGAAATCACAGTGACTTAAATCTACTAGGTAGTAGTGCTGGTAACCTTTTGAACCACATTTGGGAAAGACCACTGGCATTACCAATGGACTACTCACATAATAACTGTACATTGATTAGAGATTTCCTTGTTGTCCTCTGCCAGTTAATAAATCCTTCTGTGTATGAACGTACGTCCCAGGACACGGACATTTTTTTAAAAAAACTTAGCTAGTTTTTTGCACTCACATTTGTCAGGGGCAAATAACTGCAGGCACAACTTATGTCACTTAAACGTCTGAAGTACTTGTCCTGAGAAATCAGATCCCTCCCTGTCAGAACTGCAGGTGCAATTATTTGTCTCCATAATTTAGAGATACAAAAATAGATCTAGTTAAGGCCGGTTTGAATATTCGCTCCTGCCAGAAGAAGTGTCTTGACAAATGTCAAGATATCAAACACATATCAGCAACTGCTGCTTTTGTGTGGCCTACTGTAATCCTGTCCGATCTCAAACTAAGTCTATGTCTACACTACAAATCCCATGTTGGCATAGCTATGCTGGCTAACTCCCAATGTAGACTCAGCCTATATTGACAGGAGGAGGAGTTCTGCCGGTGTGTACACCACCTCCCTGAATGACGTTAGTTATGCCAACATGCCCTCTTTTGTCAGCATAGCTGAATCTATGTGGGGGGTTTTGTCGTCATAGCTATGTCATATGGAGATGTAGTGTTTTTTTGGGGGGAGGTGTCTTTTTTTTTTTTTTTTTTTTTTTTCCCTCTCCACACTCCTGACCGATGTCGGTATTAAGTTTAAGTATAGGCTGAAGTAGGAGTAGCCAATTCAAGTTTTGAACAGGGAAACTTCCAAGGATCACCTAAACAGTGTTGGTGATTCTGTAGGGTTATTTACGTATGGTAGTACCATGTGAACATTGTACTTTAAAGACAACCAGAACCAAGTCCTTCCTCTGAGGAGTCTGCACTAGGCATAAAGGAATTTAGATATTTCTCTGAGGAAAATATGGCACAGCATTAGGATTTACAGTGCTGCTGGAGGCATGGTACCATCTCTTAGATAAATCATAAATCCAACATTTTAATCACTCATGGTCGCTGAGGATCTGATTGTTAGATGTAAGGGTGGTAATTTCAAGTTCTGGACCAATTCATCTTTTGTAGTTATGTTCTGCTTCCTAAAAACTTCCTGGAGTTTCAATGTCTTTTCCTAAGATATCATGTCTTATTCCTGTGAATTATTAGACAGCAAGTTGGGTTTTATCCCACAGATGCCTCCAGTGATCCCTGAAAGTAGTGTGTCAGTCAATCAAGGGTAAGTTGATCTTTTGAGATGATAGGTGCTACAAAGACTTGGTTATATAAGTACTATGAGCATGCTGGCAGAGGAGCTGGTAACTGGCAATATATTTCAGTGTGCACTGCACCATAGTGCTCACTACGGAGTGTTTGTTCTGTTTGTGGCCATGTGAACTAACTTCTTCCATGTGCGAACACAGTTCCATAATTTTATCAAGATCCCCACTGGTTAAAAAAAAAAAAGGCAAGTGCTCATCAGCTGCAAGGTTTTCAACAATACAAGAGTAAATGTAAGAGCAGCATATTTGTGAGACTCTCTATGCTTGCCGCCAAATTTGGCGGCCGTCGATGGAAGATATGCAAGCTACTCTATGTAGCTTGTGTATCTCCTGTCAACTTCCTAACTTCTACCTACTGCAGTGTCTTCAGTTTGCTGCGCTGATGGGAAATGCCCTTCTGTTGACGCAGTGTTACTCCATCTGGTGGAGGTGGATTAATAGCGTCAATTTAAAGATCGATTGAGCGGGTCTCCACGTCTGCTCAATTGATCTAGATAAATCAATCTGATGGCAGTGGATTTGCTGCCATCACTCTAGAAATAGCCTGAGAGTTACTAAGCAAGACTAGCTTGATTGTGTATGTCATAGAGTATACAACTAATGCATAAAACTGCTTAAAACTAATAGGTGAGTTTCCCTTATTTTTTAGTTGCATGACTTTGGAAAGGATTCAGTAACTAATGGCCTTTGAATGAAACTGTTTCTAATATATTGTGCTTTTCTTTTCCCCAATATTTTTTTTTAAAAAAGTCTGATCATGATTATTACAAATGAAAAATAATTTGAAATGTTTGTGGATGGCAGCTTTATATGCAAGACAAATATGCTCAGTCTCTTAAATCCAGCTGGAACAAGGTTTTCATTTTTCTTGTGTTTAAATAAATGTCATTTATTACAACTGCTCTGTCTTACTAAGGCAGCTGTTGGCAGCAAGCTGTGAAATTAAAGTTGGGTTGGTTACAACCAAGAGCCAAAATATAATATGCTTTTTTTCAGAGAAGTTTTTCTTGTAAATATGTAATCTATGCTAAGTAATTAAAATAGCTAGTCAATCAATTCTATTAACTCAGTTCAAGAGTGAATTATTGTCATGGGGGCAAGCCAATTAAGATGTAGTTTTCAAAAGCGTAGAGATGAGGAAAATAAATTTAAAGATTTCTATAACTCCATTTGGTAAAAAAAAGAATAAGTAGTCAATATAGTAGTTAGTGCAGGAGCCTGGGAATCAGGTGAGATTCTAATCACAGTTCTACCACTGTCTTGCTATGTGATCTTGGGCATGTCACTTAACCTTCAAGTCTCACTTTTCTTATGTGTACTGTGAAGAGTATAAACTTACTATGGAATTAGTCAGCTTTTAGGTTGACTGGCTCATATCCACTACACCAGGCCCACAAAGCTTTTGGAACTCATGTTACTTATTGAAGGAAATTATCTATACCAAAGTCGGCTTTCCTTCAAGAACCAACAGTTGTTCCTATTCAGACACCAGCTATGGGAAAACTACAGAGTAGTTCTATGGACAATGCCTGGGCTAGGTCACAGAATTGCCTGTGGAGGTTCCTCAGGTTGAGAGCTGTCTAGGGGAGAAACATCGAAACCACACAGATTTCCAATTTTATATATTAACCAAACTAAATAAGCAACAAGATAAAATACATATAAACCACTGAAATTATGAAAGTGGGTTAAATATCAAATCAAACTAATCTGATTACCAGATTGATAAACGAACAATTATTTATAAACTCGGTCTAATTTGCAAAGGCGGCAGTCTTGTTTAGCTATCAGCATCAAAAGTAATAAGGCATTACCAAGTTCAGTGCCAATCAATACATTTGGTTGGAACAAATATTGATATCTGATACAAGGAAGATCAAGTCACTCCCTCCCAGGCTGATGCTAAGATTAAGACTATGGCACTGATGCCAATTAAGGTAGTCTGTCCAAATTACTGTATTGGTTAAGTGAGAACCAATCGTTTTTCTTTCCCCAGCCCCCAAACATTGGTATTACAATAACATCCCCATGCAATTAAAGATGACACAATCTGTTACGTTTAATAGTCAAATGATGACAAATATAGATAACATGATTTCTCAGGATTAGACATAACCTCTAACCCATGAATATGTACACGTTATCTTTTAGACGACAAGGTTGTTTAACCGAGGGTTGTTTAAGTAGTTGAGAAGTTATACCATAGGCCCCATTCTCAAATGAATTCTCTGGGTTCTAGCCACACACATGCCTGCATACGTGCATATACCCTCACTACTAGCCATCCGTTGAAATTTAAAAACAAGAGTAAGAATGCTGAGATGATAAAGGTCAGAAAACACAACAAAACCAAAAGAGGTTGATACTTATGCAGGATGGTTGTCATGACTCTTGTGGTTTTATCAAGCTTCAGGAAGCTGGCATGTGGTTGCAAAGATTAACCAGTGGTCTTACTGGCACCAGTGTGTAACACTGATGGAGTTGCTGGCTGGCTAGAGGTTACTTGCTTGTAAATGTCTAATATTAAATGTTACATGTTGTTAAACTCCCACCCTTGGGTAGGCAGCAGGAAGGTGGAGGAAGAACAGATCTCTGTGTCTGGTATAGTGGCATTGCATAGCTAGAGGCCAGCAACCATTGCAGCCAAGCAAGCCAGATGCTGCAGCAAAAGCTTCTTCCTTTCATTCAGTTTTAAGATGGTGGCCTGACTGATTCCTCCCCCTTGGAACTCCTCTTAGGAGCTTCTTGGTAAATCAAATGGGGCACTTTTTTTCTTCTGAATTCACGGGCATCATCAAATGGGGTCTGATTAGGTCACTTCTATGGATACGAAGAACTTCCCCATTTCAGTAACATCAGGCTCAGTAAGTACATAGATCCAAAGTCAATAGGCCTGTAGGCATCTAAAGCCGCAGGTCAGTCCACAGGCATTATCTCAACCATCCTAAGGCCCCAACCCACATATAACTTTAAAAAATGCCAAGCTATCAAGAAGCTGGAACTAAAATCATTACATCAATAACCACATTCATTCAACCATGCCCAATAAAGGACAATTCCTGTTCTACACACACGTTTGTCACTTCCCCTTATATTTCGGTATTCAGCAGCTCATCTTTGAGCAGCACTTTTTACACACAATCTGGGAGAAACATTAGACTTTAACTCAGTCAGATTTAGAAGTCTTTTTCCTCAAAGTCACAATTGTGGGGTTTTTCAGTTTTTACATGAAGACCTATCTGCCTGCAATAAAACACCCCTACTATGCAGGTTAGATGTGAAGGCTAGTTAGTAATACTTGTCAAGGGCTTTGAGATCTTTGTGCTAAAAGAATACACAAGTGCAGCTACTACTATAAGACTTCCAGGGCCAAATATCCAAGATTGTCCATGTCATGTTTGGAAGGAAAAATATGCAAATTTCACACCACCACCCCATTTGTGTGAGCAGTTATCTAACTTACAGGTATAAATGTAAGTTTCTGAGCATGCAGATAGCTTCCCTTACCTGTGCTCTTTGTATTTTTAAGGGCACTATTTGAAAGTGTGTCTCATAGGCCAAGTCCCAACTATTTTTCTCCTTAACTTCTAATTTGTGGCCCTTGTTCTGAACATATCTCTGGTAAGTGATTTATTGAATAATCTGGGGGCTCTGTAAGGAATTTGATACAGTTCCAGGGCTGATGTGCAACTGGCATAAACTGAACTTTAAGAAAATGCATCTTGAGTATTAAATAAAACAAAGTTCCCCATGATTGCACAACTAGCACTTCACTCCCATGTCTTCTAGTGCACAGGTGTCAAACTCAAGGCCCGCGGGCCAAATCCGGCCTGCGGGCTTGTGTTATCCAGCCCACCGGCTTGTGGTATCCGGGCCGGCAGTAAAAGTGTGCGAGATCTCGCGGCAGCGCATGCTACCGCGAGATCTCGTCCCAGAAAGGAAAAGGCCATCTGAGTCTCCACCCTGCTGCCGAATTTCACCCCGCAGGGAGATTTCTCAGCGGAGAGTAGGAGAGTAGAGAATGTGAAGTGGAATAGAGCATGAGGTGTTTTAGCGTATGTGTCTTAGTGTACAGGTTTAGGTGCTTAGGTTTTATGGAATGCGTGGCCCCCTTGAACTTAATTTAATTAAAATGTGGCCTGCCATTCGAAGTGAGTTTGACACACCCCTGTTCTAGAGTGTTGGGGGTTTTTTTGTTTTTTTTGGGGGGGGGCGGGGGGAAGAGAGGGTTTGTACTGACAAATCCCAGCCACCCTTAGTGAAGAGAGCATCCATTTGAGGAAGCTCAAAAAGAGTTGTTCTGGTGGACTTTATCATTAGGGGAAGGGATGGCGCTTATGCAGTTAATAGTGTCACTGCCTGTGGGAGTAGCCTCAGTAGACCAGGTAAATTTGGACCAATTTTTGCAACAGCGGATGTTGGGTGAAAGGGGAAAGAACACATGCATGCAGAAGCAGGCATGAAATGTCAGCTCTTAATGAGAGGGAGAAAAATTAATGTGGCGCTAACACCAGCTAATGGAGGTGCAGTTTATCACCAATAGGAGGTGACCGCCTGAGCGTCTCAAGAAAAACATTCTTCTCTGCCTGTAGAGCGATAGATGATGTCCTATGGCAGGTATTTGGCTTGGCAGGATTGCATGCATATCAACATTTCCTATAGCTGGTATGTAAGTTATTGCTATTAAAATACCTTCACCCAAACCCAAGAAGAAAGCACGTAGGTGGATATTTGGGTGAAGGAGAGAGAGCCAAAAATTTTAAACATATCTGTACAGCACTGGAACATAATACATCTTCTTCTACACTTACAGCTCTGTCATCAGCTATTGGTGAGCTGCTTGATGAACCATCACCCAAGTATATCCTATTTCACCTAATAAGAGCAGCATTCTTTTCTCTCCTTGTACCAGGACCTCTGCTGCATATTCCACACTCTTCCTACACACACAGCTTCCATACTCCCTTTGCAAGGCAAATCAGATTGGAGAATTCTCCTGTAGAAGCTGCATACAGGTTTGGCCTTAATTTTGAAAATAAGGCCCCCCCCAAAAAAAATCCCTGGAGAATGTTTGAACTAGATTGGGCAAAGCAATAGATAATGCCAAAAGGAACGGTCCTGCAGGACACTACCGGATGGGTAAGATCACATACAGAAGCTTTTCTATTTCTACATTCTATACAAAGCTGCTTGAAAAATTGGGGCAGGCTAGTTCTCACAAAGCTGTCTTTCCTGTTTTTAGGTTAATTACCCTTCCCCCGCCCCCAATTCAACCAGCTCCAGTTCTACAATTCTTTGACAAATGGGAGCTCCCATATCATGGACAGAAATGACTGCTCGGTCCAGATAATTGGGAATCCTCAGCATGAAAGCACGCATATGCAAACTTCTGCAGTCAGCAGGTTATAAAAGTAACCAAGACTGAGGGTTAGGGCTAAGTTTTTCAACATTACATCCAAATGTGCACTCAACTTCGTATGCACTATCTGCCTGTGGGACACTCAAACAGCACTTTGGCCTTAAGTCAGAGCCCTCTGAGAAAGTTTTGTTGATCAAGGACTGCTCCTCATTATCAGACTCTTATCTCACATTTCAGAGAAGATGGAAAATAATGTAACTTGCATAGTTTCCATTATGAAATATTTTGAAATGGGATGTGTTCACTCCAGATCACAATCTGATGTAAAATTACCAACATGCTGATGATTTACTAAA
>ML675625.1:12033865-12108347 GCA_007922155.1 Mesoclemmys tuberculata | reverse complement strand
GGGTTTAGCTGATCGCCACATTTGGGGTCGGGAAGGAATTTTCCTCCGGGGCGGATTGGCAGAGGCCCTGGAGGTTTTTCGCCTTCCTCTGCAGCGTGGGGTATGGGTCGCTTGCTGGTGGATTCCCTGCAGCTTGAGGTCTTCAAATCTCACTTTTGAGGATTTCAATAACTCAGTCATGGGTTCGGGGTTGTTATAAATGTGTATGGGTAGGGGGGTTTTGTGGCCTGCCTTGTGCGGGAGGTCAGACTAGATGATCATATTGGTCCCTTCTGACCTATGAGTCTATGAGTTTCCCCACCCATGGAAAAAAAATTCATTCATCCATTTTTTTCCTATGGTGGAGTGAGGAGTTTATTAGCATATCAAGAGGATAGCTTGTTGCCATATTTTCACTTCTGTTCCAATGATTTGCTGTCAGTGGACTATAAAGTTTCTCCCTCCAAATAACCACTGAATGCAGGAGATTTCAAGTCTACAGTGAAAAGCTTAGGACTGGATTAACATCTATTTTTATCTGGCAGAATATACCAGGTGGCAATACACAACAGGCAGGGCTAAAAATTTGCAGTGATACTGTCATCATGATACTTTTAAAGATGTACATTGACTTTTGGGAACAGAGTGAATATTGCACAAATCCATAAAGTTGCTGATGCCACTATATCAGATCATGACTGCCTTATGTTATATGCCATGGCTAGTGAGCATGACCTTCAGCGAATTCAAGCAAAATCTTGTGGGGGGGGGAACCCAAAACCAATCACTTACTGCACTCTTACACTCATGCCACTTGTGAGCATGCACAACACTGCATGGCTATTCAGGAGGAAAAAGGAAGGATTAAGTCCCAACTCAACACTTCCTGCCACTCCGTAGGCTCAGGCTGCCCTGGATCAGGTCTGAGAGACAGGTGAAATCTTAACTCTAAGATTTTGGCTGTCTATAGATGTATGTATATCCTCTGCCTAATATATTTATTTGAACCACAGTAAAAATCTCTGATCAACCCCTTTTTTAATGGTGGGGCTAAACTTTAAAATCCTTTGTTGCAAACATAAAATCTAGCAACTATCTTCAATCTAGCTAATGTTTGATCTCTGCAGCACATGCAGTTTTGAGGAGGGCTGAGAGTCAATCTGAGTATTAATGCAGGTCAGAATCCTCTCTAGAGTGGTATCAGGTGACTTCCCTCCAAAAACCATGTAATTTATTTCACTGAGGTTTGCAGGTAGAATGCTGCTCTAGTCATTTTGTTGGTGACTGATCCTTTTAGAATCTTCCTTCATGCTGGGTGTATTGCTTTCAGGCTCTTTATGTTTCTCTTCTTTGCAAGTGTCTGAAATGAAAAATTACCCTTTTCTCTATAAGCTTCTCCTAGAACTGACATCCCTGAAATGGTCACTAAGGAACCCTTGGGCATTGGTGACAAATTAGTCACTGACTGAAGAATATTTTCTTCCCAGATGGAAGATATTAACAACATATCCAGACTCTCTCCCCTTCTGAGGGAGGTGGGGAGGGAAAAAGCAAACCTGAGAATTCCTTCTAAGTGACAAACTTTACTACCTCTACATCAGCACCATAAAAATAAAAGCCACAATTCTGGATAAGAGAACTTACACCATTATTTGTGATTAAATTTGATCAGGGAAAACATTTCCATAAACAATAATGTGTACACTTAATTTGGAAGTAACTATTTGGAATGTTCCTATTAAAAAGGCAAACCTTTAAAATGAATGCTGTCAAGTTGGAGGACACGGAGGACAAGTTTCTGGCTAAAATGTTTTACCTCCTGTGGTGAAAAGTAACAACTAAGCGTACTACAATTGAAAAGTTAGCAAAAACCTGTTTTCTAATTTGTCTTCAGTTAGTTTACTTAGTGCATCACAGCACTTTGTATACAATCAATTTCATTATTTCATCAGAATACTCGATAGAAAAGCTTCTTCCTTGCTGAAAAGGGCCTTAAATAGCAGCAATGGAGCAGGAAAAGCCTTACAAAATTGTAGAGTGAAATCATAGCCTCGTTAACTTCAACAGCAAAATCTGATTTCACCCGTAACGTCTTTTGTTTTTTAATGTGGCCAGAGCATATTGTTTAAAGCATGCTTTATCAAAGTGAATACTCCTGAAATTGGTTAATATTTTTATTCCCACTTTCTTTAGATGTGTAATTTTAGTGTTTACTTGCAATATAAACTTTCACATTTACTTAATTCCTAATATAGTTGGCTTACTGCAGTGGTTTTTGGGTCAGCAGATTGTCTAAGAGGTCCACGAATGGTGGTGGTTGTTACCATAGAAAAGTGGTTTTCAACCTGGGGTCTGCAGACTGTCTAAGATTTCTAAAGGGGTCCGGACATCCATTTGAAATTTTTAGGGGCATACGTAAAGAAGGTTGAAAACCACTGGCTTCATGCAGCACTTCTAATCAAAGGGCTTCACATACATTAAAGCTCACAGTACCACTAGTTATGCCTATTTCTCATATTGGCAACACACACAATGAATTGCCTGAGGCCATAGAGAGAGGCCAGGATGAGAACTCGAGTTCTGTCTCCCAACCTGTGTTCAATCCGAGTCTCTGAACATATTAATAAATAAAAACACAATTATGAACCAAGTTATGTAAAATAGACAAGGAAGAATTAAAGGGAAGACCAGGCAAAAACAGAAGCCATTTGTTCAATTAAATAACTACCAAGAAAATTTTATTAGAGGGCTGTGCTGCCGGGGGGGCACGGAAGAAAGAGTACAGAAAAAGGAAGCAAATGGGTAAGAAAGAAGGAAAAGCAGAGATGGAGGAATGTGATCTGACAAACACATCTATAGCGATCAACTGACCAAAGTCTCATATCATTGCTTCAGACTTCAACTGCACAATAACATTGACTGTTGTGTTTATCATTCTTCTATTTTCTGATTCAAAGCAGGTGGGAGGGGAAGTAAGGATTTATATCAAGACTCCATGAAGCATGTGCGCAAACATCTTTCTATATTCTATACTTATCTGTCTTGGAAAAACTGTGCAGCTGGAAGCGCAATCTTAGTACAGATGTAAAACTGAGACACAGAACCCTTGTGGCCATTTAAAATCCCAAGGCACTTCTCACGAGAGCAGGGGCTTTAGCCCCAAAATCCTGGCTGAATTCCAGTTCAGGTAATTACGTTCTATCTACTCAACCACAACCCCATATAGTTCAAGTCAGATACCATATTTTTTCACTTCCTGACCTACAGTAGTGTGAAATGTTGCTGTGTGCTGTTAAATGGCTGTTATATCCATGGCTGAGTTACAGTAGTGGGTAAAATTTTTATTATATTGAGTTTAAGAGCATTGGGATCCTTAGGAATGAAATAGTTAAGGAAGCTAATTTATGACACTGCCCTGAAATGCTGCTACACTTCAGGTTTTATCAATGGTTTAAATTGTATACTCGGGTTTTTTCTGGGGTTTATAACTTGCTTGTAAAAATCTGATCTACCCAAAGTCTGACAAGAAAGCAGATTTATATATCTCAAATATTTTTACACAGAAATCAGTTTGTTCTATTACACTTTGATTGGAAAAAATAGCTTATTAGACAGCTTGCATAGCCATCTTTATTTAAAAAAATAAGAGAGAAATCAGATATAACATGGTGAATAGCTATCTTCAAGAACTGCAACCAAAAATTAACGTTTTGGAGATACTGAACTCGGTGAAATGTCTCAAAAACAAACAGCGAATACTTAGTATCAAGTCTTTTATATTTATACCATCTAGAGAGAGAGAGAGAGTGTCTGAAATACACGGGGTCTTTTGGCCTAGAAGCAAGTCTTTTTCCTTACTAGAAAACTGAAGACTTGCCACAGGCACACAACCTATGCACCCAAAAGGATTAAGCCAAAGGCGATGCTCCCCCTCTAACGCACTACTGCAGTTTAGCTTTTAGAGGTCTTCATCTGTAGGTGAGATTAATTACATGATCACCATCGGGGCAAAGCCTAAGGAGGTCACTTCAGCCCTCCATCACCTCTTCAGGATTGTGAATAACATGCCTGTTTCTGTGCCTCATTTATTGGTGACTCTCCCCCTCTTGGTAGTTTTCCACGCATACAAGTTACATCAACAGGAGTTTTGTGCACAATGACTACAACATGAAACTAGTACAACTACTTTTTGCAGTGAGTGCAAAAGGTTTAAGGGTGCTCCGAAAAAAGACCCAATCTTGCTCAGGCTGAAGTAAATAGCAATGTTTTTTTACTGCAGTGGGAACAACATTGGACCCAAACGCATCATACATTTGTCCAAACTTAAGTATGAGGGAAGATGCATGTAAAAATAAATTGCATGCATTATGTCTCAGTCAGCACTAACTTCCAACCCTATGCCGAGCTCAATGCCTCCAAGCATTTTAAAGATGCTTTCTTTTCATAAAAAATATTTACAGGATAGCTTGTTTCATTTTTGGTAAGCATGTCAAGAGTTTGGCTGCTGCATTCCTAAAGAGTGTTCAAGGATTTAGAATTAAACCTTTTAAATTTCTAAACAAAGTCAACGTGTGTGTATGATCAGATACAATGGGGAAAGGATCACACAATTGGCTAGGTAACTTGGCTCAGTTCTCAATTTAAATCTATTGCAAATTATTTAAGGGGAATAATACAAGAAAGGCAAAGGAACGGGTTACATAAAAATGCTGCACTGAAGAAAATAACTTTCAAAATTGAGTTTCACAATCTTGTGGAAACAATTGACGGGTGTGTTTGGGTGGTGCAGACACTTGCAAATAACACGCAGACCCCGTAATTGCTTTACTTACTCAAAATACTAAAAATTACTTTTTCCCAAATGCCTGCTCTACTTTCTCCTTCTTGATTCTGTTTCTTGTGGGTGCCTGAGTAATACTAGAAGCATTTCCAGTTTTAAAGGCATTTGCTGAGTATAAGAAATTCTCCCCCCAGCCCCTCCTCCCCTACTCTGGTTAGCTTCTCTGTGGAGTCTGCCGTATTCAGCAAGGAGACTTTATGGTATGGCATCTGAGCCAGTAATAACTAAACTTCCATTCACTAGATTGTTCACCTTCTCAAAACTAAGGATGGTCAAACTGTTTTCAATACAAGGCTGCAAGTCAAAACCTCCTCTCATGTGCCCTGAAACAGCATAAAATTACCAATTTTCCTACAAGCATTTGTATGACTAAAAATGGGCAAGCAATCCACTGGATCTTAATTATAAGGGTTCATATGAGTACAGAGCAGGGAGCCAAGACCTGTCTTATAGGAATCTCTATGCAGACTGTGGAAGTCTGTCCACAGAATGATTTTGCTCCAAGCCAAAATTCATCATAACCAGCTTTGCAATATGCATGTTCTGATGCACTGAAAACAATTCAAAATTTTCATTCTCTTGCATGGCAAAGTGATATTTCAATGAAGCCAAGTTCAGATCCCATCATTTTCTTTCCCAGAAAAAATAAACCTGAGACAAAAAGCTTTGAAAAGTGACATGATGAAGAACCCATTTAACATTTCACGCAGAGCTTAGACACAGGAACAGGACACAAAGAAATGTCAGATTTGTAACCAAATATTTTAAACCCCCATTTTCTTAAAGGCAAACCAATTATGGATAAATTAGGAATGGACTGTCTAACACACAAACTGGGCTCCAACCAGTCAGTCTCCGTCTCTCAATGGAACAGTCACTTCACCTGCTCTTAGAATCCCTAACTTTGAAACCACATCCAAGGCTTTTGCTGCAATTGGCTCTATTTTGAGGCTTTGTATTCCGCCCTGGCATGAATAAAAACACAACACCCCAACAAAACACACACTCCACTTCCACCAATGTCTGTCAACAAACAAGCACAAATTTCACAATGGCTGAGGTAATTAGAGTTTGTGGGAAAGTATTGTTAGTGGTTTTAACTTTGGTTTCTGTGATCAGTTATGCTTATTTACGCATTTAGAGCGTATGATCTAATGCACTTAAGTTTTACTACTTCACTCTTGACATTCTTTCCAAATTATAAAATGATTCCTGGGGTTTTCACTCCTTTGGTAAAGAAACTTAACTGCTGTCCAGTAACTTCTCTAAAATAGACTACAGTGAAGGTACTTTTTAAAAAAACAATTCAGGTTAAAACCATATAAATATGGATCTCCTTAGTCCCTCTTCCCCACCAAACTGAATGAATCCTTCATATTTCTAGAAAAGGAATTAGTACCAATATTTCATGATTATTTGAGAACTGGGGTTATTTTAAGTGTGTACAATAGTTTCTTAATAATCACTGACTTTCAAAAAAGAGAAATTCAGACATTCACTTTTTCTGAAACATAACTTTTAAGCCCTTATTTAGTTCATTTTCTCATAATCAAAGTTCTTTCCAAATTAGGGGCCCAATTCTGCAAGTTCTCTCACAGGGAAAATTCTCAGTGAAGTCAGTGAAAATGTTGCCATAAGAAAGACAGTAGGATTTTAGACTTAATGTTCTGCTTAGTATCTGCGGTCACTTTATAATGCAGTTCTTTCTGTAAAAATTAAAATCTATCATAGTTCAGTTTGGGCCTGATCCTGTCTCTCCACAGACAAAAGCAAAACTCCTCTTGATTCCAGTAGTACAGAATTAGGCCCCAATCCAACAAAGAATTCCATGAGATGACCCAAGTTCTCTTGGCAACATTACAGCCCTTGTTTTAATTTTTTTTTAAAATCCTACATAAATTTGTCATACTTGTACTCCCACTAAAATCTTGAGGTGTGGCTTTGTTATTATGAAAAATAAAACAATGAATCAATCTGTAGTTTGTAATCATTACTGTCTCACAATTACAGTCCTGTATTCTGTCCTTGCTGAAGAAGAAACACAGTTTAAGGGTATCTTAAAAATTCAAACTAGAAAAAGATGTAAGATTTCCCTTGAATCAGAGAGGGGGAAAAAGAGTTTGGGTGGTAGGGGAATTAAGTGACTATTTAAATGAGAACTGGAAAACAGGGATTTCAAGGAGTTCCTTTGAATGCTATGTGTATCTTACTCTGTGTGTGGCTGGGCATTTGTTTTTATTGGCACAGATTCATAAACAAATTACAGTATTTTTCTGAATGTTTTAAGAAATTGCCTTTTCAGTTTTGACCCTGTAAGTCACTTAACTGTGTGTTATAATGTACTTGACTATTTCTGAATATTTCGGTCCGGCACAAGTTCAGAGCATGCCTCCAATCCAGCACAAATATGCCCCATCAAGCCCCAAATTTCCTCTTATTATGAAGGTTAAGGAGACCACTTCTGCTACTCTGATGGATTCTAAGGTTGGTGGTTGGGTTTTTTTTGTTTGTTTTTTTTTAAACAAAACAGCTGGGTTAGTCAGGTAAAGCCACTTTAAAAGGGAGATTGTGAACATGCTGTTTGACTAAATACACAATGTGTAGGGTCTAAGAACAAAAAATTAGTACATCACAAGCACATGGTCCTGCATTTTCACATTTCTGTAAAATACCATGAATTAGTGTTAAGGTCTACATCGTGGGTGACATAAGCAGGTGTTACTGGCCTCACCCAAACCTACTACTTTTTCGATTATTTGTTAGTTTTACCCACCTTTCCTAACTGTTCTCTAACTAATCAATCATCCATTTAAAAAACAAAACAAAACAGCGTAACATGTTTCACATTAAACTTACTAGAACGCTGAAGCAGACTTATGGCTTTCTGCAGAGTCTCTGCACATAAATGGAAGAAAACCTTACTAAATATATTGCATTCATATAGAGTATGGTAATAAAATGGTATGGAATAAACCAGTGAAGATGTCATCCGTATTTCACAGCTAACAAAAAAAAATCGCTTATGACCTCTGGCTTTCCACACATGCAGAGAAATTATTCCTTCTGCGATAACTAAACCATATACGGTATGACCCAGTAACACAGCTGTTAAATAAACTTGTTTATGCACTTTTCTCAGTACTAGGATTGAAGCAGTTACACATTAGATAATTCAGATAGGAAGGGTGATAATCCTGTAGGTGTTTCTCCCCTTTAATTGACACACCATTAGGTCAAATATTTTTAAGTAAGGCAAAGACACATAACTAAAGCCAAAGTATACAGTGGTTGAATCAGAGGCCTGATTATTTAAAATTTAAGAAGATGCAGTATGTGTGTGGCAGCAGTTAGAATCCTTTGCCATGAAATTTTAGATATGATTCTTCTCTCTCTGCTTTTACATCAAGGTAAATTCAATGGCGTTAGTCCTGAACGTACAACAGTCTTTCAGAGAGGAGAATCAGGCCCTCTTAACCGCCTTTAGGTCTAATCAGCACAAAATAAATTATTTTGCAACCAGATGAAGAAAATTTCCCTTCCCTTCCCCCCCACCAAACCAGTGGCATCAAGCCTTCTAACAAGCACCAGCCGCTCTGGGTCTCGGTGACACACTCTTGTCATCAAGCTGTGGCTGCAGTTATTTGCCACATAATTGAGCAGTTTATCCTCACCTGATTAAAACAAGGTATTTGTTAAACACCATGACAAGTTAAGATCTATAAATAAAGATGATGAGGCATTGTTTTAACTGAGTTAGGTTACAGTTACCAATTGTTTTCTGATCAGACCTTTCAGCCAATAACTAACAAAAGCATCTGATGAGGATGGTCTTTCTGTCAGTATGGAGAAGAGGGGATTTCTTCTCTGTTCAGGGTTTGCTTAGCTCTAAATCCTATTCTTACTGGGGTGAGCAATATGTGCACAGGTTTGTTTTGACTAGCTCTATCACTACTTTTAAAAAAAAAGTCAAATCATGAATAGTAATTCTGCATCTGGGTTTTTTGTGTGTTTGTGTGTGTTGTTTGGTTTTTTAATAGTTTACATACACTGGTTTCACTGTTCTAGTTTTAGAGAAGCTGAATATTTAGCAATCGTTCCTCCTTACTTTTTTTTTTCTGTCTTTGTTGTGGTGAAATTTAATGAGAGGTACAAGATTAACAGCCCTGGAGACCGACATCCTTCATTTACGCACAAAATATAGGCAATGGTAGTACATGTTTTCCCTATACAGTCCACCTGACCCAAAGGGAACATTTATTTTTGACTGTCATTTGAAAACAAGATTATTAGCTTAAGTTGTACACATTATGAACAGAATTTGAATTTACAACTTAATTTAACCATTTGACCTTAACAATTCCAAACTGTTTTCTTTATATCTTTTAAAACATCTTTTTATTTTTACTTAACATTTGTGTCTTTCCACGACACAAATGTTAATTCTAGCAGTCAGTTCAACATATTAAGTGTAACAACCTGTGAATTTATTGCAGAAGGAGTTTACTGCAAAGATTAATTAGTCTTCAACACTGTTCTAGTTCGTTACTCCAGCTGAAGACACCTTAAAAACATCTGGCTATTGCAAAGTTTGGCAGAGAGGAAAGTAATCTTACTGAAGAGAATTATGACCAGTTTCAGATTAACTGTTGTACTGCATGACAAATAGCTGAAAAGGCAGCAGAAAATTATGAATTTTTTCTTTTTTTCAGATGTGTGTGCTTCTAGACAAACACACTTTACACACACAAGTCTTACAAACATGCCTACTGACTACAGTGGGACTACTCATGCTTAAAGTTAAGCTATGTAATCTTTAGCAAAAACTAAAGAGTCAACTGCTGTTACCTTAGCATTGAGAGTGCCCCAAATGGTAATATTCTCAACATCCCTTGTTCTCGGTATGCATGTCTGAGTTTAACATGTCAGTATAATAACGTGTCTGCACATATGTTGTAGCTGTGTATAGATTCTTAGAGTCCCTCTCCAACAACTAACATTTTATTCCTCCTTAATGAAGCTCTCTTATAATGAAATTTAAAATTGCAAAGGTTTGTGAGATATTTTAAACAGCAGCACATTTGGACCATTTCAACCAAATTATGGTGTTATAATTAGCAAGTCTTGGGGATCAAGTCTGATTGCAATATTTTAAACAAAATGAGGGGAGGGAAATACAAACAAATGATAAATGGGAAAATATATTACAGGCTGTTATTCATTTAAATAAATTTGAAGTCACATGATTTTTCCATGACAATTTGATTAATTTTATGGTTCCAGATGGAATAATAAAATACACATTTGGGAGTATGTGTTTTATTTTGTTTTTTTGGAGAGAGATTTGTTGACCTAACTATATCAGTCTATGGGCTGTAAATGCCACTTCACGTGAATCTGAACTGTGAATTTTAAAAGATAATATTGGAATATACCCAAGACTATAAATACTTCTAACTCTGTAGGACAGACCATACTAAAGTCTCATATTCATGCGTACAATATTATGGGGCCACATCATACCATCAGTTTTAAGCAGAAATGGAAATGAACAGAGTTGTCTTTAAAAACTGATGGTGCAATATGGCCTAGGGGGAGGAAGAAACAACCTGTCCTATGTTTTTAAATCTAAAAGCAGCTTGAAAGAAGTCCTAATTTAGTGTGGCAATAAATGACCAGGTTAAACATCTACCATCTTTTTGGGATCAGCATGCAGGAATGTTCCAATACCTATGAATCTCAACGTCACATGAAATAGAAGCACTCTATGTGTTTGGAAATGATGAATAACAAAATTCTTCAAGAAAAGCCTTCCAGAGAAAGAAAATTGTAAAAACCAGCAAATTCTATTAAGAAGTCTAAACAATAAACCATTCCTCCCACTTACATTAGGAGCATTAAGGGATGTGCAAGCCTGATGCTATACTGAACAAAACGGTTGTTAATAAATTGTATGTAGACCAATAAAACCATATGTATTTTAACAACTAAAATTTCATCCAAGAGGAACATATCAGTAAATTAAGAAAGTTTGTTTGAAATATGGTAGTTGTAGACCTGTAATTTCCATTAGAGGCATTCTCGGACTCAAACATTAAATAAACGTTGAGTGTTAATTTAGACACGTAATTTATACTAAAGGTTTTCCGCCTATGACCAGTGTGAACAAAGGTTTTGTATTCTCATTTTATTTAATCCTATTTGTTACTCAAACAATTGCAGTTTGTAATTAAACATGTTTTAAGCCAGTTAAATGACAGTTTCTTAAAACTACATTAACTAATTTAGATTAAAGTTTCATATATTGAATCAATCTTTCTTGTTATACTTCCATCGAGCTATTACAGTAACATGAATATTCCAATATTACACTTAAAAGACACTGAGGAATTGGTGAGACAACTGCCTTGCGAAAATACTTTCTTACATTTTAAGGAATTTTTTTTTTTGGCACTAAGGTATTCATTACATCAAACCTAAACCAACATTTTACAACTTCAGCTTGCACGGTGAGATTTTATTGTCTAATTACTTTATTTTTAATATTCTTGTCTTTGGTTAGCCTGCTTCCCAGCAAAAGTGTCTCTGAAACAAATTATTTCGTTCAGATTTAAGGTTCCCTAGCTATGGCATTACAAAGACAAGATACATTTAAAGCTAGGTGATAAATTATGCCCATGAAACCAAAATGAAAATGCAATTAATTTACAGAATTCAAAGTGGCCACAGCATTTTATGAAGTGGAAATACAGACAGAAGTACTTAAATACGAACCATTATTAAGGCCAAATAACTTATTTTAGAATAGAAATGAAAAATGTATCAAATTTCGCTTTGGTGAAGGAAAATCTCTACTTTTGCATGCTACTACATTTTACACTCTATACACACACGGTTCACTGTAACTCACAGCGAATAGCAGTCACTCCATGCGTTAACAGAGCACACAACTGAGAAAGCAGAACCCCTTCACCTAGCCAGAATGGCACGAGGCTTCAAATTAATTCACTAACCACGGCCCGGCTTCTCTCTCCACCAGCTAACGCGTCTCCCTAACGCAGCTTTTCACCCACACGGAACCTCTCCTGCGTTCACCGACCTCGTTTAACGCTCCGTCTCGCTCCCGCAGACGGGGCCGGCCCCTGCCCGCGCTCTGCACATCGCTCCGGAAAACAGTCGGGGGGCGCGGCCAGACGGAACCCCCCACCCCCAAACTACCCCATCCCTTCGGTGCGAAGGAGCGCGAATTCGTTTTAACGCCCTGCCAACGGGCGCAGAGGCGCCCACCAGCCGCTGCTCCCCACCCCGGCGCGCCGGGGCGAAGTCTCGGAGTTTCCCTCAGGAGTTTTTCCAAGCTCTGCCCCGGGCGGGAGAGAACGAGCGCGTGTCCGGACCAGGCGGCGTGCGGGGGTGCAACAGGGCCCCCCAGAAAGAGGCGGCGGCCCAGGCAGGGCCGGAGCCGGGTATTTCCTCTCAGCGCCCACCCCGCCGCACGGCGCCCGCTCCGCACGGCCCCTCTCCCCGCGGAGCTCTGCGGCCGGCCGGGCTCCCCGCTCCCTGGTCCAGCGCCCCGGTGCCGGCCGCGCCGCCGGCAGGGGCAGGGTCGCACTCACCAGCGGCTGCGGAAGGCGCCCGCCCCGGGGCTCTGAGGGCCGGGTCCCCGCACCGCCGGCGACGGGAGCGAGCGGCCGGGGCCGGTGTCGGAGGGAGCGGACTGGCTGCGGGGAAGAACGTGCCCTCATCCAGCGCCTGACACCGCCCCAGTGAGTGTGAGCGCGTAAGTGTGAGTGTGGTGTGTGTGAGTGTGAGCGCGCGTGAGTGTGCGCGCGCGAATGTGTGTGTGTGAGCGCGCGTGAGTGTGAGTGTGGTGTGTGTGAGTGTGAGCGCGCGTGAGTGTGGTGTGAGTGTGAGCGCGCGCGAGTGCCAATGTGTGTGTGAGTGTGAGCGCGTGTGTGTGTGTGCGCGCACAGACACGCCCGCCGGGAAGCGAAGCCTCTGCTCGTCCCTTGTCCCGCGCCCGCCGCGGCGAGTCCGACGGGCAGGTGTGGGGCTGGAGGCTTCCAGAGCTCTCAGGGAACCACCCGCCGGGGGGAGGGATCCCGACAGCCAATGTTTACAAGCTGTGGTTCCCCCCGCCGCCGCACAGACCAGAGCTGACTTCCCAAAGGGTCCGCACCTCCCCTTGCAATGTTTTCAGGGTCTGCAAATGAAAAGAAGGTTGAAAAACCACTGCCCTGGGATGAAGTAAAAATTGGCTTAGTGGATCAGCTCTCCTGCCAACCCCCACTTCTCCCCCCACCCCTCCAAATTGTGCCGGGGGCTTGAAAAAACCACCAGGTTTAAAAAAAAATAATGGGGGGGTTAATTTGCCTTCCAGCTTTGAGCCCTCAGGCTGCCCTTGGGCCGTGTTTTCAAGCATTTCTCCTCAAACATGAGGGCTAGGCAGTTGAGAGATCATTCTGAGATTCTCACAGAATCACTTGTCTCCCATCTCTGAGGCCACTAGTAAAATACCAAATATTGCAAAACCTCGCAATAAAATCACCAGAGTTAGCAAAAGAGAGCTATATGCGGGCTGTGCCAAGTACTTTACAGTCCAAGTACATTGTGTTAATGAATCTGCTAATACATATAATATGTGTTTCACTCTCAGTTGACTTTCAGATTAGATTCTGAATTCCTCTTTTATTTATTGCCCTGTTAGATTTTTTCTTTCAGTTGTGCTGGCAGTTGTTTAGCCTTTTTTCCCCATTCTGAATTTATAATGTTTCTTTTGCTGTTGTCAAATCTGCCTCCTATTATAAAATGTTAATTGTTTGGCTGAAGAAGTACCTTTATAAAATGTGAAGGAATTCAGAACAAAAGCCAATCAATGTTTTCCTTTGGCAATGTATAATATTATAGCATATGTTTTGTTTTATTAAGATAAATATGTAGGTATAAAAATGGTATAAGGATTCATGCAACTGTAAAATGTAAAAAATAAACTGATGCTGTACTTGGTTTAAAGTTTTGACAATTAGCTACCAGCATCCCCAAGGAAGTTGGTTTCCACTACTGTAAAACAGTTGTTTTGTGGCAGTTTCCTCTTGTACACATTGCTTCATAGAGCAGTAATTTTGAGTGTTAGGGCCTGATCCTGCAAATTCTTACATGAGCAACATGACTCACCTGTTGTCCCATGGAGATAATTGATGCATAGGGAGCAGAGCTTTCATAATCTAAGTGGTGCATGCTGCCGCAAACAGCCTCCTCAGATTTTGCCTTCCCCTTGTACAGGGGAAGCACATGAGTTCCTCTGCCAGGAGACCCAG
Source organism: Mesoclemmys tuberculata (assembly GCA_007922155.1). Taxonomy (NCBI): domain Eukaryota; kingdom Metazoa; phylum Chordata; order Testudines; family Chelidae; genus Mesoclemmys; species Mesoclemmys tuberculata. Next base: position 12,094,217 of record ML675625.1, on the reverse strand, counting down.
CACATACACTCAGACTTGCTTGATACATGAGCCACACATATACAAATAAAAACACTCATACATGTCCTGTATATTCATAAAAACATACCTGAGATGCAGAGATGCATTCTAACTCTCTCAGTACATACACCTCACTGACTCATGCATATCTGCTCACCCTCACCCTGATCAGATGTACAAACACATACTCTCTACATCCACTTCATTCATCCACCAGGTTCTCACACATACAATACTCTCCACACACACATTAATACATGCTGTTATGTGTTAACACAGGCCCAGGGCTGACTGGGGAGACAGTCTTTCAGTGGACAGACAACAGGAGACATGGGGAAGTGTTAATTTCTGTGCCCTTTTCTTCTTTGCTTTTCCTTTGCATTGAAGGGATAAGACTGTCCAAATCTGAGGAGACATCAGAGGATAACATAAACCTTTATGTCTACAGCTTATTTTATGCATGTCCTTTCTTCAGAAACAAACTTCAGAAAAATGGTATCTTGTGCGGGGCAGTGGGGGGTCGGTCCCTATAGGAGAAGCTTGGAGATCTCAAAGGGAGTTGAGTTTAAGATTTTAGCAAACTCAAGCCCACTCATGGATTTAACTCAGACTTTTGACAATGGAACAAAAACATCATTGCAACTAGACAGCTGTTTTTACTATCAAAATCCCTTGGATCAGCCTCAGTGCACAGTATTCTGACAATTCAAAGGAAATCTAGAGCCCAGCATCAGCTCAGAGCTGGAAAATTTCCTAATATGAACTGTCTTCTATAGCCCCCCAAACTAAAGCTCTTTCAGTTGTTGTTACTCTCCCTCCTCTTCATAAATTCACAGCACTAACCCATGAGTTCACTGCATTTCTGAACTTGTGTCACTCTCACACGTTAAATTAGGGTATTCCAGGCTAGTGATTTAGGCTTTCTCTGATTCTCTTCACCTTAGACTTCTGACGCAGTGACTGGTCCACAGGCTGTCAGTAAGTAACCGTGTCCTTCAGGAATAGTCTCTGCAACTCTCCCTCCTTCTTCTAGTAACTTGAATGCCCTGTTAGCTGGATGCCTTACTAAGCAGGTAGATATATAATGGTACTTTTAAAATGTCTTACATACAAAATGCACTCAGGCCCTGATTTAACAAAGTATGTTAGCAGCTGCCCAGCTGTATCTATGTGAGCAGCTGTATTGAACTCAGTATGATTACTTATGTACTTAAAGCTAGGCATGTGCTTAAGTTATTATTTTTATTTCTATTAGTGCCTAGGACACCCAGTCATGGACTAGTAGTCTCTTGTGCTAAGTGCTGTACATATCCAGAACAAAAAGACAGTCTCTGCCCTCAAAGAATTTACAGGGAAAATAGTTATGAATTGGGGAATTGGGGCCTGAAATACTTGTTATGCGCTGATGGGTAAACATATTTATATATTTTAGCATGTTTAATATATTTCATAGAGCTGTTAAAAAAGGGAGGGGAAAATCATTTTCCTCTTGTTTCATAATTAGAAATATTTTGACCAGTTCTAGTATATAGCACATTATATCACTTTTCATTTGAAGTTCTTAAAGCACTTTAGCAAGGGAGGAAAGTTTTATTATTTCCATTTTATATCTGCAAAATCTGAGGCAGAAAGAGGTTAAGCCATTTGCGATATGCTCCAGAACAAATCGGAATTAGAAATTGAGATGTCCTGATTCCCAGCTCTGTGCTCATTCCGATAGAGTATGCTGCCTCTCTTGATTAAATAACAAACAGAGGTTGTGCACAAAACATACATATGCAAATTAATAACAGTTCAGAATCTATATTTCCAATTACTAGACAGTTTTTTACGTACTTACAGCTCAGACAGTTGAAGGGGAAAAAAATGTGCTGAACAGTTGCTCCCAGAAGGATGCTTTCCTTCAAAGGCATGCAATTTTCTCCTTGGACACCTGGGAGAGAGTTGTCTACTCCACTATCACATGGGAAAAGGATCAAGACCATGAGATCCCCAGCACAAGTGGAACTGTTCTCAACAGCTAGTGCATAATGTAACAATGAAATGGAATCCATGGTTTAGTTGTTCATAGATTTACTAGATTTGTTATTCAAAAAGGATTAACATTCCACCTAACTGTGGGAAATGTGGAACCATACCTGCTGCATTATTTCACAGTTATAGCTGTGTCCAAGCATGCAAAATTGCCAGAAACCAGTTTATTGGTTTCTTATGCATCTCCAAGAGGGTGGTAGCATTCTATTTGGAACGGGTCCTGTGTCTTCTAGGATCTGAAAAAGATAAAATATTATCCAAAATGTAACTGGAGGAGTGCAATGTATTCACTAGTGCTGGGCAGGATCCAAAATTTCCATCCCATGGGAAATTTTGCATTTCTGGAAAAAAATTGATTCCAAATTGAAACCAAAAAAAAAAAAAAAGAAGAAGTCAGAAGTGAAAAATACCCCATGGTACAGAAAAATTTGAAAAATTCTGTTCCAGAAAACCTGAAAGAGAATTTTTAAAACATTTTCTGTTGGCTCCCTGGCTATCCAGCAGGGTCCCTGGCTGCCCTGCCGGCAAACTAGTTGGGCATCCAGGAGCACTGGCGTGTTCATTGCGCTGCCAGGCAAGCAGCCCAGGGAGCTGGCCAATTAGGGAGCGACTGCCCATGGAACCTGGGGAGCCCCAGCTCTGTAGTAGCCTGCCATGTGGACTACTGAAGAGCTGGAAGCCCTAGATCCACTGCAGCCTCCCTAACAGGCGGCTGGGGAGCTGGAACAGAAAATTTCAGTTTTATGCAAACTCTGCTTTTTCTGTCACAAAATTATTCCAAGGGAAAATTCCCAACTAGCTATAGTATTTACCCTGACAGGCAAGAAATAAACACAGTTACATCAGGGCAAACAAGTGTTCTTCGATATATCAAACCAGGTAACAAAGGAGAAACACTTAAACTTAATTTAGCAACACCTTTATCTTTAGCTGTTATGACCTTATACAAACTTCTGATACACACCTAGAAAGCTGGGAAGTCACATTAATTCAAGTGGAGGTAAAGAAGGATTTAATGGGATCCAGTACTGCCAACCCTAAGCATCTGAAAATTATGAGCCAAGCCCCAAACAATCATTAGATTAGCTTAGAAATCATGAGATTTTATAAATAATAAGCTTTGGGTTCTTTTTATTTGTCTTTTGCTGTTTGAGTCTTTAAGGTCTAAACAAGTTTCAAATTTTCCTCTGCAACAATGAAGGCTAATTATTTTGGGGCAGGGCGGTGTGTGTGTGTGTGTGTGTGTGTGTGTTAAGCTGAGATTTTTGCATAAAACTATAACCCTAGGAACAAGGGCTTTAAGAAAAACTCCAAATTTCATGAGACTTGGCATAAAATAGCAAGAGCTGGTGACACTATGGCACATAACAAATGATCTCCTGGACTGCAGTGAAATTTGCCTTCCCAGAACTAAAGGATGCTTTCTTACTTTTAAATATTTTGAATTATTATTGTTTATTACATGGCACCATTAATTTACACAGTGGTTTAAAATCAGTACCTTGCCCAAAGTTAGGCATGTGCTAAGAGCTTTGCTGGATCAATGCCAGCACATTCACTCAGCACCTTGCTGGATGGAGTCCTTATTAGCTAATCATATGCCTGAACAAAGACCCTAGAACTAACATCTCACAGTTATCACCAGAACTGGAGGCAGCCATTTTATTATATATTTGTTGTATTTGTGTTTGTTTATTTATTTATACTAAATTAAAAATCAGATCATAATATTAAACAAATTCTTAGTTATTTCTTTAGTACTAGTGAAGGACCAATATTTTTTGCTTTGCCTTCCACTGCATTCAATTCCAGAACATTTGTGACTGATAAACAAAGTGCATGTTAACAATTAAAGCTCAAAATTAGGCAGGCAGTAAAAAGTAATATGAGAGGAGGACCATAGCTACTGATACTATTGAAGCTGTTCTCTAAACATATGGTTTCCAATCTTTAACACAATGCACAAAAATAAAACCCTGCACCCAATGAATGCCTGATCTTTTCATTGCAAAATGATCAGATATGCCTGTTGCCTTTTAGTTTTACATCCCCTTCTTCTTTCTGTTTATAAAAAACCAAAAGTATGCCATTTTATTTTAGCTAAGGATCTGCCCCTTGGTATCAAGCAGAGATGGACTTTGTTAATTAATTTGCACTGCTGACTTGACTAAAAAACAATAACTTTTGTTATGTTTAAAAAAAATCCTGTAGATTTGCTTGAAAATTTTCATTCATAAAACAGGAAAGGCCTCTTTTTTTTGCAGCAGAAAATCTGCTTTCACTGTGAACATGGTGAAATTTCAACCCAAAGAGTGTGGAAAAAGTTGTGATTTGTTCCAGGATGAAATATTATCATACTTTACTGTGAAACCTTTATTACCAGTAGAAATAGCAAGATTTCACCTGAAGCTATATTTGCATAAACATTGGCTTTGCACGTGGAAATTTTTAAGGTAGAAACTGAATTTCAAACTTTTTGATACAAATATTTAAAACAAACATGGGTTGATTTATCAGTTCCCCTCACAGTCTTTTTATTAGATATTTTAATAATATCAAAATGCACAAACACACAGTCACAAGATACAGAATTCTTCCATTGTCCCAACCAACTTATTAGCAGGTGTTGGAACATTACATGCAAATACTGATTGATTTCTGCTGATTCGCTCTGACAGGTGCAGGTCACTAACCCCTCACAGAATATAAAGGAGATGAGAGTGGGTCCCTCAGAAGAGAGAATTAGAATCTGAAATAGAGTCAGTCTGGAAATCTGAAAGTCAAACTGGTGGTGGTGGTGGTGGTGGTGGTGGTAGTAGTAGTAGTAGTGAGATTGTATGCTATTTATTATCTTATTTCAGTTATAAGTAATAAATCATCTCAGAAAGTGTTTAAGGGGTAATCCATTTTTTGTGGGTTTCTATTCATTCTGTGCTAGAGCAGTGTTAAGATTCCTCTTGTTCACATGAGCAATTAGTAGCAATCTAGAATTTGTAATTTTATAATCTTAAATAAGTTGGAAAATGTGTTTATTTGCTTTACTTTTTTGCTTATTTCAAGAAGTGTCTATTGGTTCTGTTGAAATAGTCAGAAGTCTGACTTTTTTTTAGATAGAGAAACTATGGACCAACTCAGTTGTACTTTCAATGTAATTTTACTACAACCTAGAAACAGGCTTTCAAACCTTTCATCAGGCTGATTTATGAACGGAACTAAGGCTTGCTTAGTACAACATTTTCACAGTAAGAGTTACATTCCCACAAAAAGGAACACTGTCAGGTACAATGATCGTGAGTCAATCCTGTGAGACTAACTGTTCTGTTCAGAGAAGCAAACCTGGCTGCCCTAAAATTTATTAGAAATACTCTTAAGTTTAGGGTTAGAATTCCAGAAATAGTCCAAAATATGACCTTTTATTACATATTTGAAAGCTTACTGAGATTTCTTCACAGCGAAAACAAGAATAAATGTATCTTGGAATTCGCAGAAGTATTTCTAACTAGTTTGTCATTTTTTTCTCAATAAATCTTAATTGGCTTATTTCACCTATTTTAGATAAATGATAGGAGAGAATCTGTTGTTTATTGAAGAGTCACAAAGCAACCATTTGGAATACCTTCAAAATGTCTTACGGTTCTTAAAGAATGAAAGTGACTCCAAGCTGTAAAGATCCACAAAGCAGTCTAACCAATTTAGAGGAAAGAGCACAAAGACATAGTTAGATTGCAGGTTGAAAGCACCAATACCCTTTAGTCTACTTTCAGCTTTTCTAGACATTGGGAATACAAGCATCTGACTGACTGCTTTGATAAAGCTGGGAGATATTTGCAGGGACTTGTTTCTAAGCCACACCTCCATATTAAGGATGAGAGTAGCCCGTATCCCCATGGCACATCACCAAGGATTGTATTTGGTCTTTACATGATTCTTTGGTCACTCCTGGGGAGGAAGGGTATAGCAAATAAATCAATAACATTTATAGTTTGGGAGCTATGCTTTGCACAGGATTTTCTAAGATCTGTTTCCCCCAGAATAACATTTTTTTAATTACTTCTGGTAAAATGTTTCCTTTTCATTCAGCGCTCAAGAAGGCAATTTGTCCAAATGCCCTATCATATTCCTAAAAAATGCAACTTCTCATGTTCTAGCTTTTATTTTTTCAATCTTATTTTCAACTTTCACTAATTATTACTTAATAATGTAGTGACTGAATAGACAGGAGACCTGACTTTGTGTATTTCCTCAATGTAGGGAAAGAAAAAGCAAACGTCTGCTCAATACAATACAGTTCAGACCTCACCCAGGAGATTCACTCATCTGCTGTGTTATCAGGAGAATAACTCGGGGCTCTCCAAGAGAAGAGATTCCAAATTGCAGGAAGCAGCGATAAGATCTCTAGCTGGCTTAGAGCTATTTAAGTACTTTTACTGGCTTGGAATTGGGATCGTTGTATATAAATGAAATATATATTTGAGTACAGTATGCTGTCCAAAGAATAATCGTGTGCATATGGCCTGTAAACTCAGTTTAGACTGTTACAATAATAATATTTTGCACTTTACATCTTCAAAGTGCTGTGCAAATATTAATTAAAATAGATCCCCACAACACTCTGTAAGGCTTTTATTATCCCCATTGAACAGATGGAGAAATGAAGGCAGAGAAATGAAGGTCAAAGCCATTAATCCAGTTCACTGGCCCCAGCTGATTCTCTTTTCAATGTGTGGTGTTGTTTGTATTTATTTCTTCAAGTAGATTATAAAATAATATTGTCTAGAGATGAATAGATATAGCCCCTCTAGGTTCTCCCATTCATCCGCCTAGTGTTTTGTGTTAGAGATTTATGAACAAATCTGGATAAAATAAGAGCAAATCTGAAACTCAGGCTTAAGGCCAGTTTTTCAAAACAAGTGACTAAGTGTAATGTACACCTATGCAGACCTGATAATCAAATATGCAAATAGCTAATACAGGTCTATTGCAGGTCTATAACAAAATTACCATATGTTTACATATTCAATTGTGCACTTGACATGTTTGAAATCTGATTGCCAACATATTGCTGTGGTTCAAAAATCTTTGGTTAATATTTTTTCTTATTATCAAGAGTCCCTGCTAATTCCTGGCTTGGATCAGAACAGGAGGTGCCAAAATACAATTTTAAAAGTTATTCTTATGACATTGTATGTCCAGCTTGAGTAGGAGCAGAAATATTAGAAATCCCAAAAGGAAAAAACTGTTCCTGAAAAGTTTCTAAGTCAATATATTCAATATAATAATTCTGTGAAGCATTAAATGACACCTATATTTGAATATTTCTCCAAACCAGTCAGAGGCCCTGATTTTGGAGATACTTGAAGTTGATGAGATTACTCACCCAAATAAAGTTATACTTGTGCTTATGTGTTTGCTGGGCCCAAGGTTCACATTGCACATTGCATTTTTTATCTTCATCATTTACTGAGTTGTACACTAGTAAAACACTCCTTGCGCAGTGCCCACTTAACTCTTTTTTTTTTTTATGTATTCACAATTCCAGCTTCTTTTGCTGTCCTTTAGAGTGTGTGGAAAACGTTACCCATTTAGCTTATTTTACAGCTCCAACAGGAAGGTCAGCAACTGATTCTTCAGTTGGATTTCATGAGCACTCTTTAACTATTTCAAATGTTGCTGATTATAATGCAAACTTTCAGTGGCCCAGTATGCCAATGCTGTGTATAGATCAGAAATATTGAGTGCATTACAAGCAGGTTACACTTCAAAACAGTTGGTTCACAGTGTTCAAGACCATTCGTCATTTTTATTATTCTAAAGGACTGGAAGGGCTTAGAAACTTTCCTAGGAAGTGGTAGAGTTCTGAGCAGCTGCACTACAATTCTTACTCACATTAGATTTTGGAGAGAGCACTGATTTGCAGTAAATGTTCTCAGCAGCCAGGAAGGGCTGAAACTGGCAAACCCTCTCTCACAAGATTTTCACTTCTGAAATAAAAAAAAACATACTGGTTATTCCGATTTAGATCATCACTGTGGGCCTCATTCACCTCTGCATCACACCATAAAACTGGAGTATCACAGGGGCATAGTTAAAATAATAGGGGTCAGACACTGCCAGGGTCATTGCAGAGGACAAGCTTGCTATTTATGTGAAGAGTTTTGTAGTGGTGTACATGGGCGTTGAGCAAGAGGAGAAAACTTCTCTGTTCTCTCTCTCACTCTCTAGATACACTAACTAGTGTAATAGGAAAACATTATTTATGAACATATGTCCATATGCAAATCTAGATTTTCAGAATAAAGAACAAAATTGCAAAAATGTGCATGTTAGCAGACACAGGTATCACAGCTACATTGCACATGCAAATTATGCATAGGTAGTTCTGAAAACAGTATTGATGCTGTATATCCAGAGAGTTCCAGAGCACTTTACCAAAGGTATATATGCCTCAAAGAGATACTCAAACTCTACTGAGATCACTGATGATCTCAAAGATCTTACAATCTAAATACACAAGACAGACAAACATTTGAGGGGAGATAGAGGCATTCTCTCTTGCCTTTTAAGATTCTTTCAAACTTAAATTCATGCACAGGATACAGAGTTTCATGGCCTTTGGGTGTGTTTTTCTAAGACTGCAATTCTTCTGGATTGTACAGAAAAACAATTCCCTGCAAAATGCTAATTAGAAAGTAAACATGTCTTGACAGTTTTCCATCAAGGCACGTATAACCTTCAAAGTTGCTGTTCTTCTGTAGTTTTTGGGGTGAAGTTTACTTTCATCACAAGAGAGCTTTCTCTTTTGTTTTTTTTTTAAAGGCTTTTTCTGCCAAGCAAAGTAAGTGTTTTTCTCAAGTGCAGTTCTCTGAAGGTATTGAGGCGTGTTGAATACAGACAAGTAATTTGTTACCTCGGGCTGTATGTGTCCTGTACTAAAAATTACAAGATGTGAATCCATGGCTATGGTGAGAGTATACGTTGGAAATGTTGTGCAGTGAGAGAGAACAGGTTGTGGCTAATCTCATTCATTCATTGCAGATGAGAGAGGCACTACCCTTTTTATTTTCTTGGCAGGATCAAATTCTATCTGTCTATCACTGTGAACAATTGTTTCTAAGTCAAGAGTGCTGTGATTAAAAATGATATGGCTGGAAAGACTGAGAAGAAACGCTTAAGAAAAAGGCCCTCGTGGGCTTCTAAGGAGAGACTGTCTGTTCAGCACACAGGCCAGTCAAAATATGCTTTCTGGCAGAGACATTAATAAATAGACCAGCTTCAATAGGTGGAGATTTAAGGGCAAGAGACTGTAATGTTGTTCTAAAATTCTTTTGGGCTGGAGCTTAAATCCAATTTTAATGAGCTCATAGAAAATAAATTAATGTTCTACTATCTTCCAAACAATATCTTCTTTAAGCATGAAGATTGGAAACATTTTTTTTTTCTTACTGTGTGCTTAAAACCGTTTAAGAGCCGCCTCTTCTTCTCTCATTTCCTGAGTACAGGCACATGATATCGATCACTTGACTACATAAATATATTCATCTAGTATCCACAAGTGCTGTGTATAATTGACAAGTTTCCACCTTTCTGCTTCCGTTTGTATCAGAGGTCAAGAATTAAATGAACGGACCAATTTCTTGGAGAAAATACAGAACTGCTGAATGACAGTAAAATGAACATAATGGGATGTATAGTGGAATAGTCTCCAGTGGAAATGGTGGAAACCACATCATTCAAAACAGCATTCTTGTCAACTCTCATGATTTTATTGCAAGTCTCACAATATGAGGTGTTTTTCTTAAAAGCTGTAGCTCCTGGATTCTAGTGACTATGTGGGGATTTCAGCTTGCATTAACAAAAAAAAGTCTTTTAGCCTTTATGGTTATAGAGAAGAGCTTTAAAACATGAGTCCTTTAGACTATAAGACTAATAAAAAGGACCCACAATCCATTATTTTTAAAATGTCATGATTTTTTAATGCTTAAGTTTGACAATACTGAGACAACCTACCAGATAAAACACTGTCAGGAGCATAGACTAGATGACTCCATAAATCCTTTGCATTTCTTATGCCTATAATCCTCTGAACACGTGAAGGTGTATGGTGTGCAGCTTCTGTAGTCTATGCAGTCATTTGTGTGCAAGTCAGTAGGTACAGTCTGCATGCAGTGCCTGCACAAAACTGTTTGTGTAAGCCCTGGCCTGGGACCTGAGCGTATGTCTTGGAATCAGATCTGTCATGACCATGGTATGAACATTGCCATGCTTTTAACCACTTACACTGAGTCCAATTCTTAGAGTCCACATTGACTATGAAAGTACTGCTCATCTAGACAGGTTTATTTAGCGTCACTGGGCCTAGCAACAGAAGGCATCTGTTTGCACATACTGTCAAACTCTTGTCAGGTTGAGGGTTAACAACCCATTCGACCCTGAAGCTAGTCGTGTTCTGTCCAGAACAGAGTATAGAGAATGGTCAAGGCAATTAGTACAAAGAGAAGATGTTGTCTGGTGCTTCGCGTTTACAGAGGACTTGGATTATGTGCAGACTGGTGATGTTTTACTGCAAATCCTAATGTGCATCTGGATTCCAAAAGGGTGTGAGGAGAAGGTTGATATGGGAGTGCGTTGTCAGAAGAACGTGGTGGTGTAGTAATGGTGTATTATATTAGCCACAATAGATGATGTTCTGCACAAGCATGATCTCAGAGTTCATCAGCTCTGGATAAACTTCAGTGTGCTTCATTGCTATAGACAGGCCTGGTCCGTTTTCTGTTGGTAATTTTTCATTAGCTGCAGCAGTATAGACTTGGTGTAACTCTTTTACTACATGGATATTTCAGAAGATATCAGAAGTGATTTGAGTTAGCTTTAACAGGCTGTCCTGCAAGCAAATCCAACTAATAGGGCTTGGAAACCATTTCTCTGGAAGCTGCAACACCACCAGTTGGTATAAGGGCCAAGTGGTCGGTCACTGATTGCCTGCTAGCTATGCAAAGTGGAGTGTGTCTTAAATTCAAGGTGGATGGTGCACCATGCCAGATCATTTTGTGCAAATTAAGATGCACTTACAAGTAGCTCTGTAGAGTTTCACCTCTAAAGGACTGAGCTAATCCTGCAGAGATACAAATCTGTGATTCCAGGGAATGTTTCAAACCTGATGCTTAGCTCACTAAGCAATCATATGCAGTGCCTGCACTAAATAGCAAAGAGCATTCTTTAATATCTTTGCCAAGCATTTTCACCTCCTCCCCTCGCCTGACCCATCACCTGCTGGTGTCTGCAGTGTGCAAATTTGAGAGTTTTCTTTATGAGTTGCACATAAAATCCATACCTCTGGTCATGCGTGAGAAACTGCTGAGAGAGCCTGATTCAGCCCTGAAAGCGTTCCATTTTTTATGGGTAAGATCCTTATGGTGTGTTTTTTCAGAAATATGCAGAATATGTAATGCCTGATACTCACAGGTACTAAATTACACACTTCTGGCAGGGAACCCAACTGACTAATTATCCATGCAAATTACTTATCCACTGACTTCAAAAGAAAACCTGCTAAATGATCCAAGTTAGCAGAAAATGAAGAAATGCATAGTAGGATGAAACCCTGTCTGCCCCACCACAATAAAACAAACAGTGATATTCAATGAAGTGGTAAACAACCAAAAATAGAAAATTCTTGAGGTTTTCACTTGAATATAGAGAATACCAGTTTGTTATGCTGGTCTCTAGCATGTAGTGCACCGAGACTATCACACTGTATGTTGTAGCTGTTCAATCATCCATTAGCTTCCATGTTTTTGTTTTGTTTATGGGGAAGAAAGGAATTCCTCTATTGTTTAGACAGAAAATAAGTCTTCTCTTCAAATCTGCTTTCATATGATGCCTTCTTTTCCAAAGCGGTGGTCTCAAGACTTGCTAGACTATTAAGTATTGAAAGTTTTCAGAATTAATTGACAGTATCACCATACAGAGTCACATATCAAATTCCATGGTCATTCAAAATGAATTGCCGACATCTTGATTAAAATGTATGTATTGGACCATTTGAATTCTATGGCAGGAGGAGCTATTGCCTATCAATAAGTTATGTTAGATGAGTAGGTCCCATCTTCATGCTATATAATGTGTTCATTCGAGTCACTCTACTGTTCTGTTGAGGAAACAGCAGTATAAAAAGTCATAGTGAGTGTTTGCTCTAGGTGACCAGATAGCAAGTGTGAAAAATCAGGATGAGGGGTGGGGGTAATACGCGCCTATATAAGACAAAGCCCTGAATATTGGGACCGTCCCTATAAAATCAGGACATCTGGTCACCCTAATTTGCTCTGACCTAAACACAATACAGTTATGTGAACGTTTTGGATTGATGATCACCATTTCATTCTAATTTTGATCTTTGGTCTTTAAGGGCACTGCACAAATAGTCCTGATGGTCTCAATAGGACTACTTGCAGAGTAAGATACTACTCAGTGTGAGCAATGGTAGCAGAAGCTGGCCCTTGTGCAGTGGCCTAACTGTTAAAACCTGTTATGGATGGATTGATATTAAACTAGCTTTGATAATTTGCTAAATTAATTGGACCTTCCCCATAACTTTGTATTCTGTTACTTAACTTTCATTTGGAAATGACAATTTGATTAAGTAACAAAAGAAGCACAAGATAAAATATTTATAACCATAATTGTGGGAACCTTTTTTGAGAATGTCTTCTAACATTTCTTAGAGGAAGGTTTTTAGTACAAATACACATGGCTAGATTTTTACAAATCAAGGATGCAATTGTGCACCTAGCTAGAGTGTGTGATGGGGTGCACAGCTCAGTAAATGCATCTGGAAATGACCAGTCATTTGCATACATAATCTGATAGTTACACACCCAATTTATAAAAGAGCCCTGCAGAGGCTGCCTTTAGTCTCTCTGGGGAGTGGATTATATATAGGACAAAAGTTGATGTTTGCCCACTCAAGCCATAAGTATCTTTCCAGTAAGAAAGCGAGATTTCTCTACCACAAAGGGGATGTGAATTCAGGTTCTGAACTGGACTTTTCACATGCCAGACTGGCAGCCTGTTCAGCTCCTGCTTACTTTGGAGCAATCCAAGGCACTCCTCTTCCCATAGGGCTCAATATTTAATTATTGAGTATTACAGTGGACTTGAGAATCTTGTATAGTCTTCAAGGCATTCTCCCATGGATGTCACTTACTGAGGTTGATGAACTCCCAAGGGAGGCAAGCCTAGCCCTGTTCAGAGACAAGCTCCTCAGAGAGCAGCATATGCCAGTCAGGGGAAGCTGAGGCTTTCTTCACAGTGCATACACTGTCAGAGCTGCCAGTAAAAGTCCTGTGCATTTGATAACGAGAGGCCAATGGCGGCTCACGGTGCTGCTGTCCAGGCAAACATTTATTTCCTTCTGGTGCCAATAAATTAATTAGAAAACCTGCTTGGGGGAGTATGGGGAATGATTTCTGGAAACTCCACAGCAAACTGCATTCCCCAAGTCACAGCTCTTGGTTAGTGTCTTTCACAACACTGCTAAGCTCTAGATAATGGTATGCATAACCCTGAAGAGCAGAAACAGAGAGACAGGAAATTATGGCTGAATGTGTGTTTCCTTAGGGAGCCTGCGCTCACTGTTGGGAGTAGTCAGTGCCATATATTGTGCAACACAGCGAGAAGCCCCTTTTCAGCTGAGTTCTGCTAAAACTCAGCCAGATTGTAGTGAGATGTGAAAATCTCCAGAAGAAATGTCTTGTAAATATAGGCAGCTGCCTCAGCTAGTGCCATGTTAAGAATCCCAGTGGCCTTACATAGCATTGTCAATTCCAAGTGTTCAAAAGCCACGAGTCAGCCCCTCCCCACAAATTATGAGATTTGCTTACAAATCAGGAGATTTTGAAAAAATCATTATGGGTTTTTCTGGTTTTTGAGCCTTTAGTGTTCATGTTTTGAAGCTTCTCTAACAAACATGAGGGCTATAAACCTACTTGTATTTTCAATGAAAGCTAAGATTGTCACATAACGATGTCTTTGGGAGCTGAGGCTTTAAAAATTCCGAATATCACAAGATGTGTGAAAAATCATGAGTGCTGCAGTGTCTGGTGCTGTGGTTACATCTATTATTTGTATTATCAAACCCTTCCTGGACCAAGACCCCATTGTAGGTGCTGTTCAAACACAAAACAAAATGACAGTCCTAGCCCTAAAGCACTTACAATCTAAGTATCAGAAAAGAGATAACAGATGGATATAGGCTGACAGGGGATTACAAGGAAACAATTAAATAGTGTTGATCAGCGTGATAGGCAATGGTCTCTGCACAGCAGCAGCCTAGCTGTGGTCAAGTTTTTTGTAGGACTCATGCAAAAGGAGAGTTTTAAGGAAGGATTTGAAGGTGGATCATGAGGTAGCTTTTATGGATGTTTATGGGGAGCTTTTCACAGGTTTGAGGGTCAGCATGAGAGAAAGCATGAAGGTGCTTGTTTGAAAATATAAAAAGCAGGCAATGGAGGCTGACATTACCGGCTGATTGGAGGCAGGAATCATCCTTTCAGTACTGAATGAGAGATAATAGCTGGGGATAAAGTTGTGAAGGACCTTGAAAGTGAAGACACTGGCCTTATGGACTTAATTTTAAAAAGGTCATAAGCACTTGACGGTGCACAATGATGTCAGCATAACTTGCATGTTTAGTTTCTGTGAGTGTACAAGCCAGGTATTTATGAACTCACGTGGCTTTTAGTTGGTCATTTGCAAATGCAGATCGATATCTTCTACATGAATGCACAAGTGAGGCATGTGATTGTGCACGCGCGTTTGCACTCAGCTTTGAGCTTTTGGCTCTATGTACAGAGCAGTGAGACATTTTCTAATGAAACCAGAAGCCAGGGACACCTCCCTAGTCATCTGCCCAAACTTACGCTCCTTGTAAACTTCCTTTTTGTGTTTAACCTCACTGATTAACAGATTTCTCTGTTAAGCCAAGCTGGTCACCTGCCATATTTGCTGTTCTTTCTGCACATTGGAATGCTTTGTTCCTGCACCGTCAAAAAGATTTCCTTAAAATACAGCCAGCTCGCGTGGACTCCCTTCTCCCCCATATTAGCCTGGGTCTGTATTCTGATGTTCTCCCTTCTTCCTTGTGTTCGGATCCTGAACTTGACCATCTCATGGTCACTGTTGCCCAGGTTACCATCCACTTCTACTTCCCTTACCAATTCTTCCCTGTTTGTGAGCAGCAGGTCAAGAGGAGCATGGCCTCTAGTTGGTTCCTGCAGGGCTTGCACCAGGAAGTTATCCTCAACACTCTGCAAAAACGTCCTGGATTCTCTGTGCATTGCTGTATTGTTCTCCCAGCAGATATCGGGGTGACTGAAGTCCCCCATGCGAACCAGGGCCTGTGATCTGGAAACTTTCATTAGTTGTCTGAAGAAAGCCTCGTCTACCTCATAATCCTGGTCTGGTGGTCTATTGCCGATGCCCACCATGACATCACCCTTGCTGCTCTCACCTTTAAACTTAATGCAGAGACTCTCAACAAGCTTTTCTCCAGTTTCATACTGGAGCGCTAACCAATCGTACTGATCTCTTACATGCAATGCAACTCCTCCACCTTTTCTCCTCTGCCTGTCCTTCCTAAACAGTTTGTACCCATCCATGACAGTGCTTCAGTCATGTGTTACCCTATCAAGTCTCTATTATTCCAATCACATCATAGTTCCTTGACAGTGCCAGGACTTCGAATTCTTCCTGCTTGTTTCCCAGTCTTTTTGCGTTCTTGTACAGGCACCTAAGACAGCTAGCTGCTTGTCCTACTTTCTCATGAATCAGGAGGCCTCCCCTGTTGTATCCTCCTCCTTGTGCTTCCTCCTGGCTACTTCCCCCCGTTCTTAGGTCTCCATCCTCCATTGAACCTAGTTAAAGCCCTCCTCGGTAGGTGATCAAGCCTGTCTGTGAAGATGCTCTTCCGTCTCTTCGTTAGGTGGATCCTGTCTCTTCCGAGCAATCCTTATTGGAACAACGTCTCATGGTTAAAGAACCCAAAGTCCTCTCTCCGACAGCACCTGCATTAGCACGCGTTTACTTCCGCAATTCGTCCCTACCTGGGCCTTTTCTTTCAACAGGGATGGATGAGAACATCAATGGCACCTCAAACTTCTTTATCCTTCTTTCCAGAGTCACATGGTCATCTGCAGTGATCCGCTGAAGGTCATTCTTGGTAGTATCATTGGTGCCCACATGGAGAAATAGGAAGGAGTAGCTGTCTCAGGGCTTGATGAGTCTCAGCAGACTCCATCACATATTGAATTCTAATTCCAGGCAAGCAGCACACTTCTCGAGTTTCCTGATCTGGATGACTCTGTCCCCCTTAAGAGGGATTCCCTGGCCACCACCACCACCACCTGTCTCCTCCTCTTGGGAGTGGTGGTTGTGGAATCCGCATCCCTAGGACAATGCATTTCATGCCTTCTGATCACTGGGGTCTCCTTCTGATCCCTTTCCTCCGATGATTCTTTCAAATCATTCTCTGCAGTAGTAACTGTGCAGAGAGGTAGTTTAAAACTCACCCCAACCATTTCAGTCATTGACTCTTTCCACATTCACCACAACACCCAGATTACTCATATTGTTCTGCTGCAATGAGTCTTCAGGATGAATTCCTGATGTGGAAACAGTGTCTTTTACTGTAAAATTAACACATCTGAAGTAGAAACCTGCCTGTCTGAGCTATGAAAATAACTGACATGAACTTTAGAGAGCACCAAAAGGAACAGATCCAATTTACAACTTTGCTTACATGGGTTGTCCATTTACACCATGCACCACAGACGGACTAGTAGTATCGTCTAGTTTGCATCACAATTCTAGACAGCTGGCCTAAGTCACCGTTGCAATCCTTCACTTTTACTCCAGGATAACTCCACTGAAGTCTGCACAGTGACTGGAGTAACAGAGTATGCCAAAATAAATAAATACATAAATAAAATCATTGCTATTAGCTTTTGAGCATCCTGGACAGGCTGTTTTCTCTTTAGCTTCTCACTTTGGTTCTTTATCCCATTTCGGGATCTTGATGGGTTCACATAGTGAACAAGTCTCCTCTGTTGTCTCAGGAGAGCAAGTTAGGTGCTACAATGAAATAGTTAATGCCCAATTTTTCATAGCATGGGAAGAACAAAACAAAACAGCTATCTGAATAATACTGAGGAGCAGGAACTAAGCTGCTCTTTAAAAATAAACACAACACTGCAGATGGTGATTGAGAGAAAGTTTCAGTCACACTATGAATGATAGGGTGATCAGAAAATGTTCTTATGTTAGTGGTTTGCAAATGTCGGAACACTATGTTACAGCTTTATTTTCAATAGCGTGTTCTTGGCTTAAAGCACATTTCTACTCTGAAAGATGACCATGTAAAAATACACCATTTCAGTCAAGAGATTTGCTGCTTTACTATATTCAGTCAGATCGACTGACTTTGTAGTGCCTGAAAAAAGTGCTTGCTTTACTCCTGTTAGCATTGCAGAGCAAAAAAACAACAGCTGAGACTGAGGTCATTGAAGATTTCATTGTGTGCCTCAGAACTTGCTCAAAGTTACCTGTGCAAACCCATTAAAACAATGGGCTTACATGGGTATGACTGAGGGTCTAATATGGTCTGCACAACCTTTGCTGTTGGTGATATTGGTGCAAGATTGAAAGAACCCAGACTTAGCTTTCAGAGGTAAGTTTGCCGAATGGAAGGGGGGTGTGTGTGTGTGTGTGTGTGTGTGTGTGTGTGTGTGTGTGTGTGTGTGTGTGTGTGTGTGTGTGTGTGTGTGTGTGTGTAAAAATAAGTCGTTTTACTTGTAATCATTACATCGAATACAGACACTTTCTACCAGACTTTGCCAACTGCTAGTATACCTCAACTCTGATCGAGACTGTGCAGCTCCAGAGTTGACAATTAGTTCAGTTTCAATGGCACATTTGATCCCAAACTCCTCTAGTGCCACTTCTGATGGATTTTTATGCGATGGGAACACTTTTTCTATCAGGAACTGGAGTGAGACCTATCAAACATATTTTGCATGGATTGCTGAACAGCCATCAAATGGTAATAACTTTTCATCAGACGCATCATTAATTAATGTTTGTATAGTAGTTTGAGATCCTTAGATGAAAGGTGCTGTATAAGTGCAAAGTATTATGAGGATAAATTCTGAAGTCCTACACTGACTTCAGGATTTAGCCATTCATTAGCTATGATATTTTCAATGCAGTAAAATGCTTTATTCTATTTCTAGGCATGCCCAAAGGAATCCACAGATCTGATCCAAGGCCTTTGTGTACTTCTCTTCTAAGTCTAGGACTCAACACACAGGTTAGAATGCGTAGTGGCGTATCTGGATCCAGCTACAAAGTCAAGCATGTTTGAATTGTTTCTTTTCGTTGGAAGGGCAATATGAACAGGAAGAGAGAGGTTTTTCTGGATTTGCCAAAAGTTAAGTCATTACTGATACAAACAATCTCTCAGGTTACTGTCTGGGTTTAGAAACATTTATGAATTCTATTGGATTGAACTCTTCAACTCTGAACTTCAATCTCATTTTCCTCTTCAACCGGCACCAAGGGGTCATTTCTATTCCCCACCTTATCTCATCTGGGGACACCCTAGAGCTGTGTTGTGTATATAGGAGAAGCAGGTGGGAGGCACTGATATTGCTGAAAAACTATTTCATCTGGACCCACAGTGAGTGTTCAGAAGCTGACTTTCTTCTGCTTTACTGGAACTGGATATGAAGCCAAGTTCCAAATGCACATGGTAAGAATTTAGTTGCAGACTAAGTAAACATACAGAAGCAATGGAAAGCTCTTTCCTGATTATGTGCTACTCGCATATTGTTTGGACAGTTAAAAAAAATAGTCCAGGGGCAGGACAGGGACTTTGCAGAAAACATTAATGTTTTAAGCATGGTTTAATATTTTATCCTGGTCTCTCAGTCTCCAAATCTGGTGAATAAGAGCTTCTAACAGTTTGAACTCATTGCTGTTCCCCCTCCCACAGCTTCCAAGTATACTCTATATTGCTAGCCTGAAATGATGGGGTAGGCTGATGGTGAATGGCAAGTCTGAAATGGCACCACTAGCTCTGAACTGTCAAACCACTGAAGCTGAAATATGCCCAGCATCAGGGGCCAGGAGAACAGCAAGAGTGGGAATGAGAACTCTGCCGTCAAGGCCTCATTATATGAGCTGAATATGAAGCTTTGCCATATCAAGAAGTTAGAGGGACATTGTTGGGAGGGCTAGGTCTCAAAGCAGCACTTACTAGTCCTTTTGATGATGAGGTTTTGATTACTGTAGAGAAGGGAGGCTTTGATTCGTTTAGCCATGGACCCATTTGAAACTCTGATGTTTCACTTCACAGGGATTCACACAACAGAGTTCAGCTTTTACACATGAGGGATGCATATGCCAGTTATCATTCCAGTTCAGGTTAGCACAAACGCAGAATCAAAACAGAACTCGGTTAAATTGTCACATTCTCCTGGTTTTGTGTCTAAAGCATCTGTATCTTATTCTGACTGGCCGACCGTGCAATGCCAGAACTGGGACCAGGTGCACAAATCTTTCAGCAGGCTGGTACTGATTTTTTAAGCTTATAACAAAATATGAAACCATTAATGTGATATCAGTGTATTGCAAATATTTTGTATAGCTGTGTTTAACAGCTATAAGAACAGGGAAGCAGCATGAACTTAGAGGGTTGTTTGGCAGGAAAGTTATGCTTTCTCCATTGTACATTTGATGACAGCCTTGAATGCCCATTTGTCTGCTTATTTCACAGTTATCTCTGTAGCATCTTTCATGCCATCCTTTGCACTTGACAGCCCTCCTGAAGTAATCCTCCTCCTTCAAATTCCTCCTCCAGGCCCACTTCTGTTGTGATACGTACAAGAAATTACCACCAACGATTGCCAGGTTTTGCTGCTGTCAGGGATAGTAGATGCTACATAAGTACGTTCTAATTATTCAGAATCATCATGTTGTGCACTGTGTTAACCCTATATCACATCCAAAAAACTATATTGAAAGATCATTAAGGTTGCAATGTCAAGTACTCGGAAGTTAGGAAATTCCAGAACTAAGTCTGCCAGTGCAACTTTAATCCAGCCCTTTGTGTGTGTGTGTATCATGACAAATTCTTTAATTATGTTTTTTCCTCAGGACCTTGTTTCATTCAGTGAATGGAAAGTATTTATTCAATACTTTTTATCCTCTTACAATTTGTGAACCTAGGCCTTATTTATCACACATCCTGCAACCCTGCACTGAATTCAGAATGATTAATTCCCTCTATTGTCACAAAAACATTGTGAAATTAGGCGGCATCATCTTCATTGTACAGCTAAATGGAGAATTTAGCTGCCCAACTCTCAAAAGTCTCTACTGAGTATGTGCAAACTGCCATTTTCTGGAGACATAACTTGGCCAAACTTGGGAAAAATTTCACAAGAAAGGCAAAAGATACTTCTCTGACACCAGAATGACAACCCTGCCAAATTTCAAGCTCTCACCCAAAAGCATGCATCTCAATTAAATGGTTGTAAGTGATTTCTTTTAGCCTGAGTAAAACAATGTATTTTTCTGTAACCTTGTTCTTAGAAATGGGTGAACTGTTTTAACTGAAAAAACGAGAGTCCTGTAGCACCTCAAAGACTATCAGATTTCTGCAGACATAAGCTTTTGTGGGCTGGAACCCACTTCATCAGATGCACAAAGACTGACGAAGTGGGTTGCAGCCCACGAAAGCTTATGCCCGCAGAAATTTGTTAGTCTTTGAGGTGCTACAGGACTCTTGTTTTTGCTGTATACATACTAACACGGCTACCCCTCTGGAACTTGTTTTAACTGAAAGTTTCCAAAAAAATAATTCAGCCTGAGGCAGACTCCCTAGCATCAAAATTTCCTGCCCAAATGGTTTAAGTCTGGCAGTAGGGTCTTATAATGGGAACTAAAAGAACACCTTAACTACAGCAGCACTACCATTTTCACTTATTGATGTTACACTTCCCTTCCATTGTCGGTTACGTTCACTTCTTTCATATTAGATTGTAAGCTCTTTAAAGGAGAGACTGACTTTTATTGTGTATTTCTCTAGTACAATGGGTCCTCAATCAAGACCTTTTGAGTATTATCCAGAATACATATAATATAACATACAATACACAGATTTAAACCCCATGATGAGTGCAAATAGGCTGCAGACAACAGGAGTGCCATTTAGCCAATGTTTAGAATGAGTGACTGAAATACGCTGCATGGAGCATGTCCTCACACAATCATCCCCTTAACTGTGGTTCAGTTCACTAGGCAGCTGAGCAAGTGATTTTGGTGCCTTGGCTTCATTTTATTCCCTCCTCCACATCTGGGCATGCACTCTTCCTCTCCAAGTTTCTCCCTCTTGTATAGAGCTCTTGTGATCACAAGAGCCTGGACTTCTCTCTCCAAAGCATCATGCAGCAGTAAGTAACATTTGTCCATTAATACTCTTCTCTTCCTTAGACTGTGATGTACAAGTTTATTTTCCCTAAGCACAAGGGCAAAACTAGTTCTGCTTCTAAGGACCTTCTGTTGATTTTGCTTGTGACAAAATTTCATCTATTTTTGCTTCTGATGAAAATATCCTGTTCTGGATTGACAAACAGAACTAATCATTATGCTTTTCTGCAAATCCAAAGAGGAGCTTGCCTGACTTTTGGGGTGAAATCCATTTGCACTGATCTGACTGGGCTGTATTGCTAACTTGGGTGACAGCCAGTTATACAGCACATCTGTTTAATCTGTTTTTCAAACTGCAGCACATTACCTAATTTGAAGCAGCATTGCTATGATATCATCTGTCCCATTTGTAAATGGGAAGTGACCAAGATACTTTCAGTAAAGTAATATATTTACTACAGCTACGTGGAATATCCAGATTTACAAACGTCTACATCATAACTAAGATATAATATTTTCAACATATAGATGAAGGAAAGCGAAACTTGGGCCAAATTGCTATAATCAGAGGAACCTTCATTAATATCAAAATTGCATCTTACACCAACTATGAATATGTCCCTTTTTATATATTGTGTAAATCAAATTGCTTAGACACTACACTACAGTGAGTAATAGGCTTGCAACAGGGTTAGCTGCTTCCCAAGCACTTCCTCGTGACCAGGACCACCTTTGTGATGCCTTGCTTAACAATTCCTCCCTTCTTCAGGGCTCTACCCTTCATTTGCACCAAGCAGTGTCACAGGTCCTTCTGGCCAGGCTTTTGTTCTTTGATTTTTCCAATACAAAAAACCAAAACTGAAAACAATAACATCACAATTACCCTGCTAGTATTGAGTTCTGGCCTCTGGGGTTTCTTTTCCACAGCTTACTGCCAGGCCTCCTGTCTCTGGCAGGCTCAGGCTGGGTCTACGCTGATGGCAGCAAATTCGCCGCCATCAGTTCGATGTCTCTGGATCAACTGAGCGGTCTGTGTAGACCTGCTCAGTCGATCCAGCAATTGATGTAGGAGAACCACCCCGGTAAGTGGCGTAGCGCTGCTTCGAAGGGAATGCTGTTCCGGTCGGCGCGGCACAATATGGACGGCGCAGACGCAGCGTCGACGCAGACGCAGCGAAGTCGACGGGAGATACACAAGTGATTTAGGTCACTTGCATATCTCCCGTCGACTGCCGCCAAATCCAAAAGGTAAGTGTGGACCAGGCCTCAGCAACTCTCACAGCCCCCATGTACTGCAGCTTCCTCCTGCTTCTTATAGTAGAAATACCTCATCCAATCCAGGTGTGGCTCCTTGGCTATCATGGCTGGCAAGCACTAGGCCTTCCAGCCCTTAAGGGCAAGCTTCCCTGTTACAAGACTGTATCTACACTAACTACATTGCATGATAGAAATTAAAGCTGTAAAAGGCCTATCAGATCATCTTAACAACCACTCCTGTTCCATACAGTGCTTTCTCCAGAGTTTTGTCCCAAGTAAGTGTGTGGGGGGGGGGGAGGAGGAAAGAGCACTAGTGTAGACTGGCTGTCAGTGCATTAACCGCAGTGTACTCTAATCCTCCTCAGAGAAAGTCTAGGTAGCACAGTATTAAGATACTAGCAGCCACATATGCCTTCTCCACACTAGCATCACCACCAATGGAGCTTGCACCAGGGCTGGTCTGGATCAGCTGAGTTAGGCTCAAGGGGCTTGGGCAGTGGGGCTAAAAATTGCTGTGTAGACCTTTGGGCTTGGGCAGGAGCCCAAGCTCTGGGACCCTCCATGGTTGAGCCTGAATGTCTACATAGCAATTTTTCAGTCCTGTGAGCCTGAGTCAGCTGACCCGGGCCAGCTGTGGGTTTTTTATCCCCATGTATACCCTTAACGAAACATCCATGACAGTGCTGCACATTAAGGTGAACACAAGCACTGGAAGGCCATTTACAATGCAGGAGGAAGGCACAGATGACCTCTGACCTCATTTAAAGCTGATTAATCCCAAGAACTTCCTCACTTAATAGGGATATTGAAACAAGTCATGGAAATGACTGATCCCAAACATATTAGAACAAGAGATTAGCTGCTAATATGGAAAGTTACCTGGCCAGCTTTTAGTTCAAGCATGAAGGAAGAGAGGAGGATTGCAGTGGGAGCTGCCTAGATCATGAAGTAATGTAGCTACTGGTGAACAATAGGTGCTAAAGGGCCGGAGGACTAAGAGGAAAGAGGTAAAAAGTTTTTTATGCAGAAGCCAGAAGTATGCATAATAAGATGGCTGAATGACAGTTCTGGATTTGCTAGGATGTGCTTGATATTACTGGAATAATAAAGATGTGGAACTAACTGAGAGAAATTAAAATTTAAGATATATGTGGGTGGGGAAGGCAATAGAAGCGAATAAAGAAAAAGGACCGATATGAAAAGCAATGATTGATCAATCCTTACCAATATATAGGAAAACCATCACAGGAGGAGGATTTGGAGGCTTGTGAAAATCAGCAGAAGCTAGCTCACAAGAAACTTTGGAGGAGGAAAGAAGAAATGGTGAGTACTGTGTTACAGAAGGAATATTTTATGTGATCACATGGTTGCCAAAAGCTTCAGTGGTGTGATAAGATAGTCAATGATGTACGTAGATGGAACATCTAAGCCAGATCATTTTAAAGACCTAGCTAGAGATCAATCCTGGTAGCAACTGATCTAGAAGGAGGCTATGTCCCTTGGGAATTTGCCATGATGATGATGAATGTAGTGTGTGAAGAGGTGACCAAACTACATCAACAGAAGTATGAATTTGGAATCAAATTATAGATGAAGTTACTGTACAGGGAATGGGTTAGACCTTATCTAGAATATACAGAGTTTGAGTTTGGAAACTGGTTAATGTTATGAGTATTATTGACTTGAAAAGGGTGAAATGTGATAGCCAGGAAGATGAAAGTTTTAGGGATTTTGTTTGACATGGAAAGGCCACAGAGGAAGAGAGAAAGAGAAAATAAAATATTGGATTAAAACCAATAGTCATTCTTCACACTTGTGATAATCCTGACGGAATCTTTCTGAGAATGACCTGAGAGAAGTATTCAAAATGAGAAGGTGTTCATGTGTGATATAAGATGGCTAGTTGTGATAAAATGAAATGAATTAAAGTTGTATGTAGTGGTGGGACCCATAGCATACAGCCTAAAAACGCAGGAAATTAGGAATTAGAATGAAGTTCAGGAAAAGCCATTGTAATGACAGTTCAGAGAACACGTTGCATGGAATACTGTATTGTAAGAGGTCATCTCTGCACTTGGTATGCATTACTTTCATACACAGCTAGATGATGTCTGGCTGTATACCTACTTACCTATCTGGAGTGGAACTTACTTTTGATTAAATCGGATATTGTGAGAGAGTATTTATAGTGAGGTTGCATGGAAGTCCAGGTTTTTCCCCAACTGCATCTCATTGTGCAAACTGGTCGTTTTGCTAGATTGAATCTGTAATTAAAGTGACACCTTTAAAAACACGTAATTGCCTCACAGTTTAGCTCTCCTAAAGGAGAATAAACAAAGGAAAAACTGATAAAGAGTGGAGGTGGAATTAAGACATTTAAAGGGCACAGATTTGTCTGGCCATGAAGTCACCTTTTCCTTTCTTTTGGTTTTTCCCTTTCAGTCCTTAATTTCATGATTTCCTAGACTATTTCTACCTCCATGCATAGACTTATGCAATGGGTATGCACAGCATTATGTATTTTGTTATCTTAAGTTCTTATGTCACCATCAGAGCAGCCTTCTGGTTCCGTTCTTGTCTCTGACTTTGGTGGCTGAAGTTTCTTTCAGTGTCATAAAATCTCAGGTTGTAAAATTCATATTGTAACTTTAACAGCCACATCTGTTTTAAACATTTTTGTTTTAAGAACTCAATGTAAATTTAACGACAAGGCAATAAAAGTAAAAGTTGAAGGAAATTATCACAGATTTGAAAAGCCATAAGATGGGTCTCTGTACTTACGTAAGCAATCAAATTACAAAGAAAGAACCCAATTGCTTTTACTGTAGCAAATTCTGCTCTTAAAACATTTCACATTTTAATCTACTGTCCTGAATTAATGTTTCATTCACATTAGTATTAATAATTGCAATTTTACTCAGATATACAAAATTCCTGTAACTGCAAAGACCCTTATGAAGTGTTGAGACAAACTATTTTCCCTTCAGTGCTTCTGTTGATAGCTGTTACAAGCTCTTCATAAGTTATCAACATATTTTATGCATTCTTACTGAGCTTCAGAATCTAGAAAGTGATTTAATATATATATCTTTTCATCTTATTTTGGACAGTTTGAGTGCATCTCAAGGAGGTAAATAGAAATAAAGGGCCAGAACATCATCGAGTGTAAATCAGCATAGCTTGAATGAAGTCAAATAGAATTACCTCAGTTTACACCAGCGGAAAATCTAGCCCAATTTTCATCTCCATCTCAAAAAAGATAAATTAGCATTGGCAAAGGTACAGAGAAGGGCAACAAAAATCATTAGGGGGATGGAATAGCTTCCATATGAGGAGAGATTAAAAAGATGGGGATTGCTCAACTTGGAAAAGAGATGACTAAGGGGGAATATGATAGAGTCATGAATGCTATGAAGAAAGTGAATAAGGGAGTGTTATTTACCCCTTCACATAACACAAGAACCAGGGGTCACCCAATGAAATTAATAGGAAGCAGGTTTAAAACCAATAAAAAGAAGTACTTCTTCACACAATGCACAGTCAACCTGAGGAACTTGTTGCCCAGGGATGTTGTGAAGGCCAAAGTATAACTGGATTCAAAAAAGAATTAGACAAGTTCATGGAGGGTAGGTCCATCAGTGGCTATTAGCCAAGATGGGCAGGGATGCAATCCCATGCTCTGAGTATCCCTAAACCTCTGATTGCCAGATGCTGGGAGTGGAGAACAGGGGATGGATCACTTGATAATTGCTATTCATTCCTTTTGAAGTATCTGGGACCAGCCATTGTCAGAAGACAGAATACTGGGCTAGATGGACCATTAGTCTGAGCCTGTAGGGCTGTTCTTATATTCAGTGATTTAATTGGGAATGGGTTGTTCATAATATGACCCTCCAAATTAAGACTTAGTGTCTTAAGGAGCCCTGAGTCTGACAGTGCCTGACAATGAAACTTCATTAGTTCTTAATAACCTTTTAGAGCAGCTTAATAACCTTTTAAAAATGCTGCCTTGCAGGATCCCACACCAGCCTCGGATGTACCTATTCTTCCTTTGGCCAGGTCCATGACCCCTAGCAGTCAGTCCACGTTAGCCTTGATTATAAACTTAATGTACATCAAAGATGATACCTGTTGCTAGCATTAAAGATAATACCTGTAAAAGTGACTTTATGAAGAGAATCAACAGAATACTATTCCTTTAGTATTCACAGCATGCAATAGACCAAGAAGAGCAAGATGTGCCAGGGCGTTATCCTGAACCCAGTAAGCAAAAATTCCCTCTGAAACAATAAGCAAGGTTTGAGGGTTAACCAGTGTTAAAAGACTTCTTTTGTTTCTGGACAATCAGTTTAGCTGATTATTGGTTTTGCTGCTGTGTTTAATAGACCAATCTACAGAACTATTTCTAGGATAATGATTTTTCATACAGATAGAGTGCTATCTCAATGACAGTCATTGCTCATACAGTGACTCACTGAAAATTTGCAATAGAGATGCTGCTTCTGGATGTTCATGGCTCGACAGTTCAATAGTTAAAAGGTTTATTGAAAAAGAAAATAATCTGACGCAGTGCAGATTTTAAATTATGTTGTACTATAGGTCAAAGATAAGAAAGATAAGCAGTGCTGCAGATTTCAAAAGTAATCTGATCCTTAGAGAGGCAACGTTGTTTGAGCTGAAAGAAGTGTGTGTTTCACTGGCAAATGAGGAGATAAGTTACCATGGTACAATGATTATCACGCTCAGGACTGTTTGTGTTCTCTTGCTTTGTTACTTTGAAATAATTACCTTTTATTTATACCTACTATCTAAATAGCAGATGTGTAATGGACACATTTTTACCAGAACTCCTTAACTGTTAACAAAATTTGCATGCACACAATGGGTAGTTTGATATGCGCAAACTGTCTTTTGCATGTGCAGTTATTCATTTTGTCTGCACAAGTTCATGGCTGCAGCTAAATAGGCTTTCTGAAAATTTGATCTTAAAAAGTTCATGCTGTTTATAATGCCTCTTAAGTAACTCTATTGCTATTTGTGGAGAGTCTCTATTCTAAAAATCCGGAGATACTAAATAATTTTCAAAACTGATTTATAAGTTATGGTTCTTACTTGCGAGTATTTATTTGTCTGAGCTGCATTACTTCAGTGATTGCACTCAAATCAGGTAACTGGACTGAATGCAAAAATGCATCCAATTAGCCATTTGTGTGCACAGTTACCAAATCTGCATGTAATTGTGCATGCATTTTGGATGTTCATTATTAATCTAACTTTTTTGAAGATCTGGCCCTACGCACAGCATTCATAGCCACCATTCAAATACTGCAAAACGTTTCCCCCTTTAAATGGTGTTCTACAGTCCTTCTTGGCACTGCAGGTTAAAACTTGCAATATACCATATTCAACTGAAACTGAAGGGAGAATTTTAGAACAGTTGAATGAATTTGGCCAGGATACTGGGGCTAACAAACTATCTCTTATTAAAAGTCTTATGAGATCTTGATAGTCAGGAGTTGGGTTGTATGTCTCATATGCCCATAATCTTATAACGCATAATGTGTAAAACGTGTACTCAAAGGGACAGAAGGTGCTTAAAGAACGTTGCCAGCACCTGACTAGTATGTTTGTCCTGCAGTGATTACAACATATGCACAACAACATATGAATAACACATCCAGAAAGAGTTCTTCTGGAAATTTTCTTTCTTGTCCCTTTATCTCTCAAGCCTTGAAGATATCAGTTCTGGAAGTCATATACATATAGAGAAGATTCTTTCTCTTACGGTATTAAGAGAGTGTGCTTCTTTACAAAAATATAACATCCAGGTTTGTGTAATCCAAAACTACCCAATTTACTTTGCCCTCAGAAATTAGTTTAATAAAGAATGCAAAAGTTCAGTCAAGATTTAGGGCCAAGTTCATCCCGGGTGGAACTTTGTTTACACCAAGAGTTACACCTGATGTGAATTTGAACCTGAGAGTGAAGAGAGCTATGTCATGGATTTCAGATCTGTTTTATCTGATGACTTTGTGTAGTGGTAACTGAGCTTTGTTTGATAAGTTATTTCCAGGTTCTGTTGGTAGAGCTATCACATTCTTTACCGCTTTTATGACTTAGGGAACACCCATTGCTCCTAAACCCTATCGTGACAGATTATACTTTTACATGGGAAGAAGTGAAGATGTTGGCTGAGCTCGCTGGTTTTAATTAAACTACAGGAGTTTCAGAATGATTGGTCCACTTTGATTTATTGCACTGTCTGAGGAATAGCTTAAAAACAACATTTTCCCTCAGTTACACTCATACAAACCTCCTGATTTCACTAAGGTTTCATTATAGCTGGTTGCAGTTTTTTGAATTGTGTGTTTTGAAAAAACAGAGAGAAAATTATATTTAAAAAACCTCAAACCCTGTGACATTTTCCCCCCAACCAGCAGGAGGTTTCATGGAGTGTAAATGAGGCCAGAATTTTGACCTAAATGTTAGTTTGGCCTCTTACTTCTCTTTTCTGTCATTTCCACCACAAAGACATACTTACAGTACATCTTCACTTGCTTAATGCGGTTGCTAATTGCTCAGCTGGGACTCCTAGACTCACCATTAAGTGTCCATTGATTGTAATCAGCTTGCCTCTGTCAGACAAAGTTGGCTCTGGTAGGTTTTAACCCTGTCTGGAGTTATAAACTAAGGCCTTTATGTTCTGGCTGACCATGGCTTTCTAGTTTTCTTATATATTTTTATGGTTTCCAGCTAGTTTTAGGTGCTCAGACCACTGAGGTTAAGTGGGATGTGTTATCACCCATGAACTCTGCACTCTGTCTTTGGGTCTGTTTACCCATGAGCATCTGCACTGCATGTTTGTTATTCATGTGGCATAGCAAATTAACTGTCTCTGCTCAAATGCAGAGGTTCAAAGTCAATGGGATGAAAAGTAACAACCTGCTTTTCAGGTGTGCTGAATTCTCATCACTTCAGTTGAAATCAGTGGGACATATCGATGCTCAGCACTTCTGAAAATTAGGCTCTTGGTGTTTTACTTAGTGACTTGCTCTGAAGATGGAATTTTTTTTCTGGTCCATATATGATATTTATGGTTCTGCTCCAAAATCATCTCAGTTCATCAGGAACTGTGAGGCCAGTTCACTTACAGATGGCATAATTTTCAGATGGGTCTCTGACTACTTAGGTGTTTGGAATGGGTGATGCATTTTGACAACACAGAGAAGGTGTAGAGGGGATCGATCCAAAGCCTCTCCTCAATAGAACTGTTAACTTTTGGGGAAGTGTATTAAATAATTCAGACCAAAATTAGAGAGGCTGCTGTGTTAAGGTACAAAAATGTTTTACAAAGAGAAGAGGAAAGAAGAGATGAGGAAAAGTATGATCAACAAGAAGCATTGGAGAGGATCAGTTAGAGGAGAGAAGAAAAATGAAGCAATATATAGGAAGAAGGAGGGGCAGGAGAGAATGTGGAGAGAAGGAGGTAGGGAGCAAAAAAACTGAGGAGCAAAGTGGAGAAGGAAAACTGGGGATGGATAAAAGGAATGAAAAGAAAAGCACAATTTGGAGTGACAAGTGGCGGAAAGAGGTGGATTTTCAGTGTGCACTTGTGCCCCTAATGTTCCCTGCCATTGAGTGACTGCCAACCTCATGTGAATCTGGCAATAACAACATGCCCAAACCCATCACCAGAGTGTTGCTCAGAATAACAGGCAATTGTGGTACTTAGTCAGGGTAAATAGGAAGATTGGAGTTCAACACCACAGATGAGTAACACATTTAACAACATGATGGCCTGGTCTGAGATATGGACAACTGTGGTAGCTACACAGCACATGGCTGCAAAATGACCAGGTCAGTGAATCTCCAATACTGGCAGATGTGCCCCATCGGGATAGTTCAGGAGTTTTTATGTTAAGACCAGAGTGGTACCATTTTTGTATCTCCTCATTGCTGACCTATGCTCATGTTGTTTTCAAAAGGGTTGTTCAATTCTTTATCCTCTTTCATCGATGCTGGACATCCCCTCACTATTTCCTTAGGAGGGATTCTCCCCTCCTCCCTTGTTTTCAATGCAGTCAAAACTGTTGTCACACATTGAACTGCCAGATCAGATTTCCTTCTCGTTCTGTGGCCTGCGTAGGCTCCAGTGAGGTGACTTATTGATTCAAAGCGCTTACAGTGACCTATTAGACTGTGTGTAGTATAGGGTGTTCCTATGTCAAGGAAATGTTCCATCTGCATGCTCTTTGCTGCACTGAGATAGTGAAGGGGAGATCACCCATGTCAAGGTCAAAGCTGTGAGTTAAACTCGCAGGGCTAGAGAGCTCAGGCTTTTCGTGCTTTCGTTTCTGGACCTGTACAGAGCATTGTCATTGGGCTGCAAGTGTGGATAATAATCAAAGATTTGCACTTGAAATGCTCATTATTATAGATGCTGAGTGGTCCCTATGAAGGATGGCTTGGAGATATGAATGATGGGGGCTGGGGAGCATGAAAGAGAGGGTAACTGTATTTTTTCAAACCAGGGGGTAAATTATACCCTGCAATCCAGTTTGGCCCAAAGGGCTAGATCTTTCCTTCTGGTGCAGTTACATTAGGGATGATCTTGGCCCCAAATGCTTGTCAGAGCTAGGCCCAAAGTTTTGATCTTCCCCAAAATGCAAGGTGTGGTGGGATGTCCATATCTGTGGTTACACAAATAATGGTCAGCTGTGAAGTTTGGTTCCAAACTTCCTCAAAATTTGGGATATCTTCTCCTGGGGTTTGGGAGTGGGTCTGCCTGCATTTCTGTGAAGTCGGAGCCAAGGATCTGCTGCTTCATGAGAGAGAACCATTTTGATGGTGAAACACAGAAAAAGAAAATACTTTCTTCGTCTGCTATGGGAGGGAGGTCTGAAATGTTGATGTCTCCTTTCCATGCTAACCAAGCCTGCATTGTGCCTCTGCTTCTCCTAAAGCTGGTCACTGTTAAATCCAGAGTTTATATCTAAAAACTAACTCTGTGGGCTACCTCCCCTCCATGTTAGACATTCAACAGCTCTTATAGCTAAGAAGCATATTTACCATCTGTACAGCACAGGTGTGGGCCTCTGTGCGGCCTTTCTACACAACCTGATAGACTTAGCACACTACACCTATTGTTCAGCCAGTGCGCCACTGATTCAATGGACAGCTGCTCAGAGACAGCCATCTGTAAAATCAAAGCTTATGTGGGAAGGGGCTATTACAGTGGGAAATGGACAGACTTTAAGTTTGAGTAGCAGTCATTCAAGAACTGACATGAACTAATTTATGAGAAATTGCTTTTAGCAGGTGCTAACCTGTTTCAGCCAGAGATAATAGGATAGTTGCTACTGGGAATCAAACCAAAGAGCCATACAAACTTAATATTATTACCCAGTTTGCCAGAGAACACAGCTGTTACATTGTCATCATTACTATATATGGAAGACGCACCGATTCCTGCTGAATTCCAGCCAACTAAAAGCCAGGAATAATAGCCACTGGGTTGCAGAATAGGAATGACCTTTGCTCAGATATATTAGATATGTTTTTGTATCTATCTTGCCACCACCTTCTCTCTTCACATAACTATGCAGTTGACACCTGTTGCAAATCTTTGCTCTCCTGTCTGCTCATTGAGTGCTATTTCTCTGTTACATATAAAACAAAAGGTATATTTTTTTTAGTCTCAATCTTGCTACATACTTTTGTAATAGGACTTCTCAAAATGTTGTCAGTTGCATTCTGTAAGAGTCAATAGAATACTGCAGAGATTTCATTAGTAGCTGGATACAGGGTATTGTATTTCTTAGTTCATTCACCGGAGTAACAGCTTTGAGGAGCTTTGTGGACCTGTGCCACAATTATTTGGAAGGAACAGAAAAGTCAGTTGGGGACAGGAAAGCTAAATAATTCTAGGGTGACTTGCAGAAGAGATGGGTTAAGGTTAGGCCTGAATTAAAGATGACAAATTGCTGTCTGGAGAGAGTTTGTCAATCGGAACAACGTTCAGTTTATTGAATTTGTTGTGTGAAAAACTGTTGTTCATTCATGCACCATGAACCATACTTCACTTTTGTTCAGCTTTGAACATTTAATGCTTTTTTGCTGCAGGGTGTTGTTTCATGTCTAGAAATTAAAGTTATTTGGCCCTCTTGTTGGCAGTCTTATCAGAGAGGCCATGGGCTGAATGGGCCAGCAGGAATGAACTCCCCTCGTATCTCTAGAGGTGATCCCTCTTGCTGCACACTGGTAGGGCTGAACTGGGGAGCTCACATTTCATCCCTAGAAAAAATTCGTTGAGGTCAGGGTTGGGGCACCTGGACAAGGTTGGATTAGATAGTTCATGTTCTTAGTAGCCACGATCTACCTGTTGGGTGCATAATGGACTTTAATTTTCAGGGTTGTTTAATCTGGTACTTTTCACTGACTTTGCTTTAAAGAAAAAAAGTTGAAACTACAGTGTGGTACAAAATGAACTATAATGGAAGTTCCAGACTGGATTCTCTTTCTTCTCAGTGTAAGTAAATCCTCATGACAGCCTCAGACATATTAATTTTCATGTGATTTCTCTTCCCACATCTTTATCTAAGAGGGTGTTCTATGCTTTACTGACATGGACTCATTTGCAAGACCTTGCTCTTGTCCATATATGCAAGTCGCTTAATAATATGAGAAGCAATAGAATAACAAGATTGTTGATGTAAATGGCCAGCACTAGCATTAAGAGTTTATGACTTATTATTGACACAGAAAATATACTGATAAGCAACATACAACTCCAATAATACCAGCATGGAATCATTTCAAATGGCCGTATCCTCTTTCAAAAAACTGATCACATCTTACTAAATTAAAGGTGTATTGTTATTTAATGTCTATAAAAGTGTTCTACCACAGGAACAAGCAACTTTTTATTGGAGCCAAAATAAAAATAATAATTAAAAAAAAACTCCTAGAAACCAATACTGTGACTGAATTTTTATAAAGAGCCTGATAATATTATGATGGCTAATAACTCTTTTAGTTGTGCATGATAAGATAATTATGAAGAAAATCAAACTTTGAGCTTCAGGGCATGAGCTGATCAAAAAATCTTTCCCATGCACAGGATTGCACAGCTGTTTAGTTATGTATTTAAAATGCAAATGTCGTATGTGCATGGAGTATGAGGGAGGATTTCACTGTCCTTTGAAGCACTAGGTAACAGCCAGTGTTGCAGGCAGGATGGACCAACAGTCTGATCTAATATGGAAAACCCATGTTACTCAGATCATGCTGTTTATCAGTGCACGTCCTCCAACACTTTGACTATTTCAATAGCTGGGAAGTGGCACAAAACTCGAAGCTGATGCTTCTGAAAAGAATGAAGCACTCTATGCCTAGTCTGTGTTCTCTTCTTTCACACTGGCTGTGGTACAGAATGTGGTTACATTGAAAATAGAGCCTCACTGAGGAGGGAAGGAAACTTCCCATCCCAAGAAATATTACGGGATGGGATACAGTTGCATCACTGCAGTGTCCTCAAATGCTTCCCATGATTAGTGCAGGAAGGGGTTCAAGTGTGATGATGATCAGAAAAAAAAACATTAAAAAGTGTTTTTACTGCACTGATCAGCACTATGTGTTCAACATCAGATCTGCTACAGTACGGGCTAGAATAAAGTTTAAAATGTTTTTATTCTTGTTTCACTCTAGTGGAGCCTATATAATAATGAGAAAGGGAGTTGGATTCTATTCTGGCTCATCCATCATCATCAGAACTGCTAATTAAATTCCAGATGCAGAATTGTTAAATCAAAGCAAACAGCGACAGACACATCAGTTGGTCTGTAAACACAGTTATTGTAAATCTCAATTGGATCAGGCTTCGGAGGAATTATACCTCAGTTGGAAACAACCCAGCTTGACTGGCACATCCCAAGCTAAGTTTGTAGCAGAAAAAGTAAGAAGAATCATATTTTTAATTGTAAGGTGAGCAAATTTGGCCTGCACTTTTTGAGACAAACCTGGGGCATGAGTTGAGTGGAATCTTTTGGCAAGTTGTTTCTGTATAGTGGTTCTTCATAACAATGCACCACATGCAGCTCCATAAGGAAATATAAGCACTTAGAACAGGAATTTGCTCTCAGTTGCATAGGTGTAACGCCATTGAAGTCACTAGAATTACTTCATACTGCGTATTTAAGAGCAGAGTCTGGCCCTTGGTATATCTCCAGCAGTCTTTGGGCTGTACACATTACATTGCATTGAATAGTCTGATACTGAAGATGCCTATAGGAACACGTAGGGGATATGAAGGTCTGGGCTTGAAAACCTCAATGAAAAGCAAAGCTGCAATCAACCCATTTTGGTTTTTTGGTTACCAGGGGCAGAGCAATGTGTAAATGCTATAGTCCTCATGCTGTCCTTTTGATAGGTTCAAATTCATCATCCACAAAACTTGTGTAAAACGTCATCTTGCTCTGACTGCCCTGCAGCTATGTTTTGTTTTGAGTAAAGACAAAAGTGGAAAAAATGTTAGAAAGAGACAGGCTAATTTACATGTGTGCTCATGCCCTGACCTGAACAGGTAATACAGATATGAACAAAGAGACACTTACACAAACACATGCATAGACAGACATATGCATATAAACATGAACAGATACAGACACATGCATGTATGCACGTACAGATGTGTACACAGATGTGCAGATTCAGGCCCGTCCATTCACGTATGTAAAAAGATGAACATGCACACCTGCATGCACACTTGCGTGCATACACACACGCGTGCTCCTGTACAAACACACATGTACACAGATGCACAACCTCACCTGTATGCAGACAAGCAAACAAATGCTACGTGTAATTTCAGACACCCAGACACATGTCCACCCACACTCACATCTGTTAGTAAGCTCTGGACAGTATGTGTGTGTGTGTGTATATATATATATATATATAGGTGATCTGACCTCTAACTCTGAGCAAGTACAATGAAATCTAGAAGTAGCTGGGCTGGGGCTCTTAATGAAGTGAATGGTAAATGAAAAAAAGAGTTTGAAAGTGCCTGGTGCTGCAATACATAATTGATGAGACACCAAGCAGGGCTTCAGTGTCTAATAAATTATTAAGCACGACTCATTAGGGAAAGGTTTCATTCTGGGATAATTTAATTAAGCAACAGGCAAAAAGAGGAGAGAGCTTTCAGCAACCAAGTCCTGTCTTTTCCACTGTGACACTGATCCTTTAAAGAGTAGGCAGAAATGATACTGGAATACTGGGATACTGGAAAGTTCTTTAGTGGGCTTATGAGCCCAGTAGGTCTGATTCTTGGCTGCCCTGCATAGTCATTTCCATGGTCATTTGCATAGTCATTTCCACCAGGGCAAAGAGGGAGTCAAAGATTGTCATTCTGATTGCATAGCTTTTTACCATTACCCACATTTGACTGGAGTAAATGACTACACAAGTTGCAGGGCAACTGACAATCAGGCCCCAAGCAATGCTGGGCAGCTCGGTAGTAGCTTGGAGAACACCTCATTGAGATTAGAGGTCCCGGTGCTCAATGCTTCACCTAGATCTAGGCACAGAAATGCTGCAGATCCCAATTTACAATACTCCTTCATGATGAGAATGGCCTTAAACCAAAACAGGTACTCCCCACAAAGCCTGGCAGAAGTGATTTTGGGGTCGGGGGGGGGAAGAGAGAGGTTAGAGAGGTGGGTGGCACCCCTGGCAGCTGAACTGGGACTGCTCTTGGCTGGCCAGCGTAGCTCCACTAACCAAGAAGGGTTCTGGTCCGGTTGTTCTGTTTTTGGCAATGGCCTGTGCTAATCTGGCCAAATGTACAATGCACATAAGGGAGTCTGAGTCAAATAATTCACTTTGGGTAGTCCAAAGGGCCTGCGGGCAAAAAGGAGAGATGGGCTGAGCTCCAAAGTCCAGATCAAGGTTCAATCTCCTAGAACGTTTGGGGCATGTTTGGATGCAAGGTTTGGTTCTGCCCATTTATAACAACCAATAATGCCATAGAACATGTTGAGATCCCTGAAGACTGATTCAGTGGCCCGCCAAGATGAAGATGCTATGGAAGAGAAAAATGTGTTCTAGGCAATGCATGTGTGCTTCATGGCCTTCTGGCCCTAAATTAGGAAGCTAGGTTCCTAGATTCTGTGGCATCTGTTAGAAATTCTACAGCAACATCAGCTAATTTTTTTAAATTGAGATTTTTATTTAAATAAATATAAAAAAGGAATAGTACCATCAGTACAGCAGCCCCAGGATTATTTACTGTGATATTAACTTCAATGTTATGTTCTTTCTCTCCCTCCATTTCAGCTTTCCATATGCTGCAGACTGTCATCTTTAGGTTTCAGAGCTAATGATCTATTAATATGCATGGGGCAGTTTACATCCCTCAGCTATTATTTCAAGCTGTCTTCCAACTCACAATGACATCACTACTTCCGTTTATACTTGGGTGACATTTTCACACTTTTCCTCACAATGGGGATGGTTTGAAACAATTATTTTTTAATGAAAGCTTAGATTCTGCATAACAATTCTGCACAAAGCTGTGAATTCCAAGGCTATGGAATCACAAAATACACAAGAGCTTAATCACAGACAGTGATCTCTGGTAAGCAGTGCAGAAGATAGGGGAGGCCCCTCCTGTATTTAAGAGACGGAAGAGGTTTTCATTTGTCATCTGCCACGCTGGGACAAAAGGCTTGAGAGAGAGTAACTTTATGGGCAGAACCTGCTTGGTAATTTGATAATTGGTCATATGGTATTTCCTACATGATCAACATTTTATTTCAGTTAATTGTGGTCTAGGTTGGTGAAAGTTCAATACATTCTTTCTCTCCTTTTAGTCAAATATCTTGAAAAAATACATGGGTGTTTTGGGTTTTTTTTAAATCTCTTTGCTTCAGACTGTGAATTTATCTGGGTTGTTGACCAGCTGTTGCCTTAGAGTAGGAATTTTTCAAGATGAAACAGACAAGGTCAGGTGCACACAAACTGTTAAATATCAAGACAGAAGCATTCAAAATGACAAGCATAACAGGACTAGAAAATTCCCATTTCCAAGCAGATACATTAAGTATCTGTTTTACTTCTGAGTGGGAAGATGCAGGCAGCTGTCTAGCATTTGCTCAGTTCTGAGTTTTGGGCCTCATGCCATTCGCAGAACCACAATATGCCAACTGTTTCTGCAACGCAGATGAAAGTAGGTTTAATCATCAGAGTCTTGCAAACAGTAAGGCATGCCTTCAGACCCAACAGCCTCTACTGCACATCTCAAGATGCACATGAAAACAGAGATGACACTAGAAGGAAAAAACTTATTTTGGGTTGATACCGTTCACAAGGAAAATTGTCTGAAAACCATTGAGAAGGGAAAGAGGTGAGGTTATGATGCAGCTCCTATACAAAGCCCCAGAAGGTGTTATCGCCTTCATTTTGCTTCAAATGGCAGTTGTATTGTGTGTAACTTTGTGCTTTCAAATATATTTCTGGCAATGTGGTCATAATAAAAAGCAGGGCTACACATGGCTCTTAGTCAGTGTATAGTAAGTGGGGAAAAAGTACTACCATCTGTCATATTAGGGAATGAATCCCTAATAGAATACTGTATTTAATTACAGGATGAATGATGCACTCTTTAGAATGCTTCAAACTACCAACTGCACTAATCTAGAAATTCCAGGCTCCTTTTAGGTGCTTGCTTACCAGTAGTTCTAGGAAAACAGGGAATGGCTGGTAATTCGTAGTAGAACACAAAACCGATATAAATTTATCCAGAAATTTGGGCAGTTGCCCAGAAATGCTGATTAACTTTTTTAATTCAAAGATTAGGTAAAGAAAACAGAGCCAAGAAAAAATTTTGCCTGTCAGGCAAGGGAGAAATCTGACAGCATCTGTCACTTTAAAATCACCTTAAATTGCCCCAGGGAAAGAAAACCAGTCCAAAAAGCACTTATGAACACTAAGAAAAGAGATCATCCTGTCTGGAACTGACTGTGTCAGATTTTGAGTCATTGTGACTTAAAAGGGAAAAAAACCTTTTAAAAATATGGTAAAATGGATCCTTCCTATGAATTTTATTGGACATTTACCTAGGCACTGATGTTTGCTAGACAGTCTTACAGTTCCTCACTAGTGAGGTTGTGAAGTATGGATGGAAACAAATAATTGTGTTGCATATTCAAAGTGCTGCCTGTGGCCATATCATCTGGCATTGTTATTTCATTATGTCCGACAAGCCATATGTTGTCGGACCAATATTTAGATGGGAGACCTACAAGGAAACCCCAATGGCAAAAGGCCATAATTCAATATAAGTTGCTTCTCTTGAATCAGTACTGAACCATTGCCCCAGCATGGTGGTAGGAGGCAAACCAGGAGGTATTGTCTTTCATCTGAGATATAAAACTGGATACTGTAGGAATACAAATAATAATGTCACTTTCCAAGAATATATGGGTTTTAGTCCTGGTATCATGGTCAGATTCCTGTGGGGGTATTTACAATCTGCCTACCCAAATTTTATATGATGTTCATCAAGACTTCATCTCCTAATTTTTTCAGCAGTCTAGCTATACATTGTTAGTGTTCCACTCTAGAGAGGCTTATATTCTAGTGGGGAGTGAAGAAACATATGTGTATAGTGGTTTCCATTAAAATCTTTAGACTGGCTTTTTGCAAGCAACTAACAGCACCATCTTTTTGTTTTGTGTTTGTATAGCACCTAGTGGAATGGGGTCCTGGTCCATGACTTGGGCTCATAGATGCTATGGTAATACAGATAATAATTTGTTCTATATAGAAGTAATCATGGAAACCAGTATTTGAGTCTAGGGATTATCATGGAAGTCATGCAATAAAACTGTAAAGACTTTAATTACATCCACTGCACAGATTTTGAGATACAAAATGTTTTGAAGAGGTCTGGGGTGAAAAGCACTAAAGATATGTAAAGCATTATTGCTAAGATATTATCTGTAGAATACAATGGATGAAGAAATATGTTACCTCCCTGTTGCTCTCTAGCTCACAACAGGCCGTTCTGGTTCTGATATCAATGGGCAGCAGCTAGGAAGCTTTGGCAGCAGCTAGGAAGACAACAAGTGTGCATCCCAGGATGATATTTAGCCCTACATGACTCTGAGGGAGAGGGGGAGAGAGGTTGCTGACGTTCTGTGCAGTATATTAAAGCAAAAAACCTAAGCAAATTTTTACCTGCCACAGAGACTATGGCAAAGTGAAAAGCAACAGATTAAAGCCACATATATATGTATAAATTACTCTAAACTTGTTTTTTTCTTCTTATTGTTTTGATTTAAAATCCAAGCTTTGTCCAAAAAAAAATCTTTGTCTAGAAGGGACAACATGAAACAGGTAAACAAATAAATAAACCTCCCAAGTAACTTCAGAACACAGGCTCGGCTCATTCCACTTGCATCAGGCCCAGACAAATGTGGCCAAGAAATAGTTTGCTGTGCTATCTGCTGAAGCACCTAGTCAGAGAAACACTTCTGAAATACCTTGTTGGGGGAACAAATAAGGGGAAGGAAATCGTAAAACCTGAAGTGCTAGAGAAGGGAGGCAAGAGAAAACAGAAATAATTCCATGATTGCTGGAGTTATTGCTGTTCTGTCACCTCAACAAACACTCATTGGGTTTATGATTTTCCATTTAATACTCAGTAGTGAACTTCCTTAACACTCTACGAAAAAACATGTTCCCAGATGGCAACATGAATTTAAATCAACATCTATAGTCCAGAAGCCAAATTGTAAGGCAGGATTTAGAGAGAGGCAGCTCGGGTAGATTCTCCTACACTCCAAACACATGCACTGACCCCTACTGCTCATAGGACTTATCTACATTGGGGATTGTCTGAAATTCTTCTGTTCTTCTGGCTCTGGGATCACTAATGCAGACTGCCCACTGGCATTGCTACCCTGCTCAGAGCAGGACTAGATGACACAGTGGAAGAAATGCCAGCAACCAGTCTTCACTAGTCACTCCACACTCTTGGAAGACATATGTCCTATACAGCCTCCTCTTACCATCGTGCTTTTGCATTTGGAAGCTGCTTTTCATTCTGTTGCGTGGGTACAGTGCGATGTGTTATAACTTTGCTAAACTTTTTACTTTGAGTTCTTTATTCCCCCTCTATCCATTCTCATCACCAGCAGGAGTTATTCTTAAAATCACACAATAGATAAGTGTATAAATCATTTAACAATTTAATAAGTAAAACAGCTCAGGGAGTAAACCAAATTGGCCTAAAGCCAGAAGCCTTACCATTAACATAAAACATTTGGGCATATAAACAATAATAGTATTAGCATGTTACCATTCTTTCATAGGGAACAAAGATCAGGTAACCAACTGGAACAAAGTATACAGGAACCTAGGATGGTGAGGACTGGAAAGCAGGAAGTGTGACTGGGACAGGTAAGATTGGTCTTCTTCTGATCTTCTTCTCTCACAGCTGCACACTGTTGCCACCAGGAAGGACAGCAACCTCACCTTCTGCTGACCAAAGTCTTAAATACTATCTTAACGTCCAATAGGGTAGCTCCATTTTCCTGCCTAAGTGCACATGGCACTTCAATCTTTGCACCCAGCACTCCCATCCTTGTTAGTGCACACTGTCCTAAAGTTTTTGCACACGGAACAATTTTCTCATTCATAAACACAAGGCCTTTGCACATGGTACATAACTGTAATTCAGGCCAACAATTCTATGACTTACAATTGCTGTACAAAGAGACCACTGCCTACTATGCTGACCAATATTGTCTCATTGTTTACTTGTACTCCCTCATCTATATTTTGTCCATCTGGTGTCCTTTGTCTTATAATTAGGTTGTAAGCCTCTTTGGTTAGGGGCCATCTTTTTGTTCTGTGTTTGTACAATGCCTAGCACAGTGAAGTTCTGGTCTATGACTAGGGCCCCGTAGGTGCTAGGTTATACAAATAATTAATAATAATAACAATTCATTGATCAAACTTTACAACATCTATCTTACAAATGGGTGAATTAAGATACAGAGAAGTTAAGGTTCACAATAAATGCTGCTGGGTGCTGAACATTTTTGAAAAACAGGCCCTTATTTAGGTGCATGAATGGGAGCTGAGCTCTCTCAAAAATCTAGTCCCATATGATTTATCTGAGGCCACGGGGTCAGTAGAACTGGGTAAACTATTTGCAGCAAATAGCATATTTTAAATCTTTTCCTGTTAATCAATTGTTTGTGAACAACTTACAACTTTCTCATGTGTATTCATTATTTGCTTAATCTATTCTGTGAATAATTGTTGGGCTGTAGCTCTTTTTTAAGTGGCTAGTATTTGAAGTTTGAAATTCAAGCTGTGTTAGTTATTGTTGATTGGACAGATAGAAAGGGGTGTGTTTTTATTCCCTGAATAGCTGAATTTAGGATTATGTGATCTGTGTGTGAACTCCCTCCATGGACTGAAAATTCATTTTCTAAAAGTTTTCTCCCTGGGATCATAAGGGTGGTATATAAGAGTTCGAAAGTAGCCCTTGCCCCAGGAATACCTTCCTTTACGAACACCCAATCTCTATTGCAGTTCATCAGCAGACGGTTGCCCTCATAAAAACTGTTCCCCCAACATTCCTTACTGGTGCTAATCCATTAGATTTGGCAGAGCCGAGTATTAGTGGTCATTTTACAACTGGATGCTGTTTGGTGCCTCTCTCTACTTTCAAACTGGCAAGGATCCTCAACTCTTGTTATGTTTTCCTTTCTTTTCTTGTGTCTAACAAGATGGCACATTCTCAGACTCCCTACTTTTGCTTAAAATATGGCTTTTGTGAATATTCCTAATTATTCCCAAGAACATGTTCCCAAGAAACAAACTAGACATGGGGTGTATATAGAGCTGTAGCCAAACTGGTTAATAATTCAAATATTCCTGCATTTTCCCTCAGACACAGTATTTGCTCAGTTATAAATAAGTCAGTAGCAGAGCCAGAAAGAGAACTTGAAGTCTCCCACTTTCATGCTGTAACCGTTAGACCACCAAAGCTTTGGAATTTGGCTCAGTTTGAATAGATGCTTAGAAGATGAGACTCTGCTCCTTATACCTTTTCGGTCTGCAAGAGAGAGCAAGGAATCTTGCAAGGAGAGGTTTTCTTGTTTGATTTCCAGGTGAGTCAGAAACTCCCAGGGAACAGCTTGTCTCGTGGTGTATATAGAGATACATGTGAACAAAAGCATAATTTAGAGAGGATCCCTCATGAGGGACAGTATTATGAATATGGGAATTTTGAGAGGTGCTCCGGAAGCAGCGGTTGAGGACAAAGTTGTAGCTATTTACAACAGTTCACCACAGATGCTCTCTAGTT
The DNA here is from genome assembly GCA_007922155.1 of Mesoclemmys tuberculata. Classification (NCBI taxonomy): domain Eukaryota; kingdom Metazoa; phylum Chordata; order Testudines; family Chelidae; genus Mesoclemmys; species Mesoclemmys tuberculata. The sequence continues at coordinate 12,051,061 of ML675625.1, read as the reverse complement.
TGTTTTAAATAAAAGTTGTCTTCCTTTCTCGTTGGCTGGTTTATTGTTTAAGAAACTCCAAGATTTTTACAGTGTATCAGCCTTTCTCTTTCTGCCTGGATCCAGAAAGTGACAGGATACAGATATGGAAAGTAATGCATTTTGGGGACTGGGGGAGAGCAAATGTTATTCAAATAATTTTCAGTTTTTGCAAAACATTAAAATTCAGGGAAAAATTCTGCTCCCACTTACACCAGTGTAAATCTGGACTAACTGTCAAAGTCCATTTCTTTTAGAAGTATTTGGCCTGTTACCTCCAAAATGATTCTCTCATTGCTACCCTTTGGCCCTTTCATTGCTTTGGGATCATTCTCGTGAGGCTTTTCGCTGCTGCTTAGTTAGGCCTTTAACAGCTCTAACAGTTAAAGCAGAATTAACAAGAATGTGCTGGCACTCCTTCCTGAGACTGATAATTGTGGAAATGTTGGCTTAGGGTTTACAGCCTACATTGTTCTTGGCCATCATGATTACAGTGGATTACAGTAGCAAAGCTGGATTTGGCACAGGTCTCCTGAGACTTACTGCAGACAGGCTGGCAGGAATGTATGGCACTCCTAGGCTCTCGTGTTCTTGATAGTTGTGGGAAGTGTGGCATTTCAGTATTTTAGCCTATGAGTCTCTTCTCTCCATAATGAAGGTGGTAGGTGGCTGGATGAGTTTGAGACCATGTCACCTTTGCACTATGCTCTGATGAAGTTGCTTTCACGTATATATGAACTCCCTACCCTTTTTGCAATTAGATACTCATCTATTCCTAATAAAATCAAGTATAAGAGACTGATCTAAGGGTATTTTTGGTCAAGTGGATGGGGCGCAGCCTTCTGTTTAAGCCAGGGTATCTGAGTTTTACTTTTGTCTCTACAACAAGTCTGCTTGTGTCACCTTAAGAAGTCATGCCACCTCATGGTGCTTCCGTTTATCCACTGTACAATGGGGATAACTCTTACTTCACAAGGGGGGTTGTGAGATTTCTTGAATGCCTGAAAAGTGTTTGGAGATCCTTGGATGCAAGGAGCCATATAATACTATGTTTCACTTCTATGGCACCTTTCATTCAGGGAACTCAAATTTGTATTTACACATTTATCAAGTCTGAAAACAGTCCCAGGCAGGTAGGTATCACTATAATCTTTTGACAGATGGGGCATGTAGACAGAGTGATTAAGGGATTTGCCCAAGGTCATGCAATGGGTCAGTGGCAGAGCCCAAAGAAAAGCTTGGCAGTCTTGATTATCTGCACTCTGTGGCAAGTGGGCACACTTTCTTCATTGTTTAAGTGCTTACTTAATCTCTTATCCTTTGAGGATTCATGCAGAGGGCTCCCAGGTGTTACGGTAATACAAACAGTGATAATATTTAATAATACGCAGTTTCATATAGCAGAGGTGCACAGAAAAACATCCTGCAAGGAGAGTGGCATGGTTACAGATGACCTAGTCTTTAGACCCCTTCTAGTCCTTCTTGAGTGCATTCCTCAAGGGACTGGTTTTGCTACCTTCATTCCTCTGTGGGTGGAGGTCCCCCGTTCCCAGCCTGGCAGAGACAGACAGTCCGTGATGCATTCTCTGTCTCCAGCCACTGCTGCCTTCTCATTCCCCTTCCACTCCAGGCTGGGGTCTTTAATCCTTTAGTATTCCCTTTGTTGCTGGGTTTTGGCTTGGGAGGAATAAACCTTGCTAACTTGGCTTGAGTTAGGTAAGTGGGCATTTTCCAATTAATAGTTCCTCCATTGTTTCCTTCAAAGCCTTTGGTATTCTCTGGTGGTATCTTATCTTTTTCATTGTATTGTTTCTTGTTAGTTTTTCTTCAAACATACTCTTTGATTTTACTCCATGAAGACAGAGAGGCTAATATCAAGCAGGTAAACTGAGGAACATATGATATTCATAAAAATAATACAGATCTCTCATTCTCCACAGAAGGGAACAGGATTCTGAATGGGTACACAGGCAAAATCTTGTATCTAAGCTCTGATGTCAACAAGGAGGCTAATTTGGTCAACATTCCCCTCTTGCTTCCTATTACAGAGGCAGTGGGATTTGGTATAATGAATTCCAGGCAGTGAGGAATGATGTGATCCAGCCTCCCTTATCCGAGAGAGAATTAAAAGGGTCCCCAGTCCTTGCCCTAGATATTTAATGCCATCACCAGAGTGGAAAGCCTAACTGTATTATAAAATGATTACAGCATGTGGAGGTGGTTACTGGTACAGATGTTCTCCCTCCCCAGAGGTGGCTGCATTGCAGTGGTGCTTTGTGAACAGAGTTTGGGAAGCTTTTTGGAACTCTTTAGAATTAAAGGATATATATAAAAATAAAGGTAAGATTTATTATTATTATAGTGTATTACAGCTGTGGTTGTTTGGAAAGTGTTGAGGTGAGGCAGGTTGTCTTTAAATTAGGTATTCTATTTGATGCTGAAAAAAACATCTAGAGTGAAAGCAAGAATCATAACCAATGAAACAAACTTTGGGACAAGTTTTATCCCAGAACAATGACTGCTGTATTAGGTATTTCACTCGGCAGCCATTCAAAAAATTTGAAGTCCAGTTTCTTTCCTCTCTGTACCCTTGAGAAAGGGCCTGCAGGATAGAAATTTTGATCTTGTGTTTATAAAAAGGAATCTCTTTAGCCTCCTCCCTTGCAAAAAGATTCAGAAATCAGCATGTCACCATGGCCAGATCTGTGTCTGAAATGATCTGCCTCTTATTCAATGTCCTGGCCAGTTACAGATGGAAATGTGCATCTAATAGTACTGAAGAGCGCAAAAGGACATGGTACTGTTGATTGACTTAGGGGAGAGCACAGAGTATCTCAGATGAACTTCAGTTTAGCCCACATGGATATACAGCAGAACTAACTAATTCTGTAGTTGCTGGCTAATGCATTGTGCAAAGCACGTTTCTAGTAGAGGCTTTCAAAGTAGTGAAGGGGATTTAGAAACATCTTCCATTAACTTTAAATACATTTCCTATATTGCTTAGAAAATTTCAACCATAGGTTTTTAATAAATGAAACTGCACAAAGAAAATTGTAGAAATGAAGTGGGCCAGAATGCCAGCATCTGGCACTATCATGTTGTGAGGCATGCAAAAGTCATTTGTTTATCCATGTAGTAGGAATATCAGGGACAAAACGCCTCAGGCCACCTGAAAAACTACATTCGTGAAGAGGGTCAGGTACTAAGCTCACTCTTGGAGAGTACTTGCTTACGCCAATATAACAGGCACGGCAGTAAAGTGTTCAATGTGACAATGTAATATACTGTGCAGCTTCTGACTTTAAAGCTGATTGCACAGGATTTATATTACATCAGCTTTGTGCTTTTTGGTCTGTTTATTTTTGCTGCTTTGTGAAGGATAAAGAAGGTTGAATGGGTTTTCTAGCTTTAAGAATTTTTGTTTTCTGTCTTTTGGTAAAAAACAATGGCAAGTCTGGTCCTTCCTGGTTTTGCTGGAGGACCTTTTGGGAGTCTCTGAGCATGTGTGCTGTGAGCTCCCGTGCCTTATCTAAATGGACAGTTGAATCTTTAACAAAGAAGTCCTATTCCTATTGGTCATTGGTTTTAACATAGGGTTTAGCATAATCAAACAAACTTCAGAGTTTTAAAATTCTGAACAAAGGCCAGGCCTTCTCTGCGCTTCCCGACCTCTCTGAACCTTCCCACTATTCACTAGCACCAGTACACCTCCACTGTGAATGCAACTGTTGGTATTGTAGTGTGGACTGACTGCTCCTGGATAACCGTTATATCATCTCTATTCCTGTCTATTCACTCAGCTTGGGGTTGCACAGGGTTAGCACACCAATGGCTGGTCTACATAGTGCCTTAACTGTTAGCATTCACTGTTGAGGAATGTTAAGAAAAACAGTCTAATGTAGATACAGCATCTTCAGTTCATCCTAGTGCAGAGTCCCATGCAGAGCTTAAGGAGATGCAAACTATGCCTCTCCTATTATGGAGCTGTTGGGAGCTGGGTTAGCTCCTTGTGAAGATTAGGGCAGCCCTGAGTGGGCTATGCCAGCTCTGCACTGGCTGGCAGGAGAGACTTGTAGCTATTTTGTAGCCCCTTTGCATTGGCTTAGCCATTTCAAAGTGGTCATAGAGCAATGAAGAATTTGGCCTATCAGCTGTTCAGCTTTGAGTTTCTTGACTGTTACCATGCCACAGTTTCCCTAGTTTTTCTATAATTTTCTATATTTCTAGTTAAAATCCTGGCAGAGAGGGGAAAAAAGCTTTAAAAATCTCCAAGAGCTTTCAGCTGCTTTTATCTGTACTAAGATGCAAAATAAATAAATAATATGGCACAAGCCTAACTTTTTACCCTTTTTTTCAGCTGAGATATATTTATTGGTGGTGATCTCATCATGTCAAAGGAATATCTGTAGGGCTTGAGTTAGTCCATGAAGGAGTAAAGCTGAAGTGGGTAGAAAGAATTCAGACTAGAGCCAAGGTAGTTTAATTTCTGGCTCCAAATTGCATTTTCCAACCCCCTATATAGGCAGGGACTCTGTCAGTCCCCACTTAACTTTTGAAGTTATTATATGTAACACCTGAAGCAAAACGTAGACGCTGCTTTGTTTGTAAGTAGGGAGTCAAGTTTAGAATTACAGCATCTAAGAGCCAATGAAAATTTTTTAGGTGCCACATTTGGCTTCAGCGGTGCCATTTCCCAGCAGAGTGGAGTATTTCACCCCAATCCAGTAGGTCATGGCAAAGCATGAATGAAGGTGTTAATAAAGAACCCAAAGTCAACAGTCTTTTCCCTGATTACGGAGCTGACTTAGCTTTCTAGGAACTTAGGGCTGGTCTTGCTAAAGGGAGGAAGTTAGAAAAATATTTTTCATTTTTTGAATGTCACAAATTTTGTAAGCGCCATTCATTCCTGTCACTGACAGTTCAGCAGTGCTGCTGCTGAATGGTGAAATGAATAGTTAGAACAACAGTTATTTACTGAATTTCTGTGAATTCTGAACACAGAGAAAGTGGTATGTAGGGAGGGATTGGGGCAAGAATCAATGAGCTTGCACAAGATTTATGTGTCACCTATGCATCATAGAGCACAAATCGATGTAGTGAAATCCTAACTCCACTGAAGTCTATGCAAAACTCCCATTGATTTAATGAACACAGGATTTTACTGTGGTGTTTTCCTATGTGCCAAGCAATGCCGATATTTTTGTAGGAACAGCAGGGGAGGTGGATCTACAACTACAAGGATCCACCAGCTATCCTCTTATGTAAAAGCTCTATTCAATTTAATAGGGGTGGAACAAGTAGGGTTCTATAGTTAATGAATACGTTTATGTGGAAATTACTCTAATCCCAAACGGTGTGAGCCTGAGTCGTCTGGCACAGGCCAGCCATGGGTTTTTAATTGCAGTGTAGCCATACCCTTTAACACTGTATTGCAGGGAGAGTAGAAGACTTATGATTTTGATTAAATAAATAAAATAAATCTTTTCTTGTTGCTGATGCAATTTGAGGTCATCATGTGAATCCTGCTGTGTCAGTGCAAACCATTGTGGTTATTCTGATGGTGATCTTCATATTCTTGCTGGGATTATGAAGAAGCGCTCTCTGATGCTGTTATTTTATTCTGCCTGGACAGGACTCCATTTGGTTTTACTGGGGATAGTTTCAATGTGAAAAGTATGTTCTGATTTGATGATGATTTTGGCACGCACACATCTGAGGGCAGAATTTGTACCTAAACAGCAGGGTCAGAGGAAGTGGTACAGGGTTCTTGCTATGAGCCAGATTCTGATATGATGTACACCAGTATAAATCCAATCCCAGTGAATTCCATCCAAATTGGTGAGTTATGCTGTGTTTACACAGTTGTGAGATCAGAATCTGTCCTGTACATCTAAAAATCCTTCTACAGTATTATGCAGAAAGTAATTGTGACAGGAACATACCCTGTCATGGAATGAAGAAAAGGAGTAAAAAATATCTAGTCTGTCATATACACCCATAGATCCACTGTAGTTATTAAGTGAAAAAATTGTGTTCATATTTGAATTCCTGAGGCTGCTTTCTGGAAATACGAGAAGGGTTTTACGGTATATTAGTAATTCCTCAATAACAACAATGACAATTAATAAATAATTAATACTATGATTAATAATATGGTTCCACCCTTAGGTGTCCCTCTTATTGTTCCATGGGGAACAATTCTCTGTGGTTCCCCAGGTGACTCACACTCTGATTACACTGTGTAGCTGCTGTAACTGTTACATATTCTTGATGCTCTGACCTCAACATAAGTGAGGAGTTTTCCTTCAATGGTTCCTTCTCTGCCCTTGGTAGCCATCCTCCACGGTGGGTGACTGCAGTGTGAAGGTAAAGCCTCACTTTGACATGAAGAATGATGTTTCTATCCTGAAATCTAATCCCTGAAATTGATTGCAGTCACAGTAAATCCATTACTGGAGCAACCCTCCCTACCAATACCACGTTTCAAATAATTTATTTTAGAATAAAAGGCTTTTTAAAGTATCAAATGAAACCAAAGCTAGTTCTTTGATATCTGTAAATACTGGAAGTCCTGCTTGAGATGGAAGCGTCGCCTCTTTCTTGGAAGCAAAATTGTATTTTAATACAGATAATAGAAATTAGAGATGGGGAAAAAAAACTATTAGTTAGATGTACCTGTCTGTTTGGGGATAACCGATCCTTCAGTCTTTAAAACTCCCTATTGACTTCATCGTATTCATGTGCTACATACTGGCAAAGCCTGGAAGGTTAGGCTCTGCTATAGCAGCAGAAACACAGAGATACAACAAAGTGAACTTTTTCTATATGTATATGCCAGTGCTCTTCATCCAACATTGGTTAGATTTCAGCTGGAGTACTAGGTAAAAAACTAGGCATCATAGTAGATGATATAGGGAAAAATAAAAAGCTGTATGACAAGGAGGAGATCCTCTTCTCATTAGTTAGCAAAGATAAGACAAAACAATAACTATGAATTATAACAAGAAAAAAGCAATGTAAATAGGAGGAATATTTTAAGGGGGAGATTGACTAGGGAATGAGAAACTTTGGAAAGAGGTAGTGGGACACAACACATGACATTTTGAGGTCTGTTAGAAATGGTCTAGTAGTGACACTAGCAAACTCTTTGGGGCAGGGACTGTCTTGCTGTCCTGTGTTTGTACAGTACCTAGCACAATGGGGTCTTGCTTCCAGACTGGAGCTCTTAGGCATGATGATAATACACATAATAATAATTAATAATAATTACTAGTCCTGCAGAAAGAAAAAATGCCCTGTGTAGCTGCAACAATCACTGAGTCATCATCCTCTGTCATTATAACCAAGTTCGAACCTTTCAACAAAGCATGGTACCCCCTACTTTTATTGCTGTTTCCCCCATAACAGGAATTGTTTCCAAATTTGGACTCTGGTATCTGTCTTGGCAAAAATAGTCACACAGGACTTGATCCTGCTCCTACTGAAATCAATGGCAAAATTCTTATTTTGAGGATGAGTCCTTATTCACAAGGATCAGTCCCATGAAGGTTAGACTCACCTAGCTGATATTCTAGGGGAGTCTGTAGTTAACCAGATCCCTGATGTGACCTGATTATCTATACAGGACACTAGGTTAGGACCACTATAATCCACTTTGTTGTGAGGAATTCTATATAGTATTTCAAACAAGTATGATCTGTCAATTTAGCAAAATACAATCTGGATTGTGCAGGCCAGTGCAGCAGTGCTAAATGGAGCCAAATGATTTGAGAAGTTAGAGATGGAAAAGACCCATTGGTTCATCTTCCAGTGCAGGGCTGTCACCAAGAAGATATTTTCTAGTGCTTTTTGTTCTTGAGATACCATGCTCAGCCTCTATTGGGCATTGCTGAAGGTAAAAGTGAGGTCACACTTTATTTTGTGGATCATTTCCCTTCAAATGATATTAACAAAATTAGTCTTTCACTGGCCTTTCTCAGGGATAATGTTAATCCTGCTCCTAACTGAGGATGAATGTAGGATTTGTAGGGCTTTGTGTCTTTCCCTGTAAGGCTGCGTCTGACCTGAGATAATGAAATAGCTTGAAGGGAAAGCAGCTCACAGTATCTTTCTCTTGCACACATAAATTTGTATCCATAATCATAAATTCTGGCACAGAATATATTCACAAATTACTAAAAATGTGCGGAGACTTGTGAGATCCTGTTTATAGCACCATTTATAGCAGTCAGGTTTTGTTTATGACAAGATGCATTAACCTAGTGTTATATTAGTTTTATAATCATGACCATTCATCTCTACAATGATAAGATGCTATATTGCGTCCTTCCTCCAGTTGGAACAGCATTGATCTGTTGTAAATGATCAGTGTTATTTTTAAGGCTGGTGAAGGAATGTGTATTACCATGTGATGCCCAGGAGCTATCAGGAGTAACAAGTAATTGGAGCTTGTTTTAGGAAGTTTGAAAGTTAAAATGCAAAGGGATATAGACCCATATTTAATAAACATGTAACATTTTATCCTCCAACATCTGCCTGTTTACAAAACAAATAAAATGAGCTGGCCTGGGTGTGACATTCCTGGCATTTTTACATCAATTTAACCCTGGAAAAGCCTAATCCTGGTTTAATGGTTTTTTAATAGGAGTGGTCAGTAGTTTGGTGAATGTTTAAGTGACAGGTTGACAGACATGGAGTTAACACTTTAATCTTGGCTGCAGGCCAAATGGCTACTAAGCAGGTTTTCTTTAAACCTGAGTGTGGGGCATTTATTTCCAAGTCAGCCTCAGATTAGAAGTGACGGCTCAGGGAGCACAAAGTTTGCTTTGAATGTTTCAAGGTAGGAAATGGCAGTGGGATTGGTTTCTCAAAGGGTGGGTGGGTGAAACTTCTCTATAGATTATAGTTTTTAATAGACAATAATATCCTTTCTACAGGATTTTTAAATTCGTCTATATAATTTAATAGAGAAGACACCAATAGGGTGGCTTAAACATTCTACAGAAATATTATCTTTGTTAAATTTCATGGGAGTTTTTGCCCCGATATCTAGACATTCCAAATCCAAAATGCTAGACAGAATAAATACCCGTTTATTATAAATTCTTTAGCTAATAGTATGTCCATCTCCATGGCATCCTGCATCTCATATAAAATAAAAAAATCACTGGATAAAGGCTTGACTGTAAAGAGGATTCCTGCTCAGAACCCATATGTGTTAGCCTTCAGCTATGTGTAAGTCTGAGAGAGCCTGCCCCCCAATGCTCAAAATTGCACATCTAAGGGCTGTCAGCAAACACATGCCACTGATGCACAGAGAAATGATCTTTAATGAAACCAGGTCCCAAATCGTACAAAGCTTTAAAGAATGAAACCAACACCTCAGATTGCACCTGGAAGTGAACGAGATGCTAGCACAGTGCACAGAACAAAAGCATAATGTGCTCACACTGATCCACTCCACTACCACCGTAGACAGCTGCATTCTGATCAGCTGAAGCTCTAAAATGTTCTACAAGAGTAACTGGAGCACCATTGCAATAATCCAGATGTCAAAAGCCTGGGTAGCTATGGTAAAGTTGGCATCAGCAAGGAAAGACCACAACTTCCTTGCTACTTGTCATTGGAAACATTTGCCATCCACAGTTCTTACCCTGAAAAGTAACCAGCTTTCTATGACATTTATTTATATTACTACAGGTACATCTCAAGATCCTTCAAGCCTTGTATATGCCATCATTTGATTTAATGCATTTTTTATGCCAACAGTTCTCTGAAAAGGAGTGAAATGGTTTCTTTAATGTTCCAGGATATGCTCTGCTTAGCTCGATCTGTTAAACAGTAAGTTTTAATTTTATGGGAACAGTCTCTCTACTCTTTTTTTTTTTTTTGGTAGCAGATTAATTACTTGCTACTTGAAAAGCAATGAATTGGTTTGAACAGACGGCTTGAATATATTTAAACCACTGAAAGAAACTTTATATTTTCAAATGTGTACACCACATATTTAGCTATGCTGTATTTTTTCCCTTCAAAGTGGAATTTGTGTGCGTGTGCGTGTGTGTGTGTGTGTGAGAGACAGAGAGAGAGAGAGTGAGTTTATTCAGTTTGGAAAGACTTTTTCACAAGGGAGTACATTAAAAAAATTCTCTACCAGTGATTGACAGTTGTACTCAGACCGTGAGGATTATGGGGGATCAATGAGGATTATCTCATTTACTTTCATTAACCCTTGAATTTACTTTACTGGTTTTCTTCCAAATGCCACTCACTTGAATGTTAACAGTTTCCTTTAACAGTCAATTTTGCTGTCAAAATCAAAGTGACTTAAAAAACACTCCCACAACATTTTAGTGTCTTGAAGTGGCTAGAGATAAACACAGACCTTTAAATTAACCGTCCTTGTGTGTTAATATTTCTTCAGTGCTAAAAACAAATCTGTTTTGGAATTAACCAATTTAACCTAATTAACTCCAATCTACTCAGATTATATAGTAACACTAATACTTTGCACATCCATAGCTGCTTTCTTTCTAGGATCTCACAACTCCCCTATCAGGGAGCAAAGAATAAAATGCAAAAGCAAGTGTCAAGCATTTCCCCCATATCATTTGCAATTTAGAACTACCTATTTTGCTAGCTAAATGTATCAATACTTCTGTTGCAGCTTGGAACTCCAGGAAAAGTTTACAAACTTTAAAACCCAAAATAATAATAATAGTAATTAATAATATAATATAAAAATATTCAAACTAATTTCCTGCTGGTGAAAGGTACAAGATGAGCAACCCTGGAGAAACACAGAACAGATAACACTAGTCACGGAGATGCAAATTCCTCACATACTGGTCTACCAATGTGCTTATGACCTGGAGGGTAAGTGTGGAGCACAGTTTCCCTGGCCTCTTCAGTCTTTGGTGAAGTTGCTAACAGGTGCTAATTTGTACAAGTGTCATGGCAGTTTTTCTGGTATGGACATCTGTCCTATGTGCATAAGATTGAGATATTTGAATAATCTTGTATGGGCCAGGAAATGGCTATCAGATCGTAAAACTTCTGACAGTTATCAAACTATGTTACTAAAGGTTTGGAGAAGTAGCTGTTTTCCATTTGGAGTCTTATTTGCAAGAAACAGTTTTTTGTTCAAACCTGCAGAGTTGCAGATTTATGCAAATCATTCTGATTCCAAACATGTGACTTATCAAACTCTTCCTTTTCTCTCTCCAAACAACAAAAGAGAGACAACATGTGAAATCTGAGACTTCCTGGTATCATGGATAAACTGAGGCCTGGTCTACACTTACCTTGGCGATTCGGCAGCAGTCGACGGGAGATACGCAAGTGACATAAATCATTTGTGTATCTCCTGTTGACTTTGCGGCGTCTCCTCCGCATGGCGTCCACACTGCGCTGCGTCAAAGGGAACAGTGCTCCCTTTGATGCAGTGCTACTCCGCTTACGGGGATGGTTTTCCTGTGTCGCTTCCTGGGTCAACTGAGCGCGTCTACACAGACCGCTCAGTCGATCCAGAGCATTCGATATGATGGTGGCGAATTTGCCGCCATCACTGTAGACCCAGCCTGAGTTCCTTTGCTGATGATTGTGCACCATGGTTGCACATGTGGTTGAATGTTTCATGAATAATACAAATAACAAAACATCCAGAGAAAGCTGTTTAGCACTAGTTGTGCTCCACTGAGACTTTTCTGTGGGAACAACCAAATTCTGAAGACTTGGAACTAAATACAAAACAGAGATGTAGATCCACCTAGGCTAGGATCTTCTGGACTAAATTACTAGATATGGTTTTGTTCTGCCCACATAGCACAGCTATCTAGTGCATTTCAAATCTCATCCACTTGCAGGTTACAACTGAAATATACAATTGGATGTGAATAGACAGATGCAAAATTACAAAATTCACCCTAGAATGATATTAGCATTTCTCACATTGTTGACTCATATTCAGAATGTGTGTGTGTGTGTATACAATGGGATTTGATATTACTAACTAACTTGAAAGTGGTGTAAATATGAATTTTAATTATCTCTATATTTAGCTAATTATAAAAGTTACTGATCTTAGTCTGAAAGGGACTCAGAAATAAAAATAGGAATTTTTAACAGAATTTTACAAATCTATTTGTATGTATTCAGTATGTAACTGGCCCTATGATTTAATCAAGGAATTACCCGTATACATTCTTAACCTTATGCATGTGAATGCATTCAATGGGATGACTTACTTATATAAAAGTAAGCATGCATGTAAATGTATGCAGGATGTGGGCCTCAATATGTATTTTGTAAACAGGTTCCTAAACAAAATGGTTCCTGAAAGTAGACTTAATAAAAGAATGATGTGCAACTATGGAGCAAACACTTCCTGCCAAACATAGGTTGCTCCTACTCTATTATGTATCATTGTTTTAAAAATTTTATACGTATATCATTGGATAATACCAGTCAGACATGCATGTTTGGAATTCCCAGGCCATAGGAGTTAAAATGCACAAGACTGACCTTATTTTAAAATATGTTTCTAAATTTATCTCCAATCCTTTGATATTTAAAAACAATATTTAAAGTGATTGCTTTCTTTTAGTGTCTTTAATTTCAAACTCTTTCAGCTGGAATTTGCAACTGCCCACATCTAGGACCTTAAGTGCAATCTGCCAGGGTATGTCCTTGGTTAAATAAACCAAGAAATGTTTAGGAATGAAAGAACATCTGATGTCAAAGGCAGCTTCATGCTCGTGGGGCATATGGTGCTAGGTCCTTAAAGGATACTTAAGATAGAATCCATTCCTTTCATTGGGTGAGTGCTGTCCCTACACTTCTGTTAGCAAACTGCTTGATAAGGTTAGATGTCTATAATTACTTTCTACTGTTAGGAAATAAAAAGCAATTTAACTTTTCACTCTTAGCATGTCATATCTAGTGCAAGATGTTGGATTTTCCTTCTGGTTACACAGTTACTTATTCTGCAGTCAACCAATTAGTGCCAGACAAGGCAATGACATCTGGATTTGATTAGTAGGGCATTAGTTGTTCATTGTGATGTTTTGACTAGACTCTTCAATGGGATTTATTGTACTTTATAGTTGTTTATTTTCCAATCAGAGTCAGCCTTTAAGTCAAGATTGCTGCTTCAGCCTCTTCTGAGCAAAGGGAAACACAAAGAAATAGTCTCCCCTGACTCTTAGGTATAGGGTCTCCCATCAATTACACCTAGGCTTAAAACACTGCAGGTCAGACAAAGTCAACAGTATGTGCTTACTACACATTGATTAACAAAAGGGAGATGTCAAAAGGGGGGATGATGTATGATTAGCTACTGGCCAGGTATGTTTGGAAATAGACCTGGTACTTTTTATTTCAAAAAAGAAAATGCTGTTCAGTTATTCTGGTGAAAAGTGCCAGAATGGGGTCTGCTGCACCCTCTGTTTTTCTACAGTCAGGTACAGCACATGCAGGGTTACTGCCAGCTGGTGCACACCGACCTCCCAGTGTGCCTCTACTCCAGCCTGGAGGGACTGCACCATCATGAATCACAGGGAAGTTTCCAGGTACATTCAGCCCATCTTGTCTGTTGAGACTACTTCCAGGGATGACAAGTAATATCAGTGAGATGGTGGTTTTCTAATGTGGTGGATATCTGTCAGCTCAGAACTGGACTAAGCTTTACCCACTCATTTCATGTAGGCCAACAAACAATCCTCATCTTGAAACCACTCTCAGTCACTACTGACCTGAGCCAAATTCACACACCTAGAGGCTGCCTCTCTTATTGCAAATTTCTCAACCATCCAATCAAAGGGTGAGGTTCTTGTACACGGACAGACAGTGAGCAAAATTATTGTGAAAATTATTGCACCCAACTGTTGTCAAACCAAGTATCTTGAACCTTTTTAAATCTTAAGATTTAAAATGAAAAGGAAGTATAGAAAATCTGTCAAAACTAGTAAGTAGGAAGAGACATACATTTCTTAGCTAGCTTTTGGGGACGTTTCAAGCAAAGGCCAAAATATTTAAAAAGCAGGCACTTTAAATTAGGGTGACATTTTCAAAAGCACCTAAGTGATTGAGGAGCACAAGTCCTGCTGAAAAGCAATGACACTTGTGGTCTTAAGTCATTGAAAATCTGACTCTAAGCCTGTATTAGAAACCAGCCTGATTTTTTCAAAAGTGATGAGCACCTGTTAATTTCCTTTGCCTTCAATGCTAATGTGGAGGTAGGAGCTGAAAATCTTGGTGAAAATAAATCCCCTGCATTTGAAAAATGATTATTTTCAGGGTCCCAAGCCCACTTATATTTCAGAATGTAGGAGGGGGTCAAATTCATCCTGGGTTCCGTGTATTGGGAGACAATCTGGCATTTCTTTGTAGAATTTGGGGGGTCCCCTTTGGAATGCAGACCTTTATTGGCATATTCATGTGACCATCTTCAATCCATTGCTTCCCTTCAGGCAAACATATATGATGTTGCTGGGCTCCCAATTACTGTGCAAGTGGGAGAGAAATAGGGCAGGATAACTCAGCCAGGAAGACTAGAGAAGTGACCTCTGGATACTTTACCAGGTAGAGTAGGCTGGTCTGGAACCCACTCAGTATCCCAGGCAAGTTTAGGTACCTGGCTGGCTATACATGAAGTAAGTGCAGAGAAGGCAGCACACTTGAACAATACAGACATCCAAGGGGTGCAAACAATCGTAATTCCAGAGCTCCTTGAAGAATAGCTTGTTAGCACACAGGTGAAGTGAACCTTATTTCTAAACTAGAGAATTTGACTGTCCTCCTCTTCCCTTCTCCAAACCACCACCTCCTCATAAGGGAGACTGCTAGACTCCTCCACCAACGCTTCCCCTCTTTAAGTGAGTCTCAGGCGCTGCATGCGTCTGTCAGTTAGCTTGGCAGACCTTCAATCTAATTCATTAAATCTCCAGCCAAAAAATGTGCAGTTGCAGACTCACCATGACTACCTAGAATCTTCCAGGATAACAACACTCTCAACTCTTTTATTGCTAGCTTCTACTTTTTCTGTCATTTTTATTATATTATCTGGACTGAAACCCAGCTATACACTGTACATGTTTCCATGCTGGCTACATTTCAGTTCCTAATCCTCTTTGTTCAGGAGGCTAGAATTTCTTTCTTTTTAAAAATTTTTATCAGTGTTTCCTTTGGGTTTGCATCTAGCTGCTTCAGTGATATTCAGTCGAGATTAAATGTTTTGCATTTAACATCACTTCTGCTATGTTTTTCCAAAGCAAAGTGTAATTCACCAAGGAATGTATCCTCAAATTATAATTCAGCTGCAGCCTAGCAGTCCTTTTTCAAAACCAATCCTGAAATGAGAGTGCCTTTGAGCTCATAAATGAAAAGCATTATTTAAGATCAGATATTCAGAGTTTAGCCATCACCTTATATATTATCCACACTAGAAAAATAACCTAAGCCTGATACTCCTAGGACATCACATTGGCATCCTAAATTGGTTAATAGATACAGCATTTATTTTCCACTTACCACTGTACTGGTAATTGTTGGTATTTTACCACAAATTTGATCTTATAGAGCACACAAAATTTGACCCCTCCCTTCACTTACTGCCAACCACTCGCATATGCTGTTCTATTGCACTGGCATCCAGAGTTCATGTTAAGAGACCACATGGAGTGTTTCAGATACTAGGAAATGTAGGTGATCCTAATTCTTTCTGATTTGCTCGTGATTTCAATGTGTGTCTGTAATGTCATCAAGAGCTTCTGGGGGAAACTGCTAACCTTGCAGCCTGTCATTTTTAATGTAGGGAATAACAAGTAAAATCACCTCATTTGCTACAAACATGAAATGGCAAATTAAAAACGTCTGTGTCATCACATTTGTCTTGAAGTATTTCCTGGCCAAACAAAGCCCCAAACTAAAAAGGTTAATTCCAGATTTTTACTGTCTATCGTGGCTGTTACATCATAAAGTTGCAATGCTTCTAGTCCCACCAGAATCAACTGGGACTCCTCTATAGTTTGACTATTAGAAAGGCAGAAACTATTTAGGCTGAGTAGGCCACAAAGCAGTAGGGTGGTATGTGTAGAGTGTACATTTTATAGATTTTTTTTGGCTACATTTCGGTTTCTTATTTTTTTCAGTTGCTGTGTTGTGCTAGTAGGTGCCAACGTAGCCGTTGCTGGAAGAAAAATTCCTCTCCCCTTTTTATTTCTCTATAAGGCTGAAAGTCTTTATATTTAAAATGTATTCTTAAAATGTTACATTAATCAGACTAACAATTGCATGATATACGGACTGTGTTTTTGGAGTTAAAGTAAATATTTTGAAATATTTTATTGACCTATTGCTAGTCCTTAGCTATTCCTTTTAATCATTGAATATCATATCCGATAAAATCCTTCCTTTGTTTTGACTGTGTTGGCATGGGCGTCTGCTTAAATAGGGACTGAATAAAGTCTTCAGGATTTAGCCTGAAAGCTAAATAAGGGATGTTGCATGGTTAAGACCCACTCTGTTTTATAGTGGGCATTAAAAATGAGGTAGGAGATGCTCTACATCATACAACATCTTCCACAATTTTAGAATATCAAAAACTGAAAATGCAGGGATAGCAGGAAATGCATTAAGTTTAATGAGAATTAGCAATGCAAGGGCCACTGTATTGATTGTGTTATTCATTTCCATAGTTAATAATTAAAAGCCTCACATTTTTAATTTAAATGAAGCTGCCCCTGATTTTTTTTTCCCATCTCAGTGTGACAGAAACTTGTGGATTTCACAGAAGTTAGGTCAAACTTGCTGCAAAGTACAGGAGGGCCTTGCCCATAGTATAGCCTACAGGCCAAATGTATTCTGAAAAGTCCTAGTATGGGTTCTGCAGCAGCTGTTCAGATCACTATATCTTAGACACAGTGGTACAGCCCATTGGGTAGAATGATTTCAACAGGCTAAAGCTTCAGGGTAAAATTTTCAGAAGCACATAAGTGATTTAGATGCCTAAGTCCTTTTTCAAAAGGCACGTAGGAGCCTGAGTGTCACTGAAAGTTAATAGGAATTAGGCTCCTAAGTGCTAAGTCACTGATGCCTGGTTGAATAGAATGGATGAATAGAATGGATGAATAGAATAGGATGAATTCAAACTGGAACAGGTTCAGAGACGGGCTACTAGGA